>QRFJ01000427.1:382408-455389 GCA_006176705.1 Cocos nucifera
ATAGGGATAGACCGAATAAGATGCTGGGCCTCTCATAGAAGATATACATAGAGGAGGTGCTGAAGAGGTTTAGCATGAAAAACTCCAAGAGAAATTTAGTACCCTTCAGATATGGCATTCATCTCTCCAAGAAGATGTGCCCTAGCACACCTGAGGAGATTGAATGCATCAGCAAGATCCCTTATGCTTTAGCAATAGGGAGCCTCATGTATGCCATGCTATGTACACGATCTAATATTTCCCATACTGCAAGTGTCACGTACAAATATCAATCGAATTCACGTAAAGAGCACTAGACTTCTATAAAATGTATTCTTAAGTACTTGAGAAGCACTAAGGATATGTTCTTGATTTTTGGTAATGGAGAACTCTAGGTCCAGGGTTATACAGATTTAGACTTCATGTCTGATATAGATGATCAAAAGTCGACATCTAAAAATCTGTTTGTATGCGATGGTGGTGCTGTCAATTGAAAGAGTTTCAAGTAGACGGTGATAGTAGACTACACCATGGAAGTAGAGTACATCGCTACATCGAAAGTTACAAAAGAGGTATTCTGATATAAGAAGTTCACTGCAAAGCTCGGAGTGATGCCATCAGATGTCATCCTTCTTTTCTATGATAATAATGGCGCCATAGTCCTAGCTAAGGAGCCAAGATCTCACTAGAAATTCAAGCATATCTAGCGGCGATACCACCTCATCCACAATTATCTCGAGAAGGGATACGTCGAGGTCAAGAAAGTCAACACTATAGATAATGTGGTTGATCTGCTAATAAAGCTATTGAGCCAGTAGAAGATTGAAGTCCATTTTGAAAAGATGGAACCTAGATTTGTAGCCAACTGGCTTTAGATCAAGTGGGAGTTTGTTAGATGTGTGCCCTATAAGCCAGATTAACTAACACTTATAATACATTTCTAAGAATAATTTTATAATTTTGATTATAAATTAATATGTGTATTATTTTTTATCACAGTGTGTATTTAAAAGTGTCTGTGATACATCCTTTGAGTTAATGGTAATGATAATTCATATTTTCAAGAGTTGAAAATTTAAGACATGAATTTTTATAATTAACTCATAAACTACTCCAGACTGTAGGATCATCATGAGGATGGTGATCGATCTGAAAGGTTGGTGTATGATCGCTTTCTTAAAATAGACATGTCTTGAGTCTACGGTGTGGAGACACCAGAGTGAGAGTATAGGTACTCGTTAAACAATGAGGGCACTAAGTGTGACCACCTCGAGTAGTCATAAGAAAGTCTACCTTCTCGTCAATGACTGACTCAATGCTGCAGTAGTTGAAGAAATCAGATCTAAAATTTCATGGATAGATCCTGAAACTTTTTCAAGATCATGCAGCAGAAAACATAAATAAATAAAATATTTATTTAACTAAACATGTAAATACCTAGATCTCAGATCTATTATATGATCAAGGCATGATATTAAATCAAAAATCAAAATCAAATAATAAAATAAAAGGTTGATCTCTAGGAGTCATCCATACGATCCTATGATCTCTGATCTGAAGTCCGATGTAGAAAATCAGCACAGCATGCTAGTACTATGTTGATTCTTCTTCGATGGTCGATCTGATGCTCTCTTCTTTAAAATTTAGATTCTACAAAATATGAGAAGGAAGATGAGAGTTTACTGATCTGAGACTCTCTCAGAAAAAACTCAAAAAAAGGAGGAGAGATTGAAAATAAAACAGCCCTAAAAGAAGACCCTCTTTTTCTTCTCTTTTCTCTCACCTAGACACCTAGTTTGGTGCCTATGAAACCCCCACACCCAAGGACCCTCTTCCTCTAATTTTTACACACCCCAAACCTCTCTCAAATATCTATATTCTATGAAAAAATCAAAATAAAATTTATCCAATTAATAGAGAAAAAGAAGAGTCCAAGTTAGATCAAAATCTTAGACTAGGAATGTCTAAACATGGGAAGTTGTTGGGGCGCCCAACTCTTGGGTGCCTCCTCCATAATTATTGGTGTGGACCAGCAAGGGATGGTGTACAAAAAAGAAGATTATTTTCATAAAATAAGAGAAAAATTAATTAAAATAGGGGGCGGCACTCAAGAAAAGGTGTTTTGGTCAACAAGGATTCTATCTCATAGAATCCTAAGCAAAACTAACTCCTCTTTTGACTTGGTCTTCTAATAAATTACCTTATGAAAAAAGGAGAGAAAGAGGGCATGAGAAGCCATGGGAGTGGAGAATTTTCACGTAAGAAACAAAACAAAAAGGGCATGGAGCATGAGGATTAAGTGGTGCAAGTGATAGGGAGTCCTAGTCATACTAGGACTCCTATTTTGACTTGGTCAAACAAGATCTTTTAACCAAATAAAATCAAAATTAAACCAACCCAATTAAATAAGACCCTAACCTATTTAAGAACTTAATTAAATTAGATTAAATCAAATTTAATTCTAATTTATTTTCTAATCAAATTAGAAAATTGGGTTAATCCGAGTCCGAGTTAGACTAGGACTAGTTCTTCCTTGCACTTGGCTTATCCAATAAATTAATTGAACTTGATCCAATCAAGTCCAAACTAAATATAATTAAATTATATTTAATTATACTTAATCTCAATCTATTGGTTTAATCAAATTAAGTCAACTAGCAATCCAATTGCTAATCGATCCTCCTACAACACTTGCACTAGGTTAAACACCAATCATATTGATTATTTAACCCTAGAACGATTCTTAATCATTGATCAACCATCCGATTAGATCATAAGCTCTAATGTGTGTAACCTCATAGGTCTAAATCTAAACTGATAGCATAAAAATAAATTTCTCTATCAATCAAAGTGACCATCTAGCAATGATACCCAACGGTCGGATAGGTCGAAGGTGTAGAACACCATCCTTAAAACTCATGCAGATATAGTTTTCATATAATTCATCCCCTTGACTACAATGCTCATAGGACACCTCAAAATTCAACTATCAACTTTGATCAGGTTGTCCACATTGTATTTCAAAATATCAAATCCATCTGATGGATTACCCTGGCCAAGGTTTTGCTATATTAAAATACAGTGATACATTCTTCTCCAACTCTTAGAGTAGTCAATTTCATCTTGATCATACTCTAACTTTGCAAGTACTTGACTGTGCCCAAAAGCCTTTTATTGCTGAATTAGAAATTCAATTAGTTTGGTACCAAAGCATAGTGAGTTGCTTGCAAGTCACTAAGGTGATCTCAAGTCTAAGGGATACTTATACCTATATCCCATCAGAGACATTCTCGATAGTAGAATGCTCTAAAGTTGGTCACATTCAATGATGATATACCCATATATCTTAACTATATGCCATATCAGTATCTTCACACTTCTTGGTTAAGAGGATAACCAACCTATATGGCATATAGCAACCTATGCTCGATAGACGCTGTTGTTCTAATTAATAGCTTATCATTTGGTCGTAAACAAATTTAAAGACTAATCGATAAATCCTTTCTTTATCGGAACTAAACAGTCCTAAGGACTTCATCACAACAATGGAGTTCAATAGAAGATGTAAACTTATGATGAAAAAGATAACAAATTATTTTTATTAATTAATAAATTAATTATAATTATAAAATAGCTCAACTATCAACAGGCTGACAATTGACTTTGGCACATAATTTTCAACAACTCCCACTTGTCCTAAAGCCACTCGGCATAGAATCTAATACCTATCTTCGACTTATGGTTGTCGAACTCCTTGATTGTCAGGGCTTTAGTGAAGAGGTCGATTAGGTTCTCCTTTCCATCAATCTTTTGAAGGTCGATGTCACCATGATCCATGATTTCATGGACCAAATAAAAGCGGCATAGAATGTGCTTTGTCCACTGGTGTGCCTTTAGTTTCTTTGCTTGAACTATGGCACCAGTGCTATCGCAGTAGAGCAGGACTGGACCATCAATGGAGGGTGCTACTTCAAGCTCGGTGATGAACTTCCTCAGCCACACAGCTTCCTTTGCTGCATCTAATGCTGTCATGTACTCTACTTCGCAAATAGAGTCAGCCACTGTATGTTGCTTGAAATTTTTTCAGTAGATGGCTCCACCATTTAGAGTAAAGATATATCCCGACATACTTTTACTATCATCATGGTTAGATTGAAAGTTGGAGTTTGTAAACCCCACAAGCTTCAAATCTGACTCACCATAAATCAACCATTGGTCCTTAGTATTTTTCAAATACTTAAGAATGATTTTAACCATCTTCCAGTGATTTTCTACAGGATCAGACTGGTATCTACTCACCACTCCTAGTGAGAATGCCATGTCTAGTCTCATACATGTCATTGCATACATAATAGACTCCACTATCGAAGCATATGGGATTTTACTCATACGCTCTCTCTCTTCAGGAGTTGTCGAACAATCCTTCTTAGAGAGAGAAATTTTTTGGCTTATTGGGAGATAGCCCATTTTGGAATTCTCTATGCTGAACCTCTTCAATATAGTTTCTATGTACGTGGACTGAGATATACTAAGTATTCTTTTAGATCTATCCCTATAGATCTTCATCCCTAGGATGTAGGATGCTTCACCTAAGTCCTTTATGGAGAACTATGATGACCACTAGAATTTTATTGCTTGTAGTGCAGAAATATCATTCTTGATTAAGAGAATATCATCCACATACAAAATAAGAAATACCACTACTAGACCATTTGCCCATTTGTAAATGTAGGATTCTTCTCCATTCTTAACGAAGCCATACGTTTTGATCACTTTATCAAAATGCATATTCCAACTCTGAGATGCCTGCTTCAATCCATAAATGGATCTCTGAAGCTTGTACATCTTGGACTCATCTATGGATGTGAACCCTTCAGGTTGTATCATATACATCTCTTCGGTCAGCCTCCATTTAGGAAAGCTATCTTCACATCCATCTGCTAGATCTCATAGTCCAGATGGGTAGCAATGGCAAGCATGATCCAAATGGACTTGAGCATTACCACAGGGGAGAATGTCTCATCATAGTCAATACCATAACGTTGACGATACCCCTTGGCAACCAAACAGACTTTATAGGTCTCTACCTTTATGTCTGCACCCCTCTTTCTTTTAAAGATCCATTTACACCCAATGGATTTAACCTCTTCAGGTGGGTCAACTAATATCCATACATCATTGACCTTCATGGAATCCATTTTAGATCTCATGGCTTTTAGCCATTTCTTAGAATCAGATCTCTGCATCGCATTCATATAAGTGATCGGGTCCTCATCATTCTCATCGAGTTCAATGGGATCACCATCCTGGACCAAGAATCTATAGTATCTGTCCGGATGGTGTGGTACTCTATCGGATCGCCTTAATGGTGCGGGTTCACTAGACTTCCAACCTGATCTGATCAAATCTAACTTAGGTTCAACATTTTGTGTCGGACTTTCTACCTGTTGAACTTCATCAAGTTCAACCTTAGGTAAAGAAACTCCTTTTCCAAAAAGATTGCCCTAAGACTGATGAATACCTTCTGTTCATCAGCATAGTAGAAATAGTATTCTTTGGTCTCTTTTAGGTATCCTATGAATGTACACTTGTCAGACTTAGGTCCAAGTTTGTCTGTAACTAATCGTTTGACATAAGTCGGGCACCCCTAAATCATAAGGTGTGAAAATGCTAGCTTACGCCCTATTCATATCTCATATGGGATTTGAACTATAGACTTACTTGGACTCCTATTTAATAGATAACAAGCCGATTCAAGTGCATATCCCCAGAAGGATATGGCAAGCTGGCAAATTTCATCATGGATCGGACCATGTTTAACAAAGTCTAATTCCTCCTTTCAGACACACCATTATGCTATGGTATTCCAGGAGGAGTCCATTGGAAGAGAATTTCATTCTCTCCTAGATATATGAAAAACTCACCAAAAAGGTATTCTCCTCCTCGGTCAGACTGAAGAGTTTTAATATTCTTTCCAATTTATTTTTTTACTTCACTTCAGAATCGTTTGAACATTTCAAAAGAATCCGACTTATGTTTCATTAGATAGACATATCCATATCTGGATAGATCATCTGTGAAAGTGATGAAGTAGACATATCCACCTCTGGCATTTATGCTTATTGGTCCACATACATCAATATGTACTATACCTAAGAGCTCATTGGCTCTCTCATCTTTTCTAGTAAAAGATGATTTTGTTATTTTACCAAGAAGATAGAACTCACAGGTTGAAAGTGATTCACAATCATTGACATCGAGGATTCCCTCTTGAGTCAATCTATTTATCTTATTCTTGTTTATATGACCTAGTCTATAGTGCCATAAGTAGATATCTGATACACTATCTAATCTACGGTGCTTGCATGTAGAATAGACTATATTAATAGATTGTGATAACATATATACACCATTGTTCAATTATCCATAGAAAGTAGTAACACCATTCATAATGACATTATAAACTCATTTCTTTATTGAAATTTCATAATTGTTCATGGCCAAAAGGCCTACAGAAATGATATTTAAAAAGAAACTAGGACAGAAATGATAATCACTAAGAACAACGGTATGAGTTCAAATACAAGTTTCAAAATTCCTAAAGCTAGAACTAGAACTAGTCTTCCATCTCCAATATTTAGGAATCTCTCGCCTTGCTTGAATCTTCTACTAACCTATAACCCCTGCAACGAATTACAAATATGGTAAGGGCTACTGGTATCCAATACCCAGTCAATAATATCACAAATAGAGAAATTATAAGAAGTTATCATATAAATACTTTGCCCAATAATAGCTTGCTTCTTTCTCTACCTATTCGGATCCAAGAAGGCAATGTACTGAGGATAGTTCCTCTTTCAGTGCCTCCGCTTCTTACAAAAGAAGCATTCAGCTTGACTCTTATCGAGCTTGATCTTCCTAGTCTAGCTCTACAATGATGTCCCAGTCTGAACTTGCATCTTCTTCATTTTCTTCTTCTTGTTCTTCTTTTCTTTTCTAAAGGATCGAGAACCAGAAGATGAACCTCCCACTAAGTTCACCGACTCTTTATGGAGCTGGTGATCCTTCTCAAAGTTCTAAAGTAACCCCAATAAGCCATGGTATTTTACTTCAGACTTTATCATTCTGTAATGAGTAAGAAAAGGGAGATAGGACTTTGGCAGTGAGTTCAGTATTGCATCTTTCCTAAGTTGTTCATGCAAGAAAAAGCCGAGTTTGCTCAAGCGCTCTATCAGCTCAATCATATACAGTACATGATCAGTGACAAAAGCTTCGTCCCACATTCTAGCATTGAAGATGGTGCAACTAGTCTTATGCCTCTCAACATTATTGGGTATGCCAAAAGAATCCTCCAACACTTGGAGCATTTTATTTGGCTGAGCTGTCTCAAACCTATGACTAAACTTATCGCTCATCGCAGCCAACATAATACAGCACACCATGGTTCGATCACTGAGCCACTTCTGATAAGTATCTCTGACTCTTCCACGTGCATTGGCAGCTGGCTCCTTAGGTGCAGGATCCATTGGTACATATAGGATCCGTTCATGCTCCAGGATAATCTTCAACTTTCGATACCAGCTATCAAAGTTGGATCCCACCAACTTATCATTGTCCAATAATGATCAGAGCGATAGGAAAGTGGCCATGTCTACACAAAGAAAAACCAAAATTTAATTAGTAATTGATTCATTAAACCTAAAGATTTGGACTTTAATCAAAAGGTTTCTCTCACTATTTTATTCAAATTGGTAGCCTCTACCTCTAATTTGAGGAATTATCCTAATTTCTTAGTGGGTACTAGAATCTACATAGACTATACATGAGCCCAACTTTGGTTGGCCCATCTATGTATATCTAAGGATAGGTTCATAATCAATTATTTCTCCAAATAATTTTTAATAATTAAATTTTGCCCCAGACCCTGATTAGTTGGCTTTGGCCTTCTCAGAAAAGGATCTAGTTAGGTCCAACCATTAACATGACCATACATGGCCCATCCAACCAATGAATGATCAGGCCCAACTTTGGTTGGCCTACCTGACCACCATTTAGAAAGATGTATCCAAGAGATCATATAATGAATGATAATTTCATCAATCGATAAGCATCAGGCCTTTGGGCCTCCAATAATTATCCAACTAATGGACTTATTATCATCCACTTTAATGCAAGGCTATGATCTAATTATCATATAACTATCTTATTTTAGGGATCTAATAATTTTAGAGAATTTAATTTATAGAAGCGAGTAGGTAAGATAAATCAACTTGTCATGATCCTTCCACTAACTTCACTAAGTCATCTTAAGAGAGATCATTAATAGGCTGGTCTAGAAGCACCTAAATCAGTCAAACTGATTTCCCAAGCTGACATGGGTCAACTCGAATAGTCAAGTGATTCAATCAAAACATAATCTCACCAAAAGGCCAGGTAAGTTCGATCGATGGGAGGGTCTGCCAAAGCTTGCCTTAGACACTATCAAAAATGACCAAGTAAGCGGGCTACCAATTAAAACCACCGGTCTGGTTTATCTTAGACACCAACTAGTTTAATTAGTTTCAATTAGATTAACCTAATAGTTCATGCTAGATCGCGTAGTCAAAAATCAAGTCCATCTTGGATCTTGTTAAAGACAAGGACTTGACCAACTACAACTATTGTAATTGATCTAGAGAATCCTTAACCTAATCTAAGATAATAATTGATTAGATTCAATCAATTTTTTAATTAAGTTCATTCTTTAATCTAACCCTAGGTCTAACCCAATTAATGGATCTAATCTCCACTAACCCATTTAACCCAATGTGTTATGATTTGTGTCTTAGGATCTTCAATTCATAATCCTAGATCCTAATCAATCAACTTCTTAATTCTCAATTAAGTTTTGTGTTGAGGGTTTGGGTTTGGCTTTTCGAAAATAATTTTCATGTTTGTAAAATATTTTTATAACATGGTTCTATCAACCAAGTTGCATGTTTGATTCATAATCAATATGCAAGCAAAATAAACATAAAACTACTTCAGATCTAATCTAAACAGGTTCATGTAATTGAAACAGTTTCAATAATAATCAATCATAAATCTTTCTAGATCAAATATAACATATTTATGATAATTAAAATTAGAGTAAAATATTTTTAATCATATCATAAAATCTCTTAGATCTAATCTAAAATTTTATGATCAATATTTTAGATCAGCATATACTAGGAGAACCTATTCACTGTAAGGGATAAACCTTACAGCAAGACAACCTTATGGCAGTCCATGCAATCTAAAATCTTTTATTTTTAGATCTAAAATTATTTTAAATCTATCAAATTATAAATAAAATTCGATCAAATCTAATAAATTTATGATTAGAGTCAGATCATCATGAACTAGGATAACCTTTTTACAATAAGAGATAAACCGTACCGTAGGACAACCTTATGGCAATTCATGAGATCTAAATTTTTTTAATTTTAAATTTAATAATTAGATTATAAATTAAATTTAATATAATAAATAATCTAAATATGCATAAAAATCATGTAATAACAATTTGGCTCTGATACCAATTGAAGGAACCAGATCTAGAGTTTCACGGAGAGATCTTAAAACTTTTTCAAGATCATGCAGTGAAAGACTTAAATAAATAAAATATTTATTTAACTAAACATGTAAATACCTAGATCTTAGATCTATTATATGATCAAGGTATGATATTAAATCAAAAATTAAAATCAAATAAGAAAGTAAAAGGTTGATCAAATCAACCTAGATCTACACTACATCAAATATAGGTATAAAGTTAATAGATCAGATCTATTACCTAAGTAAGTTAGATATTCTAACTTGCTAATCTAGGCTTGAGGATGAAGTCACAAGCCACACACATGTTCGACTTCTAGAAGTCGTCCATACGAGCCTACGATCTCTGATTTGAAGCTCGATGCCGGAAATCAGCATAGCATGCTAGTACTATGCTAATCCTTCTTCGATGATCAATCTGATGCTCCCTTCTTCAAAATTTAGACTCTCTAAAATATAAAAAGGAAGATGAGAGTTTACTGATCTGAGACTCTTTCAGAAAAAACTCATAAAAAGGAGGAGAGATTGAAAATAAAACAGCCCTAGAAGAAGATCATCTTCTTCTTCTCTTTTCTCTCACCTAGACACCTAGTTTGGTGCCTATGGAACCCCCATGCCCAAGGACCCTCTTTCTCTAATTTTTGCACACTCCAAACTTCTCCCAAATCTCTATATTCCATGAAAAAATCAAAATAAAATTCATCCAATAAATGGAGAAAAAGAAGAGTCCAAGTTAGATCAAAATCCTAGACTAGGATGTCCAAACATGGGAAGTTATTGGGGTGCCCAACTCTTGGGTGCCTCCTCCACAATTATTAACATGGACCAGCAATGGATGGTGTATAAAAAAGGAGATTATTTTCATAAAATAAGAGAAGAATTAATTAAAAGAGGGGGTGGCACTCAAGGGAAGGTGTTTTGGTCAACAAGGATTCTATCTTATAGAATCCTAAGCAAAACTAACTCCTCTTTTGACTTGGTTTTCCAATAAATTGCCTTATGAGAAAAGGAGGAGAGAAAGAGGGTGTGAGAATCCATGGGAGTGGAGAATTTTCATGTAAAAAATAAAACAAAAAGGGCATAGGGCGTGAGGACTAAGTGGCGCAAGTGATAGGAAGTCCTAGTCACACTACGACTCCTATTTTGACTTGGTCAAACAAGATCTTTTAACCAAATAAAATCAAGATTAAATCAGTCCAATTAAATAAGGCCCTAACCCATTTAAGAACTTAATTAAATTATATTTAATTCTAATTTATTTTTTAATCAAATTAGAAAATTGAATTAATCCGAGTCCTAGTTAGACTAAGACTAGTTCTTTCTTGCACTTGACTTATCTAATAAACTAATTGAACTTGATCCAATCAAATACAAACTAAATTTAATTAAATTTAATCTCAACCTATTGAATTAATCAAATTAAGTCAATTAGCATTTCAATTGCTAATTGATCCTTCTGCAATACTTACACTAGGTTAAACACCAATCGTATTGATTGTTTAATCCTAAAATGATTCTTAATCATTGATCAACCATCTGATCAAATCATAAGCTCTAATGTGTGTGACCTCATAAGTTCGAACCTAAATCGATAGTATAAAATTAAATTTTTATATCAATTGAAGTGACCATCTAGCAATAATATCCGACGATCAGATAGGTCGAAGGTGTAGAACATCATCCTTAGAACCCATGCAGATATAGTTTTCATATAATTCATTCCCTTGATCACAATACTTGTAGGATACCTTAGAGTTCAACTATCAACTCTGATCAGGTTGTCCACATTATATTTTAAAATATCAAATTCATCTGATGGATTATCCTGGCCAAGATTTTGCTATATTAAAATACAGTGATACATTCTTCTCCAACTCTTGGAGTGGTCAATTCCATCTTGATCATACTCCAACTTCATAAGTACTTGACTGTGTTCAGAAGCCTTCCATTGTTGAATTAAAAATTTAGTTAGTTCGATACCAAAGCACAGTGAATTGCTTGCAAGTCACTGAGGTGATCTTAGGTCTAAGGGATACTTATACCTATATCCCATTAGAGATATTCTCAATAGCAGAATACTCTGAAGTTGGTCACATTCAATGACGATGTACCCATATATCTCACCTATATGCCATACCAGTATCTCCACACTCCTTGGTTAAGAAGACAACCAACCTATATGGTATATAGCAACCTATGCTCGATAGACATTGTTGTTCTAATTAACAGCCTATCATTTAGTCGTCAACAAATTTAAGGACTAATCGATAAATCCTCCTTTTATCAAAATTAAACAGTCCTAAGGACTTCATCACAATAATAGAGTTCATTAGAAGATGTAAATTTGTGATGAAAAAGATGCTAAAATATTTTTATTAATTAATAAATTAATTATAATTATAAAATAGCTTAACCATCAATAAACTAACGATTGGCTTTAGGACATAATTTTTAATAGTAGTGTGTATGGTTCTTTGACCTAAGGTGCATCGACAGTTCACCTTGAGGGTCTTATAGTTTAACTACACCATAACTAAGTCTCCTAGCCATTCAAAATCTTGAGGTGTATATTGGCTATAGTATGTTCATTGTAGAAATTGGATTGTGCCAATAGGGGATCTATCTATCTCGATAAATGAGGTGCAACCCTATGATAATCATGAGATTGAGTCCTTAAGCCCATGGCCATAGCAATGTGAATATGATAGAAAGAGTTTTTATAAGATTTTCATATTGGACTCGAATCAAATGATTAATTCATATGACAGATATTGGGTTTGACGAGTTTACCTTAACCCTAATCTAGCCAGGGCTCAAAATAGAAGAACCCAATCACACAGGTAGCTGCACCGAGAGGTTCACTTTCAGTTTTAATGGATTGCCATCATATACTGCTAGGTGTCACTGATGGATTTTGAGAGTAATTAGAATAATTTTGATAATCGATCATTCTAATTGTATGAATCAGAAAAATTCTGATTCATCAAAAGGTGTTTCGATGATGTCAATGATGGAGATCGTGACATATCTCATTACCATACAGAATTAAATCTAACTAGGTCATACAAATAAGGATTTGGGTCTAGATATCATCAATTGAGCTAACCTAGTTTGATTAATTTGGATTAGATCCAATAAGGTTCAGGATAATCGTGCTAGCACGTAATTAAGCCTGACTTTCTCCTTATGTAATCTTTCTGATTCATCGCAACCAAGTCAAATTTGATTTGACTCATTCCTATATTTTGAATAAATTTATTTTTATCTGACTAGAATAAGTTTAGATTAAATTAATTATACAAATTAAATCCATTCATAGTCAAATTGGACTATGGTAAAAAGAGGATTCTAGAAAATTCTCTAGAAATTGGGTTGCTCTAACTTTTGGATATGTGGTATGGATCGAGAAATTCTATGGATGTGCCAAATTTCATGATTTATGGTAAAGTTTTGACTGAGTTATGATAGAGTTTGATTTGGATCAAACTCTTGAAGGAAGGAGTCCCATGCACCATGGACTCTTCCTCATCCATTCTTCACACCACTTTGGGAAGTGTTTTGGGTGACCAAACTTATTGAAGACTAGGTTTAGGGCATGGGCTATTAGGTAGGAGTCCTAAGTAATCAAGCAAACAAGTTGCTTGATCACTTAGGAGTCTTAGATGGCGCATAGCATAAAAACCCTTCTCATGCCATATTGATGCAACGTAAGAAATATTTTCCCATGCCCAAAAGGCTGCCACCCCTTCCATCTTCCACACCCTCTCTAATCCTCTCTCTCCCCTTCTTCTAAGTGCCAATGGTTGGAAATAAATCTGAGAAGAAGATCTAATTAATATTGAGAAGATTTCAACATCTACACGATAGTGTTCGTGAGACGGACAAGTAGCCTTCTCAAGTTATGTTGAAGGTTCTTTAGATCAGATCCAGATCTGATCTTTGGAAAAAAGATTCACAAGGAGAAGATGTCTAAATCATGTCCAAGTGGATACTAGTAAAGGTCAGGCACGTGCATGGCTTCTTCTAGAACCTTAGGATAAATCAGGATCATTGTATGGTAATCTAATTACCCAAAATAAGGTATAAAATTAAATTAGATTTAATTTTATTTTGATCTTAATATCAAATCATAAAGGATCATATTTGTGATGACTCAAATCTAATTATGATCTTAGAAGAAAAATTTTTGAAATATTCCTTCAGATCTAAACAATCCTGTGCCAAAAAATAAGATTTTTTCTTCAGCCTGAACCTCATCTTTGACATCGGCTAGTGACAAAATGAGCCATAAACTGATGGCTCAATGATAAGTATAATAAATTCATCAATAAAAGTATTAATTTATCAATTAATTGATATTAATTTTTAAGAATTAATAATCAATTTATATATAATTTTAAAAAATTCATATTTTTATTAATTAAAAAATTAATTTAAAAATAATAAAAATTAATAAAAATTAAAAAATAAAATTTTATTATCAATAAAAAGAGCTCATTTTTTTTATCACAATGAAATAAATTTCAAGTAAAATAGAGCTAAAATGAAAAAGATATGAATTTTGAAAGATATAAAATAAATAAAAATTAAATAAAAAAAGAAACCAGCTCAGTCGGCTCCGTAAGCCGAGCCGCCAAGCCAAGCCAAGCCATCAAGCCGACTCAGCCATTGAAGCCATTAGCCGGTCCACGATCTAGGCGTGGACCGCCAGCTCAGCAAATTTCGACGAATCAGAGATTGCCACGTGGTGGACCTAGACCCCTTAAGGGTCTACAGAAATTTATCGCAGCTCACAAGGGTAATTTAATCTTTTCGTCCGACAACAGCGGTCCATGGGAACAGTTTTGCGCGATCGGATGGATGTGGTTGTTTGCGGTCAGGATCGGACGGCTGTGGTTGCTTCCGAATTTTATTCAGATACAAACATCACGCGGATCACCATCGGACGGCAGTGCTCGATCCAGGCGATGATCCGATGGTCCAGAATGCTGCCGGCGGTGATCAAGACTCCCGAAGCATGATTTGCGGCCAGATTTCCTCGATCAAGCGCGATCCAATGGCCAAAATTTAATCCGACCCGATCTGAGCTTATCTGCATCCGATTTTGATGATTTTTGGACCGTTGGATTCCTGTTGAACGGCTGGATTTTATCAGATTTACCAGAGTCGTATCAGAGCTATTTTGATTCAAATTTTATCCAAATTTCTTTGTATTTTTATGATTACAAAGGCTATTAGTCCCATATTGCCTTTAGAAAAGATATCCAACCCTCCTAGCTCTATAAAAAGGACCCCAGGCCATCAAAAATTGATATCTCCGATCAAAGTGAAGCTTTGGTACAGGGCGAAGCTAGGCTATGGGTTAAAAGCTGCTTCGAAGCAATGGGTGCCGAGAAGAAGAGCCGAGCTTCTACACCATCTTTCTGCCAATGCCGATCCAAGATCAGAGATCAGGCTATTTTATTTTATTATCTTTTCTTTTTAAATTTTATGTATTTAAATTCTAAAATTTTAGTTAATAAAAATTTTTATTTTTACATTTTAATTTCTTACTTTTTATTTTTATTGCAATTTAATTTTTGTACTTTAAATTATTGCTTTGCAAGTAGATGCTAAGATCTAACTAGTAGATCTTAGTACCAAATTTAAATCCTGCATCTTTTAATTTTTATTTTTAATCTTCCGACTTCAGTTTTTATTTCAAAATTTAAATCATTTTTTTTTTTATAAAATCAAAGATTTTAAATCTAAAAATACTATCTTCCCTGTGGATTCGACCTGACTCACTGCTATCTACGCAATTTCAATGATTTTAAGAAGTCGGATTAAACTGATAAATATGATGTCTTAACGACAACATCGCGTCCCTATCAAGTTTTTGGCGCCATTGTCGGGGAAGAAATAGATGCTATTTTTTTCTTTGATTTTTTTGTAAATTAATTATATTTTTTTTAATATTGCTTACTAATTTTTTTATTTATTTTGTAGGAAAAAAAAAAGAAATGAAGAAAGCACCTAATTTTGGTAAGATCAATCCTAACCCTAGTCCTCTTTTCTTTTTATTTATTTATTTATTTTATTTTTAAATTAATTTAAAAAATATTTATTTAAATCTAATTAAAAGCCTCATGATAAGATTAGAAACCCTAACTATTTAGAGCATGCATCATATTAGTTTTATTTTTATTTTTAGTTTTATTTTTTTTTGGTGATTGCTGGAAGCAAGGTAAGCCTTTCAGAATTCAATTAGTTGCATGCATCTAGTTTAAATTGCATAAAATCCTTTGATTGAATTTTTTTTTCTTCGTGCATATTCATATTAAATCAAATTAAGGGCATAACCCAATTAAACAAGATAAGGTGGGAATTTGATCACCCTTCCTTAGCCCACAAACAACCAACCAACATCCTGCATTGACCTAAGCCTTTAATTTTAAAATCAATTAGACATCAACCCTAGGAACTCGAGCTCAATAGGATAAGGAATCCAAAGAGTTGAACCTGATTAGGATAAGTCAATTTGACTGATGTCTAGGAAAGTGGTTCAGGGATGATTGGGCCCGAAGGAAGGTGGTTTCTAATTGGTTCCGTTCGCTTACCTGGCCAAGCATAATTGGTGTCTAAGGCAAGCAACGGGGGGACTCCCACCGACCTTACACTTACCTGGCTAGTTGATTGGCTAATCCTACACTTGGAGGGCTTGAAGGTAACCTTGGCAGTTATGAGCTATCTAGATCTAGGATAACCCTTAGTCAGGATTGATTGACCAACTTGATTGCTAACCAACATTAGATCTAATTAAACCTAATTCTTCTCTTTCTTCTTAATTCTAGGACTCCTTAGGACCTCTTCTTTAGAACTCTTCTTTCTCTAAAAATAAAATAAAAATTAAATTAAACTAACTAAAAAAAATATTAAAAATAATAATTAAATTAAATTAAATTAAATTAAAATTAATAAATAAAAAAAATTTAATTTATAATAAAATAAAAATAATTAAAAAAATATTTTAAAAAAAAATTTTTTTTTTGAACCACACATTAGGGTTGTACTAATATATGTACGGTAGGAAATCATTTTTTCTAATTTAGTTGAACTTAATTGAATGGTTGATTCACATTAAACATAATAATCAAATGGCTAATATGAATCTAATAGTCCAAAAATTAGATAAAGTTGACCTTCTTGATCAGAAAATAGATCAACTCCTAATCTTAGGTCAACAATCTCCTAATTATCAGGAGAATTATTCAATATGTGCTAGTCCAACCCATCATGTAAGTGAATATCCTGCACAGTTTCCTCATTTTATCCAAGAACAAGTTCAAGCTACTCAAGGATACTCCAAATTGATTAATGACCCATCTTCAAATTCATATAATTCAGATTGGAGTAACTTTAATTTTTCTTGGACATCCCAACAGACTCAGGCTCAGACCCAAATTTCACTTGAGCAAAATTATCAAAATTATGCCTATAATAATGATCAGCCTAGTCAGTTTAACTAACCATCATATTATAATCAGCCTTCATATCCACCTCCTCAACAGACCAATCTAGCTGATGATAGATTTAACCAACTTCAATAATTAATTCTAACTCAACAGCAATCTATCGCCAGACTAGAAGCTCAAATAGGATAATTAGTTGAGTCTAACATGAGGAGAGAACTAGATCAACTACCGAACCTACCAATTTCAAATAACCCACCTAATGACTACCAACCACCTGGATTAAATTATCAATCTAATGTTTCATCTAAGAATCTTCAATTTGAGAATACCAAAGTAATTCCTAAACTTAAAAGCTATAGGATTCTTATGGACTATACCAAGATCAGGTGAGAGAGGCTAGTACTGATGCTAGCCAAAATAAAAATTTAGAGAAATTGGTTAGTACTGAGACTAACCACATAGAAGAATCCAAGCTAGGAATTAGTACTGATGCTAGTTCCAGTTTAAATGAGATAGAAATAAGGGAAAAGAGAATAGATGATTTACCCAAGACTTATAAACCTAATGTCCTATTCCCTTCAACCCTAGAAGCTGGTTCTTCTTATAAAAATCAAAAGACATGTAATGAAATATCAATGGAGTTGTTTAAGCAGGATCACATTAATTTATCTCTAGAATTAAAACCGCCTTTAGTCACCATTCCAGCATCCATTGAATCAAACTTAACTCCTAAAACTCCATTCATGAGCATTTTAGAAGAACAAATAGGAGTAATTCTTAATAAACATGGGTCTGAGAATGGAATTATAAAATATATCCCAAAAATTAACAGTGAATATATCGATAATAGGATTAAAAATCAACATCAATTTTCTAAGATTGGCAATCCAAAACCATTGGAATTTGTCAATCCAATATTCGATACAGGATAGTGAGCTGCATTGTGTCTGGCTGAAGACGGTAAACTTAGCGCTTGTTGGGAGGCAACCCAATATTTAGTTTTTATCTAATTTATCTTTTTAGTTTATCTTTTTTTAGGATAATTTGAATAAGTTGGAGGGAGAGCTCAAATTTTCAAAGACATGTGCTGGACCAAAAATAAATAAATAAATAAATAAAAAATAAAAATATATATATATATACTGAGTTAGGTGTATTCTTTCATGTTCTTTATTACATCCTTTATTTTTTCTTCTCCATTGAGGACAATATCGATTAAGTTGGGGGGAGGAAAAAATAAAAAATTTTTAAAATTTTAAGTCCTCGAAAAAGTTAGTATTTAGTATTTAGATACTTGATTACGCTTAAGAATCGAATTAAACTAAGCATTTTAAAAATAAAATTGATGCACAGATTAGAGAATCTATGAGATATTGAGGAATCAAGTATTAAGAAAATTCAATAAAGATTTAAGTCCAGAACATAAAAAAAATTTTTTTGAGCATTTCTAATTATTTCTACTAGCATCAAAGAAAAATCTACTTTTTATAGGCTTGTGTAGGGTAACTATATGTTTCTTCATATAAAAATTTATTTTAATAGTTTTCAAGTACTTCTCACTGAGTAACCGGGCCTCTTTGCCTAAGCAAGCATTGAGTTTCGCATCAAAAGGTGGGAAGGGCAAAGAAACTCGTTGTAAAGCTAGTCTTAACTCGTAGCCTATTTGATTCGAGCTAGTAAGTCCGAGGGGTATTCTATACCTAGTGCCCTAAAGCCAACTGGTTTGGGAGTCATTGGCCCAAGACTCGCTATATGGATCAAATAGAAAGCTTAAGGAGTTAAGACACTCAATAGTGGTACAACGTTAAAAAAAAAAAAAAAAAAAAAAAAAAAAAAAGAAATATTGGTTTTCCACCGAGTAACCGGGTCCCGTTGCCTAAGTAAGCAATGATATTCGCATCAAAAAGTGGGCAATGTGAAAATAAAAATTAATAAATGAAGGATGGAAGTAGCAATACACCTGCCTATATGAAAGTTTAGACAAATCAGAGATAAAAGTGGAATAATTTAGAAAAAGTTCTGAAAAATTTAATGTTCTTTACTTAATTTTTTTATTGATAAGTATTAATACCCCAATGATATCTCTCATTTAAGCTCTACTAAATATCAATGGCCATTTTGAAAATTGCTTAAGTAAAATTTGAAACTCTAAAGTTAAAAGATATTTAAAACTAAATTCTTTCTTTACTCGAGGACGAGCAAAACTTAAGTTGGGGGGTGTGATAAGTATAATAAATTCATCAATAAAAGTATTAATTTATCAATTAATTGATATTAATTTTTAAGAATTAATAATCAATTTATATATAATTTTTGAAAAATTCATATTTTTATTAATTAAAAAATTAATTTAAAAATAATAAAAAATTAATAAAAATTAAAAAATAAAATTTTATTATCAATAGAAAGAGCTCATTTTTTTGATCACAATGAAATAAATTTCAAGTAAAACGGAGCTAAAATGAAAAAGATATGAATTTTGAAAGATATAAAATAAATAAAAATTAAATAAAAAAAAGAAAACAGCTCAGTCGGCTCCGTAAGCCGAGCCACCAAGCCAAGCCAAGCCATCAAGCCGACTCAACCGTTGAAGCCATCAGCCGGTCCACGATCTAGGCGTGGACCGCCAGCTCAGCAAATTTCGGCGAATCAGAGATTGCCACGTGGTGGACCTAGACCCCTTAAGGGTCTACAGAAATTTATCGTGGCTCACAAGGGTAATTTAGTCTTTTCATCTGACAACAGCGGCCCTGATTGGTTGCGGTGTGCGGTGCGGTCGGTCCACGCGGTCCATGGGAATAGTTATTGCGCGATCGGACGGATGTGGTTGTTTGCGGTCAGGATCGGACGGCTGTGGTTGCTTCCGAATTTTATTCAGATACAAACATCACGCGGATCACCATCGGATGGCAGCGCTCGATCCAGGCGATGATCCGACGGTCCAGAATGCTGCCGACGGTGATCAAGACTCCCGAAGCACGATTTGCGGCCAGATTTCCTCGATCAAGCACGATCCAACGGCCAAAATTTAATCTGACCCGATCTGAGCTTACTGCATCCGATTTTGATGATTTTTAGACCGTTGGATTCTTGTTGAATGGCTATTTTATCAGATTTACCAGAGTCATATCAGAGCTATTTTGATTCAAATTTTATCCAAATTTCTTTATATTTTTATGATTACAAAGGCTATTAGTCCCATATTGCCTTTAGAAAAGATATCCAGCCCTCCTAGCTCTATAAAAAGGACCCCAGGCCATCAAAAATTGATATCTCCGATCAAAGTGAAGCTTTGGTACAGGACGAAGCTAGGCTATGGGTTAAAAGCTGCTTCGAAGCAACGGGTGCCGAGAAGAAGAGCCGAGCTTCTACACCATCTTTCTGCCAATGCCGATCCAAGATCAGAGATCAAGCTATTTTATTTTATTATCTTTTTTTTTAAAATTTTATGTATTTAAATTCTAAAATTTTAGTTAATAAAAATTTTTGTTTTTACATTTTAATTTCTTACTTTTTATTTTTATTGCAATTTAATTTCTGCACTTTAAATTATTGCTTTGCAAGTAGATGCTAAGATCTAACTAGTAGATCTTAGTACCAAATTTAAATTCCTGCATCTTTTAATTTTTATTTTCAATCTTCCGACTTCAATTTTTATTTCAAAATTTAAATTATTTTCTTTTTTTTTTTATAAAATCAAAGATTTTAAATCTAAAAACACTACCTTTCCTGTGGATTCGACCCGACTCACTGCTATCTACGCAATTTCAATGATTTTAAGAAGTCGGATTAAACTGATAAACACGGTGTCTTAACGACAACATCGCGTCCCTATCACTCAACTGATCAAAATAATAGATGGTACCCAATTTAAGGTCTGAGTATCAATTTCTTACTGCTCCCTTCAGAGTGAAGGGAAAGGCTTAGCATAGAATAGCATCAGGCACGCCATGGAGCAACACCATGGTTCTGAAGGCTTTGAAGTGGTCAACGAGGTCCGAGGTTCCATCGTAACTCTCAAACTAGGAGAACTTGAAGTTTGCTGAGATGGTCTTCTACATAATCTGGATGGAGAAAGGTGGATCAGTGCAGATATCATCGTTACGAACAGGAGCTGCATGGTAGAGTTTCTCAATCCATCGATTCATCTTCTAAAACTTTTGATTGAGAATATTATCTCGATCATGAATCTCAAAGTGTGGCTGGCTGAATGGAGGTAGAGATCTTTCGAGGATAGAATCATGCTCAGAATAGGAGCTCTCCGCTCTCTATTTTTTTTTAGGGTTCGTCGGCTGACTTGCCTAGGTAGGCCTTCCTGGTACTTAATTTTGGTACTCCAACAACGATCTTTCTGATGGTGTTGATGTCGGAGCTTGCTGCATGGCTTGCACTACTTTTGTGAGGCTCCTAACCTACTACATCAGTAGGTTAAACTGCTCCATATCCACCACTACTACTGGTGGAAGAGATTGAGGTGTTGGTAATGTGGTCAAAGCAGGCGGATCTGCCAGTTTCGTGTTAGATCTAGCCATAGAGGCAGTGGATCATCGAGAAAAAACCTTCCTGGATGGCATCTTGCTAGAACAAAGAAGATCAAAAAGAAAGAAACAAGAGAAGAAGAAGATGGACTCGACTAGGTACTTCTTTTAGAATAAGGGCTCAGAATTTCTTCCTCTAGTGTCAATTCTATTGGTGCAAAAATCTAATAGATGCCAGAGTTTGCTGGAGTTGGTGAAGATGATCTTATCGACGAGACTTATAAAATGAAGTTCGGGATGGAGGTTGGTGGCTCCGGTGAGGATCCTCTAATGGTCAAGTTAGCTTCCTGGCCAACAAGAATGGAGTACACAAGAGATTTAAGTAGAGAGGAGAGCTTAGAGCTTAGATAAGAAGATGTATCTAGAGGATCTCTTTTATAGATGGATCCTATAATAGAATGATAGTGATAGCCATGATAGAAAGTCAGAAGACCATTCAAGCCACTTGAAGTTTGTTATGAAGAGTGGGTATAATTTATTGTGACTTGTTGGTGGTTAAATTTTATTTGCTAAAGTTTGAATGGAAGGTCAAAGGCTTTTGAATGGGTTTAGATATTTTGATTTGGCAGGATGGAGGTTAGCAAGGGATAGCAAGTTCTTTAATAAGGACTGCGGCCAAGCTCTCCAGAAGAAGTTTGATAGAAATCCAAGGTTGACTTGAAGCTGGGATGGAGGAGTACCAAGATTCGCTACTTGCGGAGTGGCTACTGCTTATTCTGGATTGAAGATCGAACTTATATTGACGGCAAGGTCCTCTTGCTAACTCAAGTTTGTCCAGCCAAAGTTTTTAGTGTGAGATTGGCGAGATCTGCTATCCACGGATGAAGTACAGGAGTTTGGCCAATTTTCAAGGTCACCCGCAAGCCAAGGTTGGATGGTGCAGCAAATCTCATATCTATGAGATAACTACTGCCTACTTTGGATCGAGAATTGGAATTAGTTAGATAGCAGCTCCTTTCACTATTCAAGTTCGTCTGGCCAAAGTTCATGATATAGTTTGGAAAGATCTGCAATTATCATAAGAGAACAGAGGAATTCGCCCACCTTCAAGGTAGGCCGCTATGCAAAGTCGGTCAGTGCTGGGATCCTATATTCATGGGGAAACTGCTACTTATTCTAAGCTAAAAATCAGAGTCAGTCGAGTGGCAAGTTGTTTTCACTATTCAAGCTCGTCTAGCTGAAATTCGTAGTGTGGTTATGACAAGATCTATCATTATCAGGAAAGGGCTAGGAGGACTTCTATTGAGAAAATCGGTCAGCACATAGGGTCGAATGCTCACGAGTTGTTCTTGAATGAAGTTCTAAACCCAATTATCTTTTAAGAGCGATCTTTAAGGATTCACCAAGACTAGGGGATCGACTTGGTTGCCACAACTCCAATCGGTACTATATCAAGGTCGAACTTCTAGTTGAACTTTGGCGGGAGCCATTTTACCTCCAACAAAGTACAAAGGCCCATCTACTATATAAGCAAAGTCTTATACGGTGCCGAAATAAGATACTCCCAGATTAAGTAAGTCATCTATGCAATCATTCTTACAATTCGAAAACTTCACCCATATTTCCAATCTCACTCGGTGGAAGTCTTAACTGGCTTGCCACTAAGATCTTTACTGTAACGACTCGACACATTGGGAAGAATGGTAAAATGGATGATCAAACTCAGCAAATTCAACATTTCTTATCATCCACGGTCTTCTATCAAAACTCAGGTTTTAGCCGACCTTCTTGTTGAATGCACCATCTCCAATAAGGAGCCTATAGAAACTCAGGATCACACTAAAGAAGTTTCCCCAGAACTAGCATGGGTATTACATGTTGATGGGACATAAAATGCACAAGGATGTGGAGCTGGATTTATTTTGACAAACATCGAAGGAGTTATCACTAAATATGCCATCAAATTTGACTTTCAAGCTTCTAACAATCAAGCCAAATATGAAGCCCTGATAGCCGGCTTAAAGATAGCCAAGGAGCTTGGTATACAATGACTAAAGGTCTTCACCAACTCCCAATTAATTGCTGGACAAACTCGGGGAGAATACGAAGCTAGAGATGCAGTCCTGGCAAAGTATCTCCAAAAATTTCATACAATAAAATCATTCTTCGATTCTATAGAAATTTTCACATTACTTGCTCAAAAAATATTCGAGCAAATTCTTTGTCCCGATTAGCAACTTCTGGTTGTAATGACTTGAAAAAAATTTGTATACAACATCTTGAGATTTCAAGTGTCGACAAAGATGAAGAAGTGCAACAAGTCCAAGTTAGTTAAGAACCGAGTTGGATGGATGCCTTCATCGAATATCTGACCAATGGCACTCTACCGACAAACTTTGTTGAGGCTCGATGAATAAAATATCTGGCTTGTCGGTATAGTCTTATTAATGGCAAACTATATCGATGATCAGCATCACTACCTCTTCTCAAGTGTCTCACTTCTTTTGAAGTCGATTATGCACTTAGAGAAGTATATGAAAGGATATACGACAATCATTTGGGGGGCAGATCTTTATCTTACAAGATTCTTTGATAAGACTATTATTGGCTAACTATACAATAAGATGCAACTGACTTGGTGCAAAAATGTGACCAGTGTCAAAGGTTCACCAATATTCAATGATTACCATCAAGTTAGCTCACATCTATCTTGGCCCCATGGCCTTTTGATCAATGGAGAGTCGACATACTTGGTTCGTTTCCATCCACAAGTAGGCAACGCAAATTCATCATCGTTGCTATTACTATTTCACAAAGTGGATGGAGGTGGAATCCTTGATGCAAATAACCAAACCAAAGGCAATGGACTTCTTGTGAAAATCGGTTATTTGCTGATTTGGACTTTTCCCAATAATTTTCACTAATAATGGCCGACAATTCAACAACAACAAGTTCAAAAATTTTTGCTCCTAGTTCCACATCAATCATCGATTAACTTCAGTTGGACATCCGCAATCAAATGAAAAAGCTAAGATAACCAATAGGACCATACTCCAAGGCCTAAAGACGAGACTAAACCAAGCAAAGGGTCTCTAGACCGATGAACTTTATATTATTCTGTGGGCATACTGAACAACTTTTTGGATCCCGACTAGAAAAACTCCTTTCAATCTTGCATTCGGAACTAAAGTAGTGATCCTTGTTGAAATCGACCTACCTTCCATGAGGATAGAGCACTACAACGAGGAATCAAATATTAATCGATGACAAGCCAACTTAGACTTGCTCGAAGAAATAAGAAGGAAAGCTCAACTAAGGATGGCGACATACCAACAATGAGTCGTCCAATATTATAACTCCCGAGTTAAACAAAAAATTTTCTAACTAAGAGACTTAGTCCTTGGAAGAGTTGAAATTTCTAAGCCAACTGAGCAAGAAAAATTATCCCCCAATAGGGAGGGTCTATATCTTATTTTAGAAGTTCTCTGACTAAGGGCCTATAGAATTATAACTCTGGGTGACATAGAAATTCCTCAAACTTGGAATGTCAAAAATTTATGAATGTACTATCAGTAAGTTCTAATAAATTCAAATTATTTCTTCATTCGATGTCTACTTCTTTGTATCAAGATAGTTATTTATTAAGTAACTAAAAATATGTGATTGACTGATCCTCGATCACATAAACATGATTGACTGATACTCCATCATAAAAAGAATAGTCGGATGGTAACCAACATAATATATTAGCTGGCTAATACCCGGTTAACTAAAGGGCCATATATGCCCCATCAGGATACCATGATGAGTAATCAACTTATCAAGATTTGATGACTATTTCGATGATAATTTTTGTTCTAAAGACTCATGAATATTTGGTCAAATACTGAAAAGTTGACTTAGCAAAAATACCAAGTCAGAAATTGATCTTATTCAAAAGTCGAATATTATCCTACGAACATCTAGTCTACTATACCTTGATTCCCGAGAAGGATACTTAGAACATTCTATCATTATTCAACAAGTCTATTCCCTATGAGTTAACTGGATAACCATCGAAGAAAAAACTTGAAGAAATCTCAAAAGCAAACACTGTTGGAGAGATGATTATTTATTGCCAACCATTAAAGTTATTTATTACCAACAAATTTACTTAGCAGATTATGGAAGCAAAAATACAAACACAAAAGAGTAAGTGTGAAAGAAAAGAAATCACTTCATTACTCAGAAAGTCTTTACATGGTTGAATATAATACAATTATAAAAATTTATCACAAAGTTGGATACGATCGATTATAAAATATTCATTACATGATCGGTATGGAAATCAACAAACAAGTTGGTAACCGAATCATCTACCACAACTATACTGGTCATGCTTGGAATGTCACCAAGCATGCTATCGACGTCGAGATTAACAAATGATAGAGAAGCCTTAGAATCTTTCTCAGGAGCCAAAGCATCTCACTGCTACAAAAAGAGACTACGGCTGCACATACTATAGTAGCAATTTTTGAAACCGCTGCAATAGAATCTATAGTAGCAGTTAAAAAGAACCATTGCTATAGTTCAATCTATAGTGGTGGTTAAAAAGAACTACTGCCATAGATCCAACCTATGATGGTGGTTATAAAGAACTACTGCCATAGATCCGACCTATGGCAGCGGTTACATTAACCGCTGCCATAGGTCCGATCTATAGCAACGGTTATAAAGAACCGCTACCATAGATCCAACCTATGATAGTGGTTACCTATGGCGGCAGTTACATTAATCACTGCTATAGGTCAAATCTATAGTAGCGGTTTAGAATAACCACTATAATAGATTCGATCTATAGCAGTGGTTCAGCATCACTGTTGTTATATCTTTTTTTTATATTTTTACTCTAAATATTATATAATTTTAAAATTTAATATCCATTTTTACCATTCATTATTTAAATAATTACCATTAGAGTGTTATCACAAAAGATTACCTTGATCCGATGGCCCTAGCTTCATTGATCAGAAAAATTTGATTTCGATGACCATGAACGATGATGCAATGATCTGATAGATGAAGACCTTTGATCGATTTAAAAATATGCAACAATAATCTCGGTGATATTTGTAGCATACTATCAAAGTTTTACTTCAATCGGATATCGTTATCTTGATCAATTTAGTATAGGATATTTCGGTTGTTAAATGATAAACGAGTGATCAAAGGACTAGACAACGTCTGATTATGAGAAATTTTTTTTTATAAATAATTTTGGCTACTACTTTAATCATTTTTATGATGATGATCATAAAATTCAACTCATGGATCTAAAAACGATCTAAAATTATACGTCGCTTGATAACCATTCTTAAACTCCATTGATAGTTTTGCTCATGCTTTTGCAAGATCTTCTTAACGTGAATAGTTCATACAAAAATAATTTAAATTTTATAATCATCTCTATATAAAACCATTAAAATTATAGTAAAGATCATTTAACTAAAAAATTATCTCATAATCGAATGTCGTTTAGCCCTTTGATCACTTGTATCTAATTTAATGGTCAAAATTATTATATACTAAAATGATTATGATAATAATATCCGATTGAAATAAAATTTTGATAGTATGCTATAAATATCATCGAGATAATCGTTGAAGATTTTCGAATCCATTGGAGGTCTCCATCTATCAGATCATCGCATCATCGTTCATGATCATCGAAATCAAATTTTTCTAATCGATAAAGCTAAGGCCATCAGATTGAGGCGATCTTTTGTGACAACACTCTAATGATAATTATTTAGATAATGAATGATAAATATGAATATTAAATTTTAAAATTATATAATATTTAGAGTAAAAATATGAAAAATTAATTATTAATCTATGACAGTGGTTACTAGAAATCATTGCTATAGATCTTTGGCAGCGACTAAAAAATCGCTGTCGTAGAGCTATGGCAATGATTTGAAAATCACTATCGTAAGTTAGGTTAAAATTAACCCCAATTTGGGTTCCATTCCATGCCCTCTCTCTCTCCCTCTCCCTGCTCTCCGTCGTCAGTGAGACCCCGCCCCTCTCCTTTCCCAACCAGCACCGCACCTCCTTCCCCCAGCCCGCCCCGCCTCCCCGCTCGCCCCCTCTGCCCGCTCACCCCCATTCCCGTCAACTGCACATGCCCCTTCGGCTCTCCCGTCACTGTGCCACACCCCCCCCCAACCTTCCCATCACCACGCCCACCCTCGGCCCCCCATCCTCGATCACCCTACCTCTCGACCCCTCCACCCCTCCGATCGATCCCCAACCCTCGCCACTCCACCTCCCAAGCCGCCCGCCCCATCACTACGCACGCCCCCCCGGGCCTCACCATCACCCGCCCCCATCTCCAACCACCCCACCTCTAGCCCTCCCTAATGAATTCCTCCAACCCTTGCCACTCACCCCCAGCCACCCTTTCCATAACCATGCACTACCTGAAAGGAAAATTCTGATTTTTTGGATCAGGTTCGTTCAGATCTGATCGGATCGAGAGGCATATTTCAAAATTTTTTTCTTAGATTCTAATCAAATCTGATACTTTTTAGATCTAATTTTATGATCTAATAAATAAAAAAATTAAATTAAATTAATTTTGAATTAATTTTATCTTGATTCTGGGTAATCTGATTATCCATTGATGATTCTATCGAAGCCCTGAGGTTCTAGATCTAGCCATGCAAGTGCCTGACCTCTACTGGTATCCACTCAGACTAGATCTGGAGATCTTCTTTTTTTCTTTCTTTTCTCTAAAAATTAGATCTGGATCTAATTTGGACGATCTTCAAAACTTCTTCTGAAGATCACCCATCGTCTCTACAGCAGTGCTGCCTTCTGAAGGGAAATCCTGATTTCCCGGTCCAGGTTCGTCCAGATCTGATTAGATCAAGAGATATATTTCAAAAATTTTCTCTTGATCTCAATCAGATCTTGATATGTTTCAGATCTGATTCTTATTATTTTAATAAATAAAATAAAATAAGATAAATTAAATCAAATTTAATTTACCTGATTTGGGTAATCCTATTACCCTGTAGATGATCCTGATTGCAGCAGAAGGTTTTGGATCTTAGCCACGCAAGCGCCTGGCCTCTACCGGTAATGCAACTCGGGTTGGATCTGGAGATCCCTTCTTCTCTATACACACTCCAAAAATTATGATCTGGATCTGATCTGGAGGATCTTCAAAACCTCTTTGAAGATCTGCAGTCGTCCTTTTGCAGCAGCGCAACCTTCTTGCTTTTGATCGCCTTTCCTGATCTGAATCGCACCAACCTAAATCCAAAACCTTTTGGACGTGGAGAGCAAGGAGAGAAGAGACTATCGGCGTGGAGAAGGAGGGGAGAGGCAGCTTGGGGTGTGGGGTTTTCTCAATTTGAATTGCATTCACTCTTGAATTAGGGTTGGGCGCAGGGTCTTATTTATAGACCTCTTGTGATCCAACTCCTCTCTCTCAACCAATTACAACCCTTTGTGAAATCAGATCTAAATCTGATTGGTTGGAATAGAGACCCCTGGATTCCTCCTTAGAGGGCGCCTAAGACCAGTCAAACTGGATTTTAGTAAACTCTGATTTAGAATCCAAAAGGGAGATGGAGTCCTTGTCCAACAAGGACCCTAGGCGCTCCTACTTGGGCTCACGCACACCTTGGCGTGCGCCCTTCTCCTTGCCAGGTTTCTGGCAGGGGGACAGGCCCCCACCAAGCTCTCCAATAGGTCATGATATGTGGTCAAAGTCAAAGGGTCATGGTCAATGTTTGACCAGTCCAAAGGTAACTTTTGACCAAAAGTCAAAAGAACAAGAAATGGCAGGTGACCAAAAATGGCAGGTAATGTCTTACAAAATATAGACAACCTATTCTGACTTGGACAACCTCCAGTCAGACCATTATGAAGGCCTCTGATTGAGCACAAACTCCTTTGGCTCAGTCAGGACAACTTATTTGTGATAGTAAAAGAAGAACGTTAGGTTCAATCGAGTGCTAGCACGATTTCCTTGAATCTAATTGAATCTCATTCAGATCATTGAACTAGATCAAGTTCAATATGGATGATCAACCAGATTCAAACCCTTGTTTGTGTGACCCCAGTTAGGTCAGTCTGTATGGTAATGGGATATGTCATGATCTCTATCATCGACATCATCGAAACTCCTTTCGATGGATCAGAACTCTTCTGATTCGAACAGCTAGAATGATCGATCATCTAAATCATTCTAATTGCTCCCAAAATCCACCAGTGACACCTAGCAGTATATGGTGGCAACCCATCAGAGCTGAATGCGAACCTCTTGGTGCAGCTACCTGTGTGATTAAGTTCTTCTATCTTGAGCCCCGATCAGATTAGGGTTAAGGTGAACTCGTCAAACCCTAGTCTTCTGTCATATGATGTAATCATTCGATTCAAGTCCAATGTGAAAATCTAAATAGAAACTCTTTCTATTATTTCACTCTGCCATGGCCATGGGCTTCTGGACTTGATTCTCATGATCATCATAGGGCTGCTCCTCTACCACCGAGGTAGATAGATTCCATCTTGATGCAATCCAGTTCCTACAATGAACATGCTATAGCCAACATACACCTCAGGGTTCCATATGGCTAGGAGATCCGAGTAATGGTGTAGTCAAACTATAACACCCTCAAGGTGAACTGCCGATGCATCCTCAGGTCAAAGAACCAGACACACTACTGCAGCATCGAGTCAGTCATTGACGAGAAGGTAGACTCCCTAATGACTACTCGAGGTGGTCACGCTCAGTGCCCTCGTTCTCTAACGAGTACCTGTACTCTCGCTCCGGTGTCTCCACACCGTAGACTCAAGACTCATCTACTAAAGAGAAGCGATTGTACACCAACCTTCCGGATCAATCACCATCCTCGTGATGATCCTATGGTCGGGAGCATTTTATGAGTTAATAATGATTATTCATGTCTTAAATTTTCAACTCTTGAAAATATGAATTATCATTACCATTAACTCAAAGGATGTATCACAGACACTAAATACACATATGTGATAGAAAATAACCCATTTTATTGATTATAGTCAAAATTATAATTTTGCCCCTAGAAGTGTATTACAAGTGTCAGCCAATTCTGGCTTCTAGGGCACATATATCTAACAATCTCCCACTTGTCCTAAAGCCAATTGGCTACAAGTCTAAGTCCCATCTTCTCAAGGTGGGCTTCGATCTTCTGCTGGCCCAACGGCTTTGTAAGTGGGTCTGCCACATTATCTGCGGAGTTGACTCTCTTGACCTCGACGTAACCTTCTCGAGGTAATCGCGGATGAGGTGGTATCGCCGCTCAATGTGCTTGGATTTCTGGTGAGACCTCGGCTCCTTAGCAAGGGCTATGGCGCCATTGTTGTCGCAGTATAGAGGAATGGCATCTGATGGCATTACTCCAATTTCTGCAGCAAACTTCTTGTACCAGAATGCTTCCTTCGCAGCCTCTGATGCAGCGATATATTCTGCTTCCATGGTGGAATCTGCTATCACTTTGCTTGGAACTCTTCCAGCTGACAGCACCACCATTGCACACAAACAGACTCCCAGATGTCGACTTTCGATCATCTATATCGGACATGAAATCCGAGTCTGTGTATCCCTGGACTTGGAGTTCTCCATTACCAAAGACCAACATCATATCCTTAGTTCTTCTCAAGTACTTAAGGATACATTTCACAGAAGTCCAGTGTTCTTCACCTGGATTTGACTGATATCTGCTTGTGACACTCACAGCATGGGCTATATCAGGTCGTGTACATAGCATGGCATACATGAGGCTCCCTATTGCAGAAGCATAAGGGATCTTGCTCATGCGTTCTATTTCCTCAGGTGTGCTAGGGCACATCTTCTTGGAAAGATGAATACCATGTCTGAAGGGTATTAATCCCCTCTTAGAGTTTTCCATACTAAACCTCTTTAGTACTTTCTCTATGTACATCTTCTGTGAAAGTCCTAGCATCCTATTCGGTCTATCCCTATAGACCTTAATTCCTAGAATAAAGGATGCTTCACCTAGGTCTTTCATGGAGAATTCCTTGGACAACCATATTTTGACTGATGTCAACATGGGAATATCATTCCCAATAAGGAGGATGTCATCCACGTACAATACGAGGAAGACAACAGCGCTCCCACTGACCCTTTTTGAAAACACATGGTTCCTCTTCATTTTTGATGAAACCAAACTATTTTGATCACATCATTGAAACGAGTGTTCCAGCTCCGAGATGCTTGCTTAAGTCCATATATGGACCTTTGCAGCTTGCAAACCTTGTGATCAGTATCACTGGATGTGAAACCTAGCGGCTGTTCCATATAGATATCTTCCTCAAGATATCCATTTAAGAATGCCATTTTCACGTCCATTTGCCATATTTCATAATCGAAATAGGCTGCAACAGCAAGCAATGTGCGGATGGATTTTAGCATAGCTACTGGGAAAAGGTATCCTGATAGTCAATGCCTTCGCATTGACTATAACCTTTTGCCACTAGTCTAGCCTTGAATGTCTCCACATTCCCATCTGCACCAATCTTTCTCTTGAAGATCCATTTACACCCAATAGGTACTATACCTTCTGGTGGATCTACCAAGGTCCAGACTTGGTTTGAGTGCATCGAGTCAATTTCTGACTGCATTGCCTCTAGCCATTTCTCGGAGTCGATATCTGATATCGCCTCGTTGTAGGTTTTGGGATCATCACCATGAGCACCATTACCTATGAGGAACATTTCCTCTACTTCCTCTGAAATAATACCTAAGTATCTTTCAGGGGGACGGGAAACTCTTTCCGATCTACGAGGTGGAGGAGGTAGTGTTCTTATTGGCTCAACCTGATTTGGTTCCACTTGGTCCTTAGCTCGTTGTACTTGTGAGACTTTCTCATCAAGCTTAATCTGCTTTTCCAATGCCGCTATCTTGAATAAACTATTTTTCAAGAAAGATGGCATGTCGACTCACAATCACATTGTGGTCTTCTGGAATGTAGAAATAGTATCCTAATGACTCTTTAGGATATCCTATGAATCGAGCTCTAAAGGACCTAAACTCTAACTTGTCCGCTTGTTGTCTTTTGACATGAGCCGGACAACCCCAAATTCTGAGATGACTCAGACTTGGTTTCTTACCATGCCATATCTCATACGGTGTGGTAGGAACGGTCTTAGAGGGAACCCTATTCAGTAGATAGATTGAAGTTAACAATGAGTGTCCCCAAAGAAAATCAGGGAAGGTCTGTGAAGCTCATCATGGATCGAACCATATCCAATAGAGTCCGATTTCTCCATTCTGAAACCCCGTTGAGTTGAGGTGTTCCTGGTGGAGTCCATTGAGAGACTATGCCATTTCCTTGAGATAGTCTAGGAATTTCCGGCTAAGGTATTCACCTCCTCGATCTGATCGAAGAACCTTAATGGGTTTTTCAGTTTGTTTTTCTACTTCATGTCTGAATTCTTTGAACTTTTCAAAAGCTTCAGACTTGTGTCTCATAAGATACACATACCCATACCTAGACAGATCATCGGTAAAGGTAATGAAGTAGACAAAATTGCCTCTAGCCGGCACATCAAATGGGCCGCACACATCAGTATGTACTAGGGCAAGGAGATCTGTGGCCCTCTTCCCCATGTCCAACAAAAGGGAGTTTAGTCATTTTGCCTTGAAGACAGGATTCACAAGTTGGATATGACTCGAAAGTCAATGGACTCAATAGCCCATTTTTCTCTAATTTGTTGATCCTATCTTCTGCTATATGACCTAATCTTAGGTGCCATAGATATCTATCATTTGGACTATCCCTAGGTCGTTTTATGGCATTCACGTTTTGCTCGATAGTTAAAAATAGATACATCAATATGTAGCTGATAAAGATCCATTAATAAGAAAATCCATTTGCAATTTTATTTCTTTCATAAAGAATGTTACAATGGTCCTTAAAGAAGGTTAATCACATAGCCTTCTAATGCTAAGCATGAAATAGAAATCAAATTTCCTGCTAGCTGCAGGCACATAATAACAGTCTTTCAAAACTAAGTCTAAACCAGATGGTAATCGAAGAGGGTATGTTTTCACGGCCACTGGCAGCAACTCTTGCTTCATTTTCGATGCATAGGATCATCTCACCATCCCTCAATCTCCTGCTATCCTCAAGACCCTACATAGAAGTACACAAATGAGTACTAGAACCAGAGTCAAGCACCCAACTGGATGCAGAAGAAACCATAAGGTTAGACTCAATAACGAGTATACCTCCAGAAGGATCAGCCGCCTTCTTATTCTTCAGGGTGGCCAGGTATGTAGGATAATTTCGCTTTCGTTGGCCGTCATTGTTGCAATGAAAATACTTTCCTTTATCAGTGGCCTTCTTCAGCTCTGTCTTTTTCTTCTTTCCTCCTTCCATCTTCTGTCTTTTTGCAGACTTCTTCTTCTTTTCAAAAGACTTTCTCTTAGAAGAAGTCCGTTCCATAGCAAGCACTGAGCCTTTACAACCTTTCATAAAAAGCTCAGCGGTAACCAGCATGTTCATAAGTTCGACCAAGGTGTTTTGAAGTTTATGCATATGGTAGTTCATGATAAAATGCCCATACACATCAGTCAAGGATTGCAGAATTATATCATTCTGCAGATCCAAGTCCAACCTCACTTCGAGCTTCTCAAGCTCTTCCAAGTCCTTGATCATCATCAAATAATGATCTTGGACTGACTGCCCATCACGCATCTTAGTCTTAAACAGTCATTTAGTGATTTGATACTTGGCTGTGCGACTCTGTTTATCAAACATCTCCTGTAGGTGAGCTAATATTTGGCAAGCAATTCTGATATCTTCATGTTGCACTAAAGCTCATTAGACATCAAGCCCAACATGTAGTATCTAGCCTTATTATCTTCGTCAGTCCACTTATCCAGAGATGCTCTTTGTTCAGCGGATGGACGAGCTGGTAAGATGGAAGGGTCCTGATCTAATACATGAGTTAACTTCTCAGAATCCAAAATAATTTTGAAGTTTCAGAGCCAATCATTGTAATTTGGTCCGGTCAGTCTATGGGTGTCCAGAATTCGTGCTAGTGGGTTGGATGCAGACATTTTTCTATAGAGAGTCCAAGTTTCTAGTTAGATATTATAATTAAGACTTTAACCAATTTACTTAAAGATTTTATTTTAAAATAAATTAGCTTCCAATATTTTTTTGGATCTCTACACTCTCTCTGTAGAGATGCGAAAATCTTCATGATTATAATTTCTAATGGGTGGTGCGGTCCCACCAACTGACTCATCACCTCACCTAATAGTTATTAATGATGGGTTAGCTAATGAGTGAATAACTCTTGTTCAATGATTCTCTAATCATGGTGCATCCAAACTTGGTCTCTAATTCATGAATCTCATCGTGTCTGGAATATTGATCCACTCCTTAGTTAAGTCAGACCCACCATTTGCACAGATTGGATTTCTAATTGAGTCTCTCACCGTATCCAAAATATTGAGCCCAATCTATCCTCCAGCCTGTAGCATCCAATGCCTAATAGACATGGTTGCATCTTTTCGGTGCAACTGAGCCACTGTAACCAGTCGAGAATAATCAACTCCAGGAAGGGCCCGCACATCTACAATGGTGGAAGACCTTAGACTTAATCTTTTCTTAGGAAGTTTTGATTTAGGTCTCATTAAACTAGACTTGACATAGTCATAACCTATTATGACTAACCTAGTGGCATGGGTTAGCTCGGATTATTGACCACCTCAGATCAGAACTGAGTCAACAAATATGGCCAGATAAGTGAGATCGGTGGAAGGGATATGCCATTAACTCAACAAGAATGCATTCAAGTCGAGTAGCTCTCAATTAAAAATCAGTCAGTCGTATCTGCCAAACTTACCTTAGACACCAAATTGTTGAGCCAAAACCAATTGGATTAGCCTACAATCTAGACTCTAATCACTAAGCCTAATTAGGTCTTAGCTTGATCGATCACTCACGTGACTCGATCCTGACCTAGACTTAATCCTATTAGGCTGGTCAATTTAAGCACTATTGATCCCATCTAACCAACTCTTGATTTGGTTTGATCAACTGCTAGACCTAATTGAGCTACCCAAGTTCGAATCCGAATTTATGAATATGTCTTAGATCTAAAATTCTTAATTTTAGCTCTAATTGATATTTTATAAACTTAATTCTTAATTAAGTTAGGGTTCTTTAAATAAAATATGTAAATAAGATCCTAAGATTTCAAAATCTAGGGTTTTACAAAAAGTAAGTTTTTCAATTTCTGATTAAGGACGAATGCGCAGCACCCCTATACATCATAAGAGCACCACATCGAATGAAAGGAGAGGATCTTTAAGCCCTACTTTGTTCTTATGATCGGACAGCCAAGGAGAACGTCTTAATCAGAAATACAGCTAATCTACAAAAAACTAATTAGATCTAAGTATATATCTCATATAAAAAATAGATCTAATTAAAACATATTTTGTATATATCACATATATCATGCATGTATGTTTTTCAGATCTAAATTATCTCATAATCATATAAAAAATTAAATTTAAATTTGATCTTATCAAATAAAATTTAATCTAGATCCTTTTTGTAGAACTATTCTACAACTAGTCTAAACATACAACTATCATATCTCATATGAACAAATCAATTTTATTTTATTTTTTATTTTTAGATTTGATTATAACATTCATAATATCAAAAAATAGAAAATAAATAGATCTAAAAATCATATTTAATCAAATTAAAAATCATGATTATACTAGATTATACATAGAATAATTCTATTCCTAGTCTAGTTATGTATCTCATACATATTAGATCTAGATTAATTAATTTTAATTTTTTTATTTTTTGATTTTAGATCTAATCACATCTCATGTGATATCTAAAATTACTAATTAATTAGATTAAATTAGATCTAAATAAATTTTATAAGAATCTAGCTCTGATACTAGTTGAAGAAAAATCCTGATTTTTTGGGTCTGATTCATTCAGATCTGATCGGATCAAGAGACATATTTCAAAAATTTTCTCTTACATCCTAATTAGATCTGATACTTTTTAGATCTAATTTTATAATCTAATAAATAAAAAAATTAAATTAAATTAATTTTGAATTAATTTTACCTTGATTTTGGATAATCTGATTACCCATTGATGATCCTGCCGAAGCCCTGAGGTTCTGGATCTAGCCACGCAAGCGTCTGGCCTCTACCAGTATCCACTTAGATTGGATCTGAAGATCTTCTCCTTTTCTTTCTTTTTTCTAAAAATTAGATCTAGATCTGATTTGGAGAATCTTCAAAACTTCTTCTGAAGATCACCCATCGTCTCTGCAGCAGTGCTGCCTTCTTCCTTTTTCGTCAGCCATTCCTTGTCTGACTCGCACTAATCTGAAGGCCCAACTTTCTTGGGCATGGAGAGGAGAGAGAGGGTCAAATGGTGGCATGAAGAAGGGAGAGTGGCAGCCTTGGGGTGTGGGTAAGAGGAGGAGAGCTCTGAAGTGGGCGCAGATAGGATCTATTTATAGATTCTGTTGCGCCATACAGTGCTGCATCACCCCAATCAATCACATTGCTTCATGCAATCATATCAAATTTGATTGGTGGGATGACATCACCTGATCTAATCAGATGAGAGGTCCATAGGTTCATTCTTAGATGGCACCTAAGACTGGTCAAAGTAGATACCTAAAGGCCACCTAAGTAGAAACCAAGAAGCAACCTAGAGTCCCATCCATATGGGACTCCAGCATCCCTATCCATGGGTGCACGCCAACCTAGGCATGCACCCCCTTGTTTCCAATTTTAAGAGAGGGGACAAGCCCCTATCTGTTCTCCAATAAGTGCATGACGCATGGGCAGATGTCCAAGGGTCAAAGGTCAATGTTTGACAAGTCAAAGTATAAGAATTAGCAGGTGATGGAAAATGATAAATGTTGTCTCAAATTTATCTCATAAATTAAGACAACCCTTTTTTGACTTGGACAAGCTCCAACCAGACTAGGTAAAGGTATCTGAGTGAGCACAAACTCATTTAGCTCAGTCGAGATAACTTTTATAATAGAAAAAGAAGAACGTTAGGCTCAATCGTGTGCTAGCATGATTTCCTTGAACCTAATTAAATCTTATTCAAATCAATTAAACTGAGTTAGTCTAATTGATGATATCTAGATCCAAACCCTTATTTGTGTGATCCAGTTAGATTCAATTCTGTATGGTAATGGGATATGTCATGGTCTCCATCATCGACATCATCAAAACTCTTTTCGATGGATCAGAATTCTTCTAATTCAGACAACTTAGAATGATCGATCATCTAAATCATTCTAATTGTTTCCAAAATTCATCAGTGATATCTAGCAGCATATGATGGCAACCCATCAAAACTAAAAATGAACCTCTCGGTGCAGCTACTTGTGTGATTAAGTTTTTCTATCTTGAGCCTCGATCAGATTAGGGTTAAGGTGAACTCATCAAACCCTAATTTCTATCATATGATTTAACATTCGATTCAAGTCTGATATGAAAACCTTAATAGAAGCTCTTTCTATTATTTCACTCTCTGCCATGGCCATGGACTTATGGACTTGATTCTCATGATCATCATAGGGCTGCTCCTCTTCTACCGAGGTAGATAGATTCCATCTTGGTGTAATCCAATTCCTACAATGAATATGCTATAGCCAACATACACCTCAGGATTTCAAAAAACTAGGAGATCAAGTCATGGTGTAGTCAAACTATAACACCCTCAAGGTGAACTATCGATGCACCTTAGATCAGAGAACCAGACACACCATTGCAGCATCAAGTCAGTCATCGATGAAAAGGTAGACTTTTTTATGACTACTCGAGGTAGTCACGCTCAGTACCCTCATTTTCTAATGAGTACCTATACTCTTGCTCTAGTATCTCTACACCATAGACTTAAGACTCATCTACTATAAAGAAGCGATTGTACACTAATCTTTCGGATCAATCACCATCCTCATGATGATCCTATGGTCAGAAGCATTTTATGAGTTAATAAATAAAAATTCATGTCTTAAATTTTCAACTCTTGAAAATATGAATTATCATTACCATTAACTCAAGGGATGTATCACAGACACTAAATACACTTATGTGATAAAAAATAATTTATTTTATTATTTATAATTAAAATTATAATTTTGCCCTTAGAAGTGTATTACAAGTGTCAGTCAATTCTGGCTTCTAAGGCACACATATCTACACCACCACCCCCTCCCCCAACCCCCCCATCATGGCACCCCCCGAGCTACCTCTCCCCTTTTTCTCTCTCTCTATCCTCTTTCTCTTTCTCTCTCTTCTCTCTCTATCTCACTATCTTGCTCTTGTTTCGCAGGTTACCTCTAGCGCCAACATTTTCTTCTAGTGCCATCATCGATGACTTTTGGAGCTTTCGATGCGACCCCCTCTCCATAGCCGTAGGTATAATTTTTTTTAATTTTATAGTATTATTTATTAATCAATTATAATATTTATAATAATTTTTAAAATTTTTATAATAAATATTATAAATATTTATTTTAAATATTATAATTATCTATCGATTATGGGTCGTGTCGGTGGGCAAGAAAACTCTTATCGATTGGTTTTGGACTATGTTGATGGGTTTTAGATGGGGTCGTGTTGTGTCCACGATCGTGGACATCTCTTGGGCCATGCCGCATCCGGGGCCGTGGACAACCCTTAGACCGTGCCATGTCGGCAGCCATGGACAGCCCTTGGGCCGTGCTGATCAATAAGGAAATTTCTGCTGGTGGGTTTTGGGCCGTGCCATGGTGGTAGTCTTAGATCGTGCTATATTAGTGGTCATGGATAGCCCTTAGGCCATGTCGATTGATAAAAAAATCATCACCGATGGGATCTGGGCCGTGTTGGTGCCCATGAGCTATGCCGACTGCTAAGAGAACTCTCACCCCTGCCAACGGGTTTCAGACCATGTCCGTGGCCGTAGGCCATGCCGATCATTAAGAGAACCCCCGATTGCTAATAGAAAGTAAAATTATTTATTGTGCATCCTTAATTATTTATGAATGTAATTCATATTGTAGAATTTATTGCATAATATTTTCTAGGTATTTATATCTTGTTGCTTTTATTTATTGCATTACATAATAATAGATCCATCAATTGATTAGTGTACATAATCTCCAGCATCCATTCATTTTTATGTAATTGTAGGGATAGAAGAATTATATAAAATGATCAATTGATTGTCTAATTTGGACAGTTTGAAATTTGCAAATAATTCTATAGATAATTATGAAAATCAAACAATATGCTAAGAATTCCAAATAAAATTTTTGACAGTATTTTTTTTTTCTCCCTACACAGGAGAACTAAAAAGAAATGCTGTTAAAATTTCATTCGATTCCTGTTGCATATCGTTTGATTATTGTAATGAACCTATAGAATTAATATAATTTTTGATTGAGATAGGATCTATCTTTATCTATTAGTTGATGATAGGATGCATTTATTACATATCTGAAAATGATATTTAATGTAAGTTTCATATATGATATTTATTTTGATCCCTATTTATGATGCATTTTTTATTTATAATGCATATTTATTTATAATGCTTTAGTATATAATGTAAGTTTCACGTATGATTTAATTATAGTATCATCCATTTTTATAATGGATAAAGTGTGGATAATGTTTAGTAGGCTTTCATCAAAATATAAGATTGGACTTCAAAAATTTCTTGATTTTTCTATAAAAAAATTTGGAGATCATATACTTATCCAATGTTCTTGTAAAAAGTATATGGATGGACCATGACTATCTCGTTAAGACATAAATAATCACCTCATTATTTATGGCTTTAAATCTGGTTATGAGATTTGTTGGGATCAACATGATGAGGGCAAGGTATAAGGAGGCGATCAACATGATAGGAGAGTAGAACAAATGATTCATGATATTTTTTCATTTGTTAGCCATAATGATGGTGCATCTATATCCATGCCTGATCCTATGGTTGGTGGAATGATAAACAGTGAGGATGTGGAGAAGGTTGGCAAGTTGATGGAGGATGCTAATTTTCATTGTATCTCGGGTGTGAAAAGATGGTAAAGCTTGAGTTCTTAATCTAATTATATCATGCAAAATGCTCTAATAGGTTCGGTAATAATAGAGTGAACTACATACTAGAGCTTTTGGAAGATATTCTTCTAGATAATGCATAAATCTCGAAGAATAATTATGAGGCATCGAAGATTATTGAACAGCTGGGCTTTACTTATACCAAGATACATGCATGTCCTAATGATTGCATGCTCTACTGGAAGATGGATGCCAACCAAAATGAGGGCATGAGGTGTGGTGTATTAAGATGAAAAGAAAATAAAGATGGCACATCGACCCGTGTATCTCAAAAATTGATGTGGCATGTTTCTTTGATTTTGATAGTACAAAAGTTGTTTATGTTAGCAAGAACATCGAAGGATATGAGATGGTATAAAGAGGATCGAACAGAAGATGATGCATTGAGGCATCCAACCGATGGAGAGGCACGGCAGAAGTTTAATGAAATACATTCCAATTTCACACAAGAGATACATAATGTGAGGTTGAGCTTGTCGTATGACGGTTTCAATCCATTCAAGCATATGAATACTATCCATAGTATATGGTCAGTATTTATTTATGTTTACAACCTTTCACCATGGATGTGTATGAAAAAATTCTTTACTTTCATGACAGTACTATCCCTGGATCGATGGAGGTAGGTAATGATATTGATGTTTATTTGCAGTCTCTTATTGCTGAGCTGAAATAGTTGTAGAGCATTCAAGATATTCTAATTTTTGATGCTTTGCTGAATGAGTCATTCTCTATGCGTGCAGTATTTTTATAGACAATAAATGACTTTTCAACCTATATCCTAATATCGGGTTGGAGCACAAAAGGTGAGATAGCATGCTCAATTTGTAGAAAAAATATTCGATCTAGAAGGTTGACACATCGAAGAAGCTTTAGCTATATAGGGCATCGATATTTTTTCCATCGAAACTATCCATACAGAAGGGATGCATGCTCCTTCGATGGCACTATTGAAGAAGGTGAGGCACCTAGCCAGATGTCTAAGAGTGAGGTACTGAGAGAGTTGGATAGTCTCTGTATTAAATTTAAAAAAGATAATCTGATTGGTGGTAAGAAGAGAAAGCATCGATCAAAGAAAGATGACACATACTTTAATTGAAGAAAAAAAAGCATCTTCTTTGACTTGCCATATTGGAAGACAAACTTATTATGCCACTACTTAGATGTAATGCATATTGAAAAGAATATATACGAGCTCCTATTGGCAACAATCTTGAATATCAAAGATAAGATCAAGGATGACTTAAATTTTTGATTTGACTTAAAAAAATAGGGTATTAGGAGATCACTCCATCCAGAGTCGACAGAAGGAGAATAGTGGAGGCTTCTTCATACATGCTATGTTATGAATCTCCAAATGATCTACATTTCTTCATATGTTGGAGAACATAAAGATCCCAAATGGATACTCAAGCAACATATCAAAGTGTGTGAATAGTAAGGATGTCAAACTTAGAAGATTGAAGACTCATGATTATCATATGTTGATGCAGGAATGGATCCCAATAGCTATTCGCCGTGTGTTGCCAAAAAATGTCCGAATGGCTGTTATTCATCTTTACAACTTTTACAAAGATATTTATGCAAAAAGGTTGCTTAAGAAAGATATGAAAAAAATGAAGGCAAGGACGGAGACTATATTTTATGATCTGAAGAAGATATTTTCACCATTATTTTTCATGGTTATGATGCATCTCATCGTGCACCTTACGAAAAAGTTATACTTAGAGGCCCAGTATTCTGCTGATGGATGTATCCTATTGAGAGAAATATTAAATCTTATATAAGAAATATGAAGCATCTAGAGGGATCCATAGTAGAAGATTATTTGGATCAAGAGTGTATGAATTTTTATACCATATACTTAAACAAGCTTAAGACACATCATAATCAGTCAATAAGAAATCAAAATGATCAGCATGAGCCAATTAAGCCTGCATTTGAGTCCATTCCATAGCCAAGTAGACTTCTCACTTCATACCACCTCACTGATTTGAGCATTGAGAAAAGGGATAAGGTGCACCGCTATGTGCTTTTCAATTGTGATGTCATTGAATTGTACATAAGGTGAGTCACTCAGTCTTATTTATTTTATAATAATTAAAAAAATATTTAATTATATTTAAATTTATTTTTTGTGCTTGCAGCAAATACAAGAAGGTCATAAGAGTAAAATATGATGCTCTAAGTATGCGGGAGAAAGAGAAAATGCATAATAAAAAATTTTCTGAATGATTCAAAGATCATGTAAGCAATTATATATTCTTACCTTACATAACTTATTTGAATATATTTATTAATCAGGTGTGATCTTATTAATTAGGTGTGGAGATTACCATTTGATGATGTGAGCTCTAAAGTGCATGTTTTTTTAATAAATCCTAATTGTACCATACGTGAGTTACGTATAAATAGCTCGTCATTAACGACTATAAGTTTAATATTCATAGCAGGTCCATAAATATAGCAACATAAAATAGTGGCATAATGTTGAGCACCACCACTAGGTGTTATGCTAGCACGAGGGATTCATAGTCCCATATGGAGGATTTGAACTATTATGGCATGGTGGAAAAAATAGTCATCTTGGACTTGAAGGAAAAATCTGATTTTTTGGTCCAGGTTCGTTCCGATCTGATCAGATCAAGAGATATATTTTTAAAATTTTTTTCTTGATCCTAATTAGATCTTGATATATGTTTCAGATCTGATTATTATTATTTTTAAAAATTAAAATAAAATTAGATAAATTAAATTAGATTTAATTTACCTTGATATGGGTAATCCTATTACCCGTTGATGATCCTGTTTGCAGCGGAAGATTCTGGATCTAGCCACATAAGCGCCTAGCCTCTACCGGTATCCACTCAAGCTGGATCTAGAGATCCTCTTCTTCTCTATCATGCCTCCAAAAATTAGATCTGGATCTGATCTGGAGGATCTTCAAAACTTCTTTTGAAGATCAGCAATCGTCCTTTGCAATAGTGCAGCCTTCTAGCTTTCAGTCACCTTTGATCTGGATTGCACCAACCAAAAATCCAAAACTCCTTTTGGACATGGAGAGGAGAGGGAGAAGGAGGTTTGGCATGGAGGAAGAGGGGAGAGGCAGCCTTGGGGCATGGGGTTTTAATTCTCATCATCATCTGAGTTGGGCATAGGGTCTTATTTATAGACTAACTGTGATCCAACTCCTCTTCTTCCCAACCAATCACAACTCTTTGTGAAAATCAGATCTAAATCTGATTGGTGGGAATAGAGTCCCCTGGATTCCTACCTTAGAGGGTGCCTAAGACCAGTCAAAGTTGGTTCTTAGGAGAACTCTAATTGGAAATCCAAAAAGAAGATGGAGTCCTATCCAACAGGGACTCCTAGGCGCCTCCAACTTGGGCACACGCCTAGGGTGGCGTGCACCCTCCTCCTTGCTAGGTTCTAGCAGAAGGGGACAAGCCTCCACCAGCTCTCCAATAGGTGCGTGATATGTGGTCAAAAGTCAAAGTGTCAATGGTCAACATTTGACCAGTCAAAGGTAGACTTTTGACCAAAGTCAAAGAACAAGAAATGGCAGGTGACCAAAAATGGCAGGTAATGTCTTACAAAATAAGATAACCTTTTCTAACTTGGACAACCTCCAGTCAGACCATATGAAGGCCTCTGATTGAGCACAAACTCCTTTGGCTCAGTCAGGACAACTTATTTATGATAGCAAAAGAAGAACGTTAGGTTCAATCGAGTGCTAGCACGATTTTCTTGAACCTAATTGAATCTCATTCAGATCAATTGAACTAGATCAGTTCAATTGATGATCACCAGATTCAAACCCTTATTTGTGTGATCCAGTTAGGTTCAATTCTATATGGTAATGGGATATGTCATGATCTCTATCATCGACATCATCGAAACTCCTTTCGATGGATCAGAACTCTTCTGATTCGAACAGCTAGAATGATCGATCATCTAAATCATTCTAATTGCTCCCAAAATCCACCAGTGACACCTAGCAGTATATGGTGGCAACCCATCAGAGCTGAATGCAAACCTCTTGGTGCAGCTACCTATGTGATTAAGTCCTTCTATCTTGAGCTCCCGATCAGATTAGGGTTAAGGTAAACTCGTCAAACCCTAGTTTCTATCATATGATGTAATCATTCGATTCGAGTCCGATGTGAAAATCTAAATAGAAACTCTTTCTATTATTTCACTCTGCCATGGCCATGGACTTCTAGGACTTGATTCTCATGATCATCATAGGGCTGCTCCTCTACCACCGAGGTAGATAGATTCCATCTTGATGCAATCCAGTTCCTACAATGAACATGCTATAGCCAACATACACCTCAGGGTTCCATATGGCTAGGAGACCGAGTAATGGTGTAGTCAAACTATAACACCCTCAAGGTGAACTGCCGATGCACCTCAGGTCAAAGAACCAGACACACTACTGCAGCATCGAGTCAGTCATTGAACGAGAAGGTAGACTCCCTAATGACTACTCGAGGTGGTCACGCTCAGTGCCCTCGTTCTCTAACGAGTACCTATACTCTCGCTCCGGTGTCTCCACACCATAGACTCAAGACTCATCTACTAAAGAGAAGCGATTGTACACCAACCTTTCGGATCAATCACCATCCTCGTGATGGTCCTATGGTCGGAAGCATTTTATGAGTTAACAATGATTATTCATATCTTAAATTTTCAACTCTTGAAAATATGAATTATCATTACCATTAACTCAAAGGATGTATCACAGTCACTAAATACACATATGTGATAGAAAATAATCCATTTTATTGATTATAGTCAAAATTATGATTTTGCCTTTAGAAGTGTTTTACAAGTGTCAGCCAATTCTGGCTTCTAGGGTACTGATAGGAACGTGATGTCGTTAAGACACCATATTTATCAGTTTAATCCGACTTCTTAAAATTATTGAAAATACGTAGATAGTAGTGAGTCGGGTCGAATCCACAGGAAAGGTAGTGTTTTTAGATTTGAAATCTTTGATTTTTTTGAAAAGAAAAGGAAAATGATTTGAATTTTGAAATAAAAACTGAAGTTGGAAGATTGAAAATAAAAATTAAAAGGTGCAGAAATTTAAATTTGGTACTAAGATCTATTAGTTAGATCTTAGCATCTACTTGCAATAAAATAAAAAGTAATAATTAAAATATAGAAATTAAATTATAATAAAAATAAAAAGCAAGAAATTAAAATATAAAAATAAAATTTTTATTAATTAAAATTTTAGAATTTAAATACATAGAATGTAAAAAAAATAAAATAGCCTGATCTCTGATCTTGGATCGGCATTGGCAGAAAGATGGTGTAGAAGCTCGGCTCTTCTTCTCGGCACCCGTTGCTTCGAAGCAGCCTTTAACCCATAGCCTGGCTTCGCCCTGTACCAAAGCTTCACCTTGATCGGAGATATTGATTTTTGGAGGCCTGGGGTCCTTTTTATAGAGCTAGGAGGGCTGGAAAAGTTTGCTTCTAGGCAATGTGGGACTAATGACCTTTGTAATCATCAAAATCTGAATAAAATTCAAATTAAAATAGCTCTGATATGTCTCTAATAAATTTGATAAAATCCAGCCATTCAATAGAAATCCAACGGTCCAAAAATCATCAAAATCGGATGCAGATCAGCTCAGATCGGGTCGGATTAAATTCTGGCCGTTGGATCGCGCTTGATGGAGGAAATCTGGCCGCAAATCACGCGCCTGAGAGTTTGATCGCCGTTGGGAGCTTTCTGGACTGTCGGATCATCACCTGGATCGAGCGCTGCCATCCGATGGTGATCCGCGTGATGTCTGTACCTGAATAAAATCTGGAAGCAACCACAGCCATCCGATCCTGACCGCAAACAACCACATCCGTCCGATCGCGCAATCACTGTTCCCATGGACTGCGTAGACCAGCCACACCGCACACCGCAGCCAATCAACACTTCTGTTGCTAAGCGAAAAAGATTAAATTACCCTTGTGAGCCATGATAAATTTTTGTAGACCCTTTAGAGGTCTAGGTCCACCACGTGGCAAGCTCTGATTCGCCGGATTTTGCTGAGCTGGCGGTCCACGCCTGGATCGTGGATCGGCTGATGGCTTCATCGGCTGAGTCATCTTTGATGGCTTAGCTTGGCTTGGTGGCTCGGCTTGGCTTGGTGGTTCGGCTTGTGGAGCCGGCTGAGCCGTTTTCTTTTTTATTTAATTTTTATTTATTTTATATTTTTTAAAAATTCATATCTTTTTTATTTTAGCTCCGTTTTACTTAAAATTTATTTTATTGTGATCATAAAAATGAGCTCTTTCTATTAATAATAAAATTTTATTTTTTTAATTTTTATTATTTTTTATTATTTTTTAATTAATTTTTTAATTAATAAAAATATCAATTTCTTAAAAATTATATATAAATTAATTATTAATTCTTAAAAATTAATATTAATTAATTGATAAATTAATACTTTTATTGATAAATTTATTATACTTATCAGGTACATATATCTAACAATCTCACACTTATCCTAAAGCCAATTGGCTATAAGTCTAAGTCCCATCTTCTTAAGGTGGGCTTTGATCTTCTGCTGGTCCAACAGCTTTGTAAGTGGGTCTGCCACATTATCTGTGGAGTTGACTCTCTTGATCTCGACATAACCCTTCTCGAGGTAATCGCGGATGAGGTGGTATCGCCGCTCAATATGCTTGGATTTCTGGTGAGACCTCGGCTCCTTAGCAAGGGCTACGGTGCCATTATTGTCGCAGTATAGAGGAATGGCATCTGATGGCATTACTTCTATTTCTACAGCAAACTTCTTGTACCAAAATGCTTTCTTTGCAGCTTCTGATGCAGCAATATATTCTGCTTCCATGGTGGAATCTGCTATCATCGTTTGCTTGAAACTCTTCCAGCTGACAGCACCACCATTGCACACAAACAGACTCCCAGATGTCGACTTTCGATCATCTATATCGGACATGAAATCCGAGTCTGTGTATCCCTGGACTTGGAGTTCTCCGTTACCAAAGACCAACATCATATCCTTAGTTCTTCTCAAGTACTTAAGGATACATTTCACAGAAGTCCAGTGTTCTTCACCTGGATTTGACTGATATCTGCTTGTGACACTCACAGCATGGGCTATATCAGGTCGTGTACATAGCATGGCATACATGAGGCTCCCTATTGCAGAAGCATAAGGGATCTTGCTCATGCGTTCTATTTCCTCAGGTGTGCTGGGGCACATCTTCTTGGAAAGATGAATACCATGTCTGAAGGGTATTAATCCCCTCTTAGAGTTTTCCATACTAAACCTCTTTAGTACTTTCTCTATGTACATCTTCTGTGAAAGTCCTAGCATCCTATTCGGTCTATCCCTATAGACCTTAATTCCTAGAATAAAGGATGCTTCACCTAGGTCTTTCATGGAGAATTCCTTGGACAACCATAATTTGACTGTTGTCATCATGGGAATATCATTCCCAATAAGGAGGATGTCATCCACGTACAATACGAGGAAGACAACAGCGCTCCCACTGACCTTTTTGAAAACACATGGTTCCTCTTCATTTTTGATGAAACCAAACTATTTTGATCACATCATTGAAACGAGTGTTCCAGCTCCGAGATGCTTGCTTAAGTCCATATATGGACCTTTGCAGCTTGCAAACCTTGTGATCAGTATCACTGGATGTGAAACCTAGCGGCTGTTCCATATAGATATCTTCCTCAAGATATCCATTTAAGAATGCCATTTTCACGTCCATTTGCCATATTTCATAATCGAAATAGGCTGCAACGGCAAGCAATGTGCGGATGGATTTTAGCATAGCCACTGGGGAAAAGGTATCCTGATAGTCAATGCCTTCGCGTTGACTATAACCTTTTGCCACTAGTCTAGCCTTGAATGTCTCCACATTCCCATCTGCACCAATCTTTCTCTTGAAGATCCATTTACACCCAATAGGTACTATACCTTCTGGTGGATCTACCAAGGTCCAGACTTGGTTTGAGTGCATCGAGTCAATTTCTGACTGCATTGCCTCTAGCCATTTCTCGGAGTCGATATCTGATATCGCCTCGTTGTAGGTTTTGGGATCATCACCATGAGCACCATTACCTACGAGGAACATTTTCTCTACTTCCTCTGAAATAATACCTAAGTATCTTTCAGGGGGATGGAAAACTCTTTCCGATCTACGAGGTGGAGGAGGTAGTGTTCTTATTGGCTCAACCTGATTTGGTTCCAATTGGTCCTTAGCTCATTGTACTTGTGAGACTTTCTCATCAAGCTTAATCTGCTTTCCAATGCCGCTATCTTGAATAAACTATTTTTCAAGAAAGATGGCATGTCGACTCACAATCACATTGTGGTCTTCTGGAATGTAGAAATAGTATCCTAATGACTCTTTAGGATATCCTATGAATCGAGCTCTAAAGGACCTAAACTCTAACTTGTCCGCTTGTTGTCTTTTGACATGAGCCGGACAACCCCAAATTCTGAGATGACTCAGACTTGGTTTCTTACCGTGCCATATCTCATACGGTGTGGTAGGAACGGTTTTAGAGGGAACCCTATTCAGTAGATAAATTGAAGTTAACAATGAGTGTCCCCAAAGAAAATCAGGGAGGTCTGTGAAGCTCATCATGGATCGAACCATATCCAATAGAGTCCGATTTCTCCATTCTGAAACCCCGTTGAGTTGAGGTGTTCCTGGTGGAGTCCATTGAGAGACTATGCCATTTTCCTTGAGATAGTCTAGGAATTCCCGGCTAAGGTATTCACCTCCTCGATCTGATCGAAGAACCTTAATGGGTTTTTCAGTTTATTTTTCTACTTCATGTCTGAATTCTTTGAACTTTTCAAAAGCTTCAGACTTGTGTCTCATAAGATACACATACCCATACCTAGACAGATCATCGGTAAAGGTAATGAAGTAGACAAAATTGCCTCTAGCCGGCACATCAAATGGGCCGCACACATCAGTATGTACTAGGGCAAGGAGATCTGTGGCCCTCTCCCCATGTCCAACAAAAGGGAGTTTAGTCATTTTGCCTTGAAGACAAGATTCACAAGTTGGATATGACTCGGAAAGTCAATGGACTCAATAGCCCATTTTTCTCCAATTTGTTGATCCTATCTTCTGCTATATGACCTAATCTCAGGTGCCATAGATATCTATCATTTGGACTATCCCTAGGTCGTTTGGCATTCACGTTTTGCTCGATAGTTAGAATAGGTACATCAATATGTAGCTGATAAAGACCATTAATAAGGAAACCATTTGCAATTTTATTTCTTTCATAAAGAATGTTACAATGGTCCTTAAAGAAGGTAATCACATAGCCTTCTTGTGCTAAGCATGAAACAGAAATCAAATTCCTGCTAGCTGCAGGCACATAATAACAGTCTTTCAAAACTAAGTCTAAACCAGATGGTAATCGAAGAGGGTATGTTCCCACGGCTACTGCAGCAACTCTTGCTCCATTACCGATGCGTAGGATCATGTCTCCATCCCTCAGCCTCCTGCTATCCTCAAGACCCTGCATGGAAGTGCACAGATGAGCACTAGAACCAGAGTCAAGCACCCAACTGGATGCAGAAGAAACCGTAAGGTTAGACTCAATAACGAGCATACCTCCAGAAGGACCTTCCTTCTTGTTCTTCAGGGTGGCCAGGTAAGTAGGGCAGTTCCGCTTCCAATGGCCGTCGCTGTTGCAATGGAAACACTTTCCTTTGACATCGGCCTTTTTCTTCGGCTCTGCCTTCTTCTTCTTTGCTCCTTCCACCTTCTTGCTTTTTCACAGACTTCTTTTTCTTTCCATAAGACTTTCTTTTGGAAGAAGTCCGTTCCATAGCAAGAACTGAGCCTTTAGAACCTTTCATAGAAAGCTCAGCGGTAACCAGCATATTCATTAATTCGGCCAAGGAATTTTGAAGTTTATGCATGTGGTAATTCATGATGAATTGCCCATATGCATCAGTCAAGGATTGCAGAATAATATCATTCTGCAGATCCAAGTCTAACTTCACACCGAGCTTCTCAAGCTCTTCCATGTCCTTGATCATTGTCAGACAGTGATCTTGGACTGACTGCCCATCACGCATCTTAGCCTTAAAAAGTCATTTCGTGACTTGATATTTGGCTGCGCGACTCTGTTCACCAAACATCTCCTGCAGGTGAGCCAACATTTGGCGAGCAGTCCCGATATCTTCATGTTGGCGCTGGAGCTCATCAGACATCGAGCCCAACATGTAATATCTGGCCTTATTATCTTCGTCTATCCATTTTTCCAGAGACGCTCTCTGTTCAATGGATGGACGGGCTGGTAAGGTGGGAGGGTCCTGGTCCAATACATGGGTTAACTTCTCGGAACCCAAAATAATTTTGTAGTTCCTGAGCCAATCTTTATAATTGGGTCCAGTCAGTCTATGTGTGTCCAGGATACGTGCCAATGGGTTGGACGCAGACATTTTTCCTGTAGAGAGTCAAAGATTCTAGTTAGATACTGTAATTATGACTTGACCAATTTATTTAGAAATTTTATTTTTAAACAAATTAGCTCCCACTATTTTCTCGGATCCCTACACTCCCTCTGTAGAGATGCAAAAATCTCCATGATTAATGATTTCTAGTGGGTGGTGCGGTCTCACCAACTGACTCATCACCTCACCTAACAGTTATTGGTGATGGGTTAGCCAATGAGTGAACAACTCTTGTTCAATGATTCTCTAATCATGGTGCACCCAAACTTGGTCTCTAATTCATGAATCTCACCGTATCCGAAATATTGATCCACTCCTTAGTTAAGTCAGACCCACCATTTGCATAGACTGGGTTCCTAATTGAGTCTCTCACCGTATCCAAAATATTGAGCCCAACTCATCCTCCAGCCCATAGCATCCAATGCCTAATAGACATGGTTGCATCTTTCCCGGTGCAACTGAGCCACTGTATCCAGCCGAGAACAATCAACCCCGGGAAGGGCCCGCACATCTACAATGGTGGAAGACCTCAGACTTAATCTTTTCTTAGGGAGAATTGATTCAGGTCTCATTAAACTAGACTTGTCATAGTCATAACAATTATGACTAACCTAGTGGCATGGGTTAGCTCGGATTATTGACCACCTCAGATCAGAACTGTGTCAACAGATATGGCCAGGTAAGTGAGACCGGTGGAAGGAATATGCCATTAACTCGTACAAGAATGCATTCAGGTCGAGTAGCTTCCAATTAAAAACCAGTCGGTCGTATGTGCCAAACTTACCTTAGACACCAAATTGTTGAGCCAGAACCAATTGGGTTAGCCTACAATCCAGACTCTAACCTCTGAGCCTAATTAGGTCTTGCTTGATCGTGACTCGATCTTGACCCAGACTTAATCCTATTAGGCTGGTCAATTTAAGCATTGTTGATCCCATCTAACCAACTCTTGATTCGGTTTGATCAACCGCTTAGACCTAATTGAGCTACCCAAGCCCGAACCCAGTATTATGAATATGTCTTAGATCTAAAATTCTCAATTTTAGACCTAATTAATATTCCATAATCTTAATTCTTTAATTAAGTAGGGTTCATAAACAAAATATGCACAATAAATCCTAGGTTTCAGGATCTAGGGTTTTGCAGAAAGTAAGTTTTGGATTTCTGATTAAGGACGAACACGCAGCACCCCTACACATCATAAGAACACCCCATCGAATGGGAAGAGAGGGCCTTTAAACCCTTCTTCATTCTTATGACCGGACGGCCAAGAGGAACGCCTTAATCAGGAACATGCAATACTACAAAATAGTTTTAGATCTATATCATATATCTCATATACAAATTAGATCTAATCATGGCATATTTTGCATACATCTCATGTATCGAATCATGCATATTTTTAGATCTAAATTATCTCATAATAATCTAAAAAATTAGATTTAAATTGATCTAATCAAAATAAATTCTAATCTAGACAATTATGTAGAACTATTCTACAACTAGTCTAGACATGCATCAATCATATCTCATATGATATTTAAAATTAAATAATTTTTATTTACTATTTTTTAGATGTTATTATAATAATTATAATATCAAAAAATAGTAAATAAATAGATCTAAAATATGATTTAATCAAATTAAATTAAAAACATGCAAGACTATTCTATAGAACTATTCTATTTTAGAACTAGTCATGCATATTTTCTAATCTTAGATCCAAATCATTTAATTTTAATTTTTTCTGATTTTAGATCTGATCACATCTCATGTGACATCTAAAATCACTTATTTTTTAATTAAAATAAATTTAAAATTAGATCTAAATACTTTTAGAACCTTGGCTCTGATACCAGTTGAAGGAAAATCCTGATTTTTCGGATCCAGGTTCGTTCAGATCTGATCAGATCAAGAGATATATTTCAAAAATTTTTCTCTTTGATCTAATCAGATCTTGAATATATTTTAGATCTAATTCTTATTATTTTAATAAATTAAAATAAAATTAGATAAATTAAATCAAATTTAATTTACCTTGATTGGGTAATCCTATTACCCGTTGATGATCCTGTAAGCAGCGGAAGGTTCTGGATCTAGCCACGCAAGTGCCTGGCCTCTACCGGTATCCACTCAGGCTTGGATCTAGAGATCCTCTTCTTCTCTATCACATCTCCAAAAATTAGATCTGGATCTGATCTGGAGGATCTTCAAAACTCCTTTTGAAGATCAGCAGTCGTCCTTTGCAGCAGCGCAGCCTTCTAGCTTTCAGTCGCCTTTCTTTGATCTGGATTGCACCAACCAAGGTCCAAAACTCCTTTTGGATGTGGAGAGGAGAGGGAGAAGGTGGTTTGGCATGGAGGAAGGAGGAGGAGAGGCAGCCTTGGGGCATGGGAATTTCAATTCTCATCATCAATCTGAGTTGGGCGCAGGGTCTTATTTATAGACTAACTGTGATCCAACTCCTCTTCTTCCCAACCAATCACAACTCCTTTGTGAAATCAGATCTAAATCTGATTGGTGGGAATAGAGTCCCCTGGATTCCTCCTTAGAGGGTGCCTAAGACCAGTCAAAGTTGGTTCTTAGGAGAACTCTAATTGGAATCCAAAAAGGAGATGGAGTCCCTTGTCCAACAGGGACTCCTAGGCGCCTCCAACTTGGGCACACGCCTAAGGGTGGCGTGCGCCCTCCTCCTTGCCAGGTTCTGGCAGGGGGACAGGCCCCCACCAGCTCTCCAATAGGTGCATGACATGTGGTCAAAAGTCAAAGTGTCAATGGTCAACATTTGACCAGTCAAAGGTAGACTTTTGACCAAAGTCAAAGAACAAGAAATGGCAGGTGACCAAAAATGGCAGGTAATGTCTTACAAAATAAGACAACCTTTTCTGACTTGGACAACCTCCAGTCAGACCATATGAAGGCCTCTGATTGAGCACAAACTCCTTTGGCTCAGTCAGGACAACTTATTTATGATAGTAAAAGAAGAACGTTAGGTTCAATCGAGTGCTAGCACGATTTCCTTGAACCTAATTGAATCTCATTCAGATCAATTGAACTAGATCAGTTCAATTGATGATCACCAGATTCAAACCCTTGTTTGTGTGACCCAGTTAGGTTCAGTTCTGTATGGTAATGGGATATGTCATGATCTCTATCATCGACATCATCGAAACTCCTTTCGATGGATCAGAACTCTTCTGATTCGAACAGCTAGAATGATCGATCATCTAAATCATTCTAATTGCTCCCAAAATCCACCAGTGACACCTAGCAGTATATGGTGGCAACCCATCAGAGCTGAATGCGAACCTCTTGGTGCAGCTACCTGTGTGATTAAGTTCTTCTATCTTGAGCCCCGATCAGATTAGGGTTAAGGTGAACTCGTCAAACCCTAGTCTCTGTCATATGATGTAATCATTCGATTCGAGTCCGAATGTGAAAATCTAAATAGAAACTCTTTCTATTATTTCACTCTGCCATGGCCATGGACTTCTGGACTTGATTCTCATGATCATCATAGGGCTGCTCCTCTACCACCGAGGTAGATAGATTCCATCTTGATGCAATCCAGTTCCTACAATGAACATGCTATAGCCAACATACACCTCAGGGTTCCATATGGCTAGGAGACCGAGTAATGGTGTAGTCAAACTATAACACCCTCAAGGTGAACTGCCGATGCACCTCAGGTCAAAGAACCAGACACACTACTGCAGCATCGAGTCAGTCATTGACGAGAAGGTAGACTCCCTAATGACTACTCGAGGTGGTCACGCTCAGTGCCCTCGTTCTCTAACGAGTACCTGTACTCTCGCTCCGGTGTCTCCACACCATAGACTCAAGACTCATCTACTAAAGAGAAGCGATTGTACACCAACCTTTCGGATCAATCACCATTCTCGTGATGGTCCTATGGTCGGGAGCATTTTATGAGTTAACAATGATTATTCATGTCTTAAATTTTCAACTTTTGAAAATATGAATTATCATTACCATTAACTCAAAGGATGTATCACAGACACTAAATACACATATGTGATAGAAAATAACCCATTTTATTGATTATAGTCAAAATTATGATTTTGTCCTTAGAAGTGTTTTACAAGTGTCAGCCAATTCTGGCTTCTAGGGCACATATATCTAACAGGACTATTATTCTAAAGAGAGAATTGTGTTGATGAAGTATGATTGATTTGATATCTTATCACAGTCAGGAATAAAGACTGATGAGTGTAGTTTTACTCGCATTAATATGCAATGCTATCTCTGCACTGAAGAACCGTATATACTTGCCTCCCAAGCTATTCAAGTCTTCTATGTTAGTGATCCCTAAGAACCTCAATGGGGTGTTGTTGTGAGGATGGTGCCTAGGCATATCTTTGATGATCTCGAAGTTGATGATGATGTTAGATCATGCATGCAAGGTACTCCTCTAGGACAACTTACCTGGTACTTTTGAGATCCTAGATATATTTGTCAGGAGCAATGGTGATGTCTATATTGTAAATGCCACTAAGTGATGACTTCAATATTTTGGTATAAATATTAGAGTCTATTTATTAATGCTATACTAATATTATTATTTAACATATTATATTAGTTAATATTCATTAACATTGTAGGTCACGATGGCACCAAAATACTATCTAGCTTTCACCCTCATCCCTCGGTGGATTACACGGAGCTCAGCATCTAAGGAGCAGTCAGAGCATCCTCCATCTACCTCCACATTGGCTACTCGAGGACCATCAGCATCTACTCCACCATCGACATCTACTCCATTGACTACATTTATTTCATCGGCATCTGAGCCTCCACCGTTAGCCACATCCCCGACACATGCTCCGCCACCGACATCTGAGTGTATGTTTTTATTATGTTATTTATTTATTTTTTTTTATATAGTATTTATATACTTATATATTTGCATAACATATTTTCAGTATAAATGCATCATCCAATAGGACATTTCATGATCACACACACATGCTACATGTGTGGAACCGCCAGCATCAAGTGATGGTGCAGTATGATGCAGAGGGGAGGCCAATATGAGAAATTGCATGGAAAATGCATTTTTTTATCAGAGTGCTTGTGAGACGGTTCGACATCATTCTGGTATTGCCCATAAACTGACGATTGATAGATGCTGGTGTCAGAGACCGGATGTGGAAGGAGATATGGGTAAGTATATCTTAATTATATTTATGCATTTGATATATTTATACTTTGTTTGATTAGAATAATTTGGTAACTGACTTTTGATAACTTTGTATAGATGAGATATGATATTTCAGATCACGAGAGGGCTCGAGATGCCCGATTGAAGAAGATTGACAAGTTGTACCAAGGCTATAAGGTCAAGCTCCATAGAAGATGGCTTGAGCACCGACGAGACACTCTGGAGGAGCTTGCTCCTTAGATGCAGGATTATCCTCCGAGTCAGTGGGAGGAGATGGTTAGACATTGGAGGAGCTAGGAGTTCAAGATAAAATTTTTAACTTTTAATTTTTTTAATATATTTAAAATTATATTTAAATATTTTTTAAGTATTTATTATTTATTTGAATATTGTTAGACTACCTTCCATCAGAATCAAAAGAATTGAATAGCCCAGGAGTATACGCACACTCTAGACCGTGAGTCTATGGCCAGTCATGAGCATAGAGAAATAATAAATTTTGAATCTTACTAGATAAATTAAAGTAATATTTTTTTTATATTTTTAATTAATTGATTCATTATTATAGCTGATGAGAGATGGAGTGATGTCCAACCGTAGCGAGATCTTTCGATTCAATCGTATGGACAAGAAGGGTAGGCTGATGAATGCCACGATCAGAAGAATTTTTGTAAGTAATAAATATATTAGTATATATAATCAATATTATAGTATTTTTTATAAAATTTTATTTAAATTTATAATTACAGAAGATGTTAGATGCGCTCGCAAGTGAGGGCCCGGACACCTCTGGCCTCCATGACCATCTGTCACAAGTCTTGGGGCCTAAGCACTTTAGGAGGATCCGATGCAGGCTCGAACATATGTTGATGAGCTACTGGTCTGAAATGAGCATCTCTTCACATACTTTCGATGTTGTTAGTTGGGAGCAACTTGAGGCTTTAGCGCAGACAACTCAGGCTATGGCATGGGCAGATCAGTCTATGGCATGGGCTGCTCGTGCTGAGGAGTGCACATCTTATCTAGAGGGCATCCTGAGCGCCATGGTGACGAGGCTCAGCATGCATTTTGGAGCAGATTTTGTAAGTCTTGGGGACATGTTGGCTGATGTTCCAACTCCAGCCCCTCTAGCTCTGGTTCTAGCTTCAACTCCAGCTCCTCCAACTCGTGCTCCATCCTCCGGTGACGACGATGATGAAGATTTAGGGGACTTCTGATATTTTTTTCTAAAAAATATTATAATAAATTTTATTCGATAATAAAATTTAAGTATTTTAGAAATATTCTTATATTTATAATATTTTCTTATATTTTTTGTTGTGTTATATATATCTCTATATTTATCAAATAAAAAATATAAAAAATTAGAATTTTATATTTTTTTGTTATTCAAAAACTACGGTAGCGGTTGCAAAATCGCTGTCATAAGCATGCCAACCGAGGCCATAAGTTACGTGCCAATCGCTGCTATTAATCTATGATAGCGGTTACGAAACCACTGCATTAGATCTATGATAGCGATTCCATAACCACTGCAATAGATATAGCAACAGTTTCTAAACTACTGTCATAGCTCGACCTATGGCAATGATTTAGAAACCACTTCCAAGCTATTTAGAAATCACTACCATAGGCTATGTATGACAATAGTTCTCATAACCATTATAATAACCGCTGCCATAGACCTACAGCAATGGCCATAGTGGCAGCGATTAGCTAACCACTGCCATAGCCTATGGCAGTGATTTTTTAGGTTACAGTAGTGGTTACAAACTACTGCTGTAGTCCTATTCTATAGTAGTGTCTTCATCTTCAGCATCGTTGGCCGCATCTTCTTCTTCTTCTTCTAATTGCACCTTGTTCAAGTCTATCTCAGGATGCATCCGTGCAATAGCATCTTTGCAGTCTTCGAAGCCAACTCGATATGTAATGGATGACCCACTTGTGAGATCATCGATGTATGCCTGAGAAGTCTTATACTCGACCAGTGCCCGAGAGGTAGCCTCTTGAGCTTGAGTCTCCATTGTTGCTACTTTCTCATCAACTATGATAACCTTCTCTTCAGCTTCCCAAGCAACTTGCTCGACCTCTTTCTACTTATCCCTGGGCTCTGTCATAACTACTTCAGCCAGATCAAAATTGATCCTCAAATCAGCAATCAATCCCTTTAAATTGCTAATCTCCTCATCCAACTTAGCTTTCTCTTCACCCAACCTACTTTTCTTGAACTTCAACTAAGAAATCTCCTCCTTATATTTCCTCTCTCATTGTTCAGTAGCCCGAAGAAGCTCCTCGACAACTTCTGCCCAAGCATTGATGGTCCGGGCCATGTCTTGAAGACTACAACTGAGTTGCCCAAAATTAGGCAACCCCTCATAGAAAATCGAAGCATTATGGATCAGCTACAAAACAAAAATTTGATTAAGTAAGAAATTCAGGAGAAGATATTTAGAAAATATGAACAAAATGGAAGCTTACCGAGAGGAGAAAAGAATAGCACTCCCCATTAATCTGCTCCAAGGTACACGACTTGCTATGCTCCCAATCAGCAGGGAGCATGATCATCCTCACCAGATCTTGAGTGAGCTGGTGATCTCTCAACACTTCAGCATTGCTGGAGAATGCATCCCTAGTGCAATGAACCCCTCTTGCTAATAAGGGGTGCGATCTTCATGCTTCGATGCCTGTAGAGCTTTTCTTTTGTCGGCCACCGACGGAGGAACCCTCGGTGACCCAACCTCGATAGATGACTGCCGGCGAAGTGATAGAATGCGAATAAAGATGGGGACAACCCTACTCAATGTATCCTCGATGATGATGAGATCGTCATCATCTGGCTGACTCCTTTAAGGTTCCCTGACTATGGGAGCCGGAGGTGGTGTAGATGCAGGCAGCGGAGGAGTCAGTCACGATGGAGGAGCCTCTTGATGCTCTACCGATGGAAGAGGAGCCTGCTTCTTCCCAGGGGCTCAAGAGAAGATGCGGCTTGAGCATCCCAACCAACAGGTTTCTTCCAAATAGCCCATCGGATATCTTTAGCTAATAGCTGCATATCTACAAACCAAATAAGAGTATAGTTAGTTTCAACAAAAAGAAAATGCTAAGTATGATATTCGTTAAATCAACAAAGAAGGAATTCCTACTGAGGGTGTTCACTAGACTCAGGCCAGCATCATACAAATACTATTCCAATAGGAGAATCTGCTGCTTCAAGATCTTGACGTTGAGTAACATTTGAAAATATTCTTTGCTACTCTCGAGTACAACATCATTCTTATTTGATGAAAGGTCAGAAGCAATCCAGATGGTATGAAGACCCCAAGGATGATCAGTAGAAATGAAAAAGAATCTATTCTTCCATCCATAGATAGAAGATGGAACCCAATAATGAACTAACGATGATACCAGGGAACAAAGAACCACCATCCATTCCCGAGGATGATTCTTCAGAGAAAATAGAGCCTGAAAAAGAGAAACCCTTAAGAAAATCTGAAGAAGACTGTAGAGAACAACTAAAGAACATAGAATTTGAATGGAGTTTGGCGCCAACTATGTCGAAACTATTCGATAAAAGTCGAGAATGTTGATAATGAATGAATGGAGAGAAAACCAAAGACCAGACTTCAAAAATTCCTCATAGATGGCAATGTGACCATTCAGAGGAAGGGTAACATGACCATCTCGACCTGCAGATGAGAATCTGTACTAATTTGGGATTCGATATCTCTCATGAAGATGGTAAATCTTTATTTCCGACAACTTGGATCTCTCATAAAGTGGATCCAACAAAGGCTGACTACCATATTGCTTAGAGTTTGACTGAGCTCTCCAAGATAAAGAACCTTCCTTGGGATCATCCAAAGAAAGTTGAGGCATTCTACCTACAGGGCATGGGTCATGAGAATTTTGGTCGCCGACCAGGTTCTCACTCTCAGACTTCATCCTAGACATTCTACTGATGAATAATGACAAAAGAAAAAAACCTTAAAGACTCCTAAAAGGTCTAAAATGCAAAAAACCTACTTACGAGATTAGAAAGCCTACCTGCTAAACAAGAAAAAGGAGAAGAGGGGTCTTCGAAGGCTTGAAATCCGATCAGAGCTCCCTTCCTTCACCTTCAACCACCGGTAAAAGCTACGAAGGAATGACGGAGATCATCAGAGCAACAGAGCACCAACGATAGCACGAATAGAAGTCCTATCGACAATAAGTCCTCTATTTATAGAGATAGACAACGGTCTAAATCAATGCTCCAAAATCCAAGTAATATTGAGATGCTGACAAGTGTCAACTAGCACAACCAACTACTTTCTCGATCGTTCAATGTACCATCATTAAGATTTCACCACGTAAGCTCAATTCGTGGATAACAACTTATGCCCGATACTATGATGACATGTGTCCCACTACCAGCCTGAAGATTGATATAGGAATCATCAGATTTTCGGCCATTAATATAGATGATCTTCTGCCATAACTACCACCGCATGTCTTTCGAAATGATAAATTAATGGCATGACTCGTGAAGATGAAGGTACATATTTCTCGAAGCGACTAACTGACAAATGTCCCTTTTCAAGACAATCATAAATATAGGAGAAGTGACAGCCTGTACAACTTCCATTTGAGAAAACTCTCGATGCTCGAGATAGCACTACTACTTGGACATGAGAGTTAGGAGGCAAGTGTTGAAAAAAATATTCAAATACTCAATGGATCGAATATGATGTTAACCAACTAGAGGTTTATTCGACATTCTCCTGACTATCTCAGAATGATCAATCATCAGTCTTCATCGAATAATGGAGATGAATGGATAACAACCGACTAAGGTGGAGTCATCAAGCAACCGATGATCAGACGAATGATGATACTATTCGGATTGTAGCCAAAAAAATTCTATAATGATATATACTCGATCAACAACCAAACAAGATGTTAATCATTTAATTTGAACATCAATCGAGAATCTCCAATGAAACCAAAATCCACAACCCATAATATTCAGAGTTAATGAAACGGTTGCAACAGTCAGAATATGACATTAACTACCCATTATCAAGATATCATGGGCTATTAACTGTCCACTAATTTGGTAACTCCCACGTCCCCGCACTTAATTAAGGGATGGACGTTACTCACAATGACATAGTTTGCCTCTATTTAAAGGAACGTAAGTAAGGAGATCTGGTAAGCTATCTTAAGCTTTTCTAAGCAATCTAAGCCATTGCTTTCCTTTTGGCTTATCTGTTCCCTAATGTTCAACTGACTTAGTAAAAAAGTCTCCTGCTGGATAATTTTCGGCAAAAAAATCCTTTTTTATAGGATTTTGCATTATCATCTCTCAAACACATCTCAACAATATTTTCGGTTCCTAGCCGAATATCTCATCAAAGCTCAGCGGCAACAGGCAGCATGCCAGTTTACAAAGTACCAAAGCTTAGACTAAAAAGGAAAAAAAAATGTGTATGTACATAGAGGACAAGATTGACTTTGTTTCATCTAACAAAGTACAGAACACTTAATTATCATGAGAATAGAACTCCATAGATTGAAAATTTTGCAGCCAAAGAACGATCCTTTGGATGAAAAATCACCAAACTTACAACATATCATTCTACTACTAAGACTAAGCTCTCAAAACCTCGGGACCAACTCTCACCGCCACAACTTGCACAAAATCCCATATGCTTTAGAAAGAACCCCAGCCGGAACCTAAGAAACCCCTCTGGTCTCCCTCAAGTGCTCTCCTTCCTATGGATCTTTGAAAAAGAGAAAGAAATGAAAAGAAAAGGAAGCAAAAAGAAAAGAAAAAATTATCAATCTTTGTTGGAAAAGGTCTTATCTTTTAAGTTTTTATGTCTTCCTTTGCTTTTGTTGATTTTTCCTATGTTTTCCCCCAATATTTCCTCAACTTTTTTCATTCTCAGGACTCTCAATCAGGGGTGGGAGGCTTGGCGTGGCTGAACAGGGTAGTTTAGATGATGGCTAGGCTTTTGTGTTGGTAGTTATATATAAAAATAGATATGAACCGTGCTTTATTGGTTAACGTTGTTATGCCATCCAAAGGTTTAGAGTTCAAACATATATATATATGTATATATATATATATATATATATATATATATATATAAACAGGGTAGTTTAGATGATGGCTAGGCTTTTGTGTTGGTAGTTATATATAAAAATAGATATGAACCGTGCTTTATTGGTTAACGTTGTTATGCCATCCAAAGGTTTAGAGTTCAAACATATATATATATGTATATATATATATATATATATATATATATATATATATATATATATATATATATATATATATATATATATATATATATATATATATATATATATATATATATATATATATATATATATATATATATATATATATATATATATATATATATATATATATATATATATATATATATATATATGTATATATATATATATATATATGTATATATGTATATATGTATATATATATATATATATATATATATATATATATATATATATGTATATATGTATATATATATATGTATATATATGTATATATATATATATATGTATATGTATATATATATGTATATGTATATATATATATATATATATATATATATATATATATATATATATATATATATATATATATATATATATATATATATATATATATATATATATATATATATATATATGTATGTATGTATGTATGTATGTATGTATGTATATGTTATCCGGTTTAGGTGGTGGGTATCCAAGGGTAAATCCCACGGTAATCCCAAATTTATATAGAATTTAATTTTAAATCTCAAATCCATCTCAAATTTCATAGAATATTGCTAAATAGGCCCAATAAGGATTTGAGATGGGTTGGATATCCATAATGCCCGCATGATTGCCATTCCTAAGCCCATTGTAGGTTTAGATGCGGGTTGGCCCAATGGATTTAGGAATTTCTGTCGAAATGTGTAAGTATTTGGATTTATTATATGCGGGCGAAAAACATTGGAAGATCCAAAAATAAAATAAAATTGACTGTATTAACTGGATGACACTAATTTATCAAGAAAAAACTTTTTTTTAGATTAATATTAATTTTAGAATCCTATATTGAAATATGTTGAAATACTTAAATTCGTTATATGTGTTGTGAAAAACAACCGAAGAACGGCATAAATAAAGTTAATAGTTTCGATTGTATGAAATTAATACACACACATATGAAATTAATACACACACACATATATATATATATGGTTTAGAAAATTGATAATTAGAAAAAATAAATTTAAAATTATGGACCATATTTGTTGATTGATTTTAAGATTTAGTATTTAATAATAAATAATCTATCTATGGGCTTGGATTTGCTTGAGATATGTTGGGTTGGATTGGTTTAGTGTTATCCAACAAATTGGGCTTGAAGATTAATGGCCAAGATTGGATTAAAATATGGAATTCGTTTATTTTCTTGACTTAAGCTTGGGTATATTTTTAGTTCGACTCGGGATTGGTTTTGGGTTGGATTGATAATATTTCAGGTATGGGATAATATTTCATTATGTCTAATAACTTGCACATGCAAAAAATTCTAATTTATTTAATTATTTTTTAGAGATGAATTCACATACAAAGCAAGATTAAAATCAATTGACACCTTCTATATTTCGTGGTATAAAGTATGTTACAGTTGTAGGCATACAGTAAGGATTTATGGTGATACTTTTTGATGCAATTGATGTGGTAAAAATGATCAGTCCCCTATACTATAGTAAAGCTATAATATATTTTTAATACTATATTTTATTTATTAAAAATAAATATATTATTTTTTATTAAAATTAACTTTAATGTATCTATTGTTTCATATAAATTAAATAGTATTGTTGAAGATGAAACTTGTACAACAATATTTATAATTTAAGAAAATTAGCTCGAAAACTAGTTTGGTGTCCTAGTACTTAATCTTGCAATCGACATAAAATGTAGTAGCTTTAGTCTACCAGTTGTCATCAGGAACATCCTCAATGGCACTTACATATTTTAGATTATGTTTGATTTGTAAAGTTTTAATGATGGCATATATAATTTCAAGGCAATCAATATATTTTCAGAAAGTGAATTTTAGCTTGATAATTTGTCAAAATATTCTGACTCCAAAAACTTTATCTCATGTTTAAATATTTCAACTTCTAAAAAATAGATTCATATCAAACTTTTTTAAGAAATACCTAAAAATTTTCAAGCACCATTTGAAAAAATACCTTAATTATTAACCTTTTCCACTTCATTTTTTATTTTGCCAGAGGTAATTTAATTCAGACACTATGGCTTATTTCTTCTATCATTTTGATTCATAATTTGTTATGGAACCTTCTCAAGTTAATAGAAATCTAGAAACCAATAGAAGAGAGAAAGAGGAATGAGAGAGAATAAGTATTAGAACAATCAGTACTGCTCTAATATCAATTATTATACAGGATTCTTGACGTTGTTGAGGCTGAAGGAAGAGTGGGACGTGCCTCCTTCCTCCAAGCTTGGAGGCGCACCCCCTATGGCACCTTGGCATGTGAAGAAACTAGAGAGAGGAAGAGATGTGGGAGAAAATGGTTCTATTAAATCCTCACTATCTCAAATCTTAGGGTTTACAATATAAATGTATATATATCTATATATGGACCAAAATCCTAATCCGTAAAAAACTTCCTGGGCTAACCCAGTTTGAATGTGCTCATCCAAACCTATGTACACCCATGGTCTGATCATGCACTCAATCCCATGGATCCAAATCTAGTCCAAACTCTGAGTAGCTCTCATGAGACCTACAAACCAAGGTCTTATGACCGTGGAGGGCTGAACCTCCATCCTAAAACTAAAATCAATTCTAGCCCTAGGACCACACCTATCTTAGTCTTCCGAAGCCAACATTCTAACTCTTTCAGTGGCCTTCCAAGACTTGGGAACACCACTAATCCTAACAATCTCCATCTTGGTGCCTCAAGCCTTGGCAAACCTTACATGAACCATCTACACCATCCTACTGCCTCCAGAGTTGACACCATCCCGTCAAAGCCACCTTGCCTCCTTAGCTACAACACCAACCTGTGCTCCGCAGCCCCTGAGACTCGTGCTCCATTGCACTCCTTAGCCTCGAACTGATGTCCTCCTGCTCTAATCCTATGGCTACAATACCAACCTGTGCTCCACAGCGCATCCATACAGCTCTCTATGCAAACTCTAACGCTTCTACCAATCTTCTTCAGCTGCTGTGCACCCTTAGAGATCTTTGGGATGACCACCTCCACAGCTGAAGATCTGACTTGCTCCTTTGCACCATCCTAGAATTATAGAATCCCTTCTACTTAGTAGTTGTATTATTTTTTCTAGACTTTTCTAGAAAACCTACAGCATTTCTATGCTAGCACATGCTGTACCATCTGACATGATCTCAGAGCTATGTCTGTCTACCTGCACATGCCGCTCTACTTAGAATTGTGCATCACCGACACTGATACTAGAATATCGATCCTTTTTCACCCCTCCGCTCTAAACTCATGCTAAATTTTTTCTCCACCTATGAAACCACCACTCCAAAACTCTACCTATGAAGCCACCTCTTTGGAGCTCCACCTATGAAGCCACCTCTCTGAAGCTCTACCTATATTCGAAGTCCACCTGATGCTGCAAAAGCCGACTCTATAACCAAGTCATCCAAAGCCAACCACTCAATATTGCACTACTGAGCCTGCCGCTGCACCTCGAATACCATCGTTGCTCCTTCGGACTATCCATACTCCATGGATCCCTTCGAAGCCATCTCGGATATCTCTACAATCCAAGAAACCTCCGAAACATACAGGAGCTCATCCAACTCCTCTGAATTCAACAACTGAATTTTAGAAAATTTCACTCTAGCACTTCTTTTCTTCTGCCCCTACACCAATCATCGCTTCAATTGCACCAGGAGGAACTACAGCTCAAATCCTATCCTAGGCTCAAACCCATTTATCTCATCTTGAGGCTCCTGAGACTCCCTGGATCTCCCTAAAACCTACTTCCAGTCTTCCTAAGATGCCTCTGACACTCTCCGTTAAGATACCTCCCTTGGCTGCTGCACCACCGAGCCTCTCTCAGTCCCGTGCCTCTAGAAAAGTACTACTACGGCACTCTAGCACTTCCTGCCTCATCTCGACATTGTCTTCTCATAAATATCCAAATCCTCTCTTGCTGTACACAAACCATCCTCTACCTGAACCATGACTCTTCCTGATGCTCCTGTAGAAGAAACCTGATCCAAGATACTTTCAACTGCTAGATATCCCTGGCGCTTTTGAAGATCCCTGGCTCTTCCTGAGACCTACTTTCGATCTTCTTGAGATGCCTCCTCACACTCTCTACTGAGATATCTCCCTCGACTGCTACACCACCGAGCCTCTCCCAACCCCTGTGCCTCCAAGGTAGCGCTACTGTAACACTCCAGCGCTTCCTGCCTAATCTATGCCGCTCTACAGCCGCTCAGTCCTAATCTGCTAGATCTTGATGGATCATCTATCTCTATTTCCTCTAAGGCTCCAACCGATCGTACCGTTGAATATACCTCAACTATTTTTCCAACCTTCCACTAGACTGAATAGCTGCTTCTTCAACTCCACCTTGACCCCAAGTTCTTAAGTGATCTCTCCTCTAATACACCAAATAAAAACATCAGCACTTCAGCCTTCATAATTTTTTTTTAAACACCATGCGAAGCCACAATCAAGAGAACAACCATGAACAACAGGAGAAAATCAAAAATAAAAAACTCCTTTTTTCTCTCTTGGAACCTTCCAGGCTTTTCCTTCCTTCGGCTCCTTCCTCCTCCCATCTAAAATCAAAACCAGACACCTAATCGCGTACTGCCATGACCACCGACCGACCGATCTATGCCTGTGCATCCCTATAGGATCCGAGCGCTGCCACCGCAGCTTCTTCCTCTTTGTTTCGGCCAACCCAAAAACTAGGGCCTATTGCCATGGATTGCCGCCAACCACCTTTGCCCATGCAACTACCGGATCCGAGCGCCGCCACTATCGGATCTCCACCACGGCACATCATTGCCACTATTCGTGGCCCACCATCGTCGAATCTAAGCGCGCCACCACTAGATTGACATGCCATTACTGGATCCATGCTCCCCGAGCTTCCGCTGTGCATGCACATCATCGCCGTTGGATCCGATGCCTTTATGGCACATCATTGCCACCGCATCCGACGCCACCACGGCACCCGCAACCACCGCATCATCGTTGCTTCTTCTTCCTCTCCAGTCAGTTCCCACTGCACGCATGCCTACTGGCCATGTTCCACCAGCCGCCACCATTGGTTGGTCACCTCTCTTGCATGCGCGCACCATTGCCATGCACCACCATCGGAATCAATGCCGCCACTTGTGATGTTCTCACCAGAGAAGAAGATCTCCTGCTGCGCCCTCCAGATTGGCCCCAGAATATTTTTTTTTTTTGTTCTTCTTCTGCCAAATTCTGTTCTCCTCTTCCTTGCGCTGGATCTGTTCTTCATGCCTCCTTGTCAAGATAGCTCTTATACCAATTGTTGGAACAATCTACTCTGATATCAATTATTGTATAAGATCCTTGACGTTGTTGAGGCTAAAGGAAGAGTGGGGCACGCCTCCTTCCTCCAAGCTTGGAGGCGTGCCCCCTAGGGCACCTTGGCATATGAAGAAACTAGAGAGAGGAAGAGATGTGGGAGAAAATGGTTCTATTGAATCCTCACTATCTCAAATCTTAGGGTTTATAATATACATGTGTGTATATATATATATATATATATATATATATATATATATATATATATATATATATATATATATATATACATGAACTAAAATCCTAACTCGTAAAAAACTTCCTAGGCTAACCTAGTTCGAATACACTCACTCAAATCCATGTACACCCATGCTCTGATCATGCACTCAATCCTATGGATCCAAATCTAGTCCAAACTCTGAATAGCTTTTATGAGACCCATAAACCAGGGCCTCATGACTGTGGAGGGCTAAATCTTCATCCTAGAATCAAAATCGATCCTAGTCCTAAGACCACACCTATCCTAGTCTCCTGAAGTCAATACCTTGACTCCTCGAGTGGCCTCTTAAGACTTGGAAGCACCACTAATCCTAACAATAAGAGCTATAAAATGACTTATATGAGGGTCCACTTGTCCCTTTATTTATAGAGGGAGTTCAATAGCTATTACCAAAATAAGTGGGATGTATAGTAATTGCACAACAATGGCTATATTGATGATTAAGTGCTCAATAATGATATAAGATCCAAACTCAGGGCCATTTATGTTGGGCCTAAACCCAAGTCATAAACGCCATATGGGAGGCTGCATGCTATAGACCTATGGCCATTCATCGAGCATCCGTGTGCAACCCCAAATTGGAAGAAGAAAAAAATTTTCCCCTATTTTAGTTGTTCTCCAAACCGAACCTCCCCTCCCTTCATTCTCTCTTCATGCTCTCTCTCTCCCTCGCTCTCTATCTCCTGCGCACTCTCCTCCCTCACCAGCTCTCTTTCTCTTCATGCATTCTCTCTCTCTCATGCTCTCTATCTCTCTTGCACTCTCCTCCCTTTCTCATGCTTCCACACCAAAGCCTCTCTCTTCTTCTCTCTTTCTTTCTCTTTTCTTCTTCTTCTTCTTCTTCTTCTTAATTCTTCCTTCTCCTTTTCTTCTTTTCTCCACTTTAGGTATGGCTGCTACCTTGATTTGCCCCTCCAGCATAGAAGGTAAGCCCTAAACACTTTGTATTTAGCTAATTTAAATCGAAAATTAGTTAGTAGATGGTAGGGTGGCAAGGGAAGTAAGTGCTAAAATGCTTAAAACGTTGGGATTGAGAAGAATTTGGGAGGGGAAAGGACCATTGAGGGAAGATATGTTAAAGAAAGTAAGAAAGTTAATGGAAAAATGATATAAGAGAAGAATGTTGAGAATATACAATAAAATATATTTTCCATGAGAGCTAATTATGATCTAATTGAACTAATAATCAAATGATATTATAAAATTAATAGTAAATTAATCTAAAACTTACAGACTAGGGGTATGTAGTACACTGTCCTAAGATGATTCTCGATCCTCATGTGGGATCAGATACAAGACTCCTCCCCAGGATATAACCGATAACCTTCTCTATAGGCATGACCATGGAGAGGATGACAGAGCTTCAACCTAGCAGATAAAAGATAAGAAAAAATGAATGAATAGAAACTCGGAAGAGGATTAGAAGAAGAAGATCTAGAGGAGAAAATAGGAATATCTTAGACTGAGAGCAAATATTTTCTTGTATACCCCACCCTTTCCACCAAGGACCCAATTTATAGGCCCAAGGACTAGCCGTTTGGGCTAGTCCAATGTCAAAAAATATATTAATCATATAATTAACCAATCTAAATGAGCATAAAAACATTAATTAATCTAACAAGTAGGAAATCAATAGACAAAATAAAATATTAAAATATAGTATTAAACAAGGAAAAATGATAACAAACCTTAAAAGAAAAAATAAAGAAAGAATAAAATGTAGGCACTGCGAACACAAGCCGAGCCGGGCTGCATGCGTATATTCAAGGCCCAAGAGAAGAGTCTTCAAAAGAAACCCCTTCCCAACTTTTTTTTTCCAATATGGGACTAAACAACTTAAAAGGTTAGAGGTTTGATTGGAATTAGTTGGAGGAAATTTTAAGTTTTCAGTTTTACTCCAAAGCACCAACAAAGAAAGCATGATATGAGAAGGTGGATGTTAAGTTTTTGGCAGCGCATTGACTCTACCATCTTTTAATCTATGAATTTTAAGTCCCTAATGGTTGAATAGTTTAAGCTGAAATCCTAATTAGGGATTGTTAACTCATTAGTTAACTTAGGGATGAAATTTAGAAATTTTTAGATGAGTTTTGCTAAGATAAATAATTAGTGGAATAGGGCTATTACAAAGGGAAAGGAAGAAGAGGTTGTTTCACCCTCTCTTCTCTTTCTTTCTTTTCCCTACCAAGGTAGCGGTGTTATGAGAATCTGGCGATTTAGGAAGAATATTGAAAAAATCTTCAAGAATTAATTTAAAATATTAATATGGCTTTGTGATCTTTGGATTATCAAGTCCTGAGGAACTCCGGTAGAGGATTAATTGTTGATTATTGACATCTTAAGGTAAGTAATATTTATATTTTATAAATAATCATAATAAAATGAAAATTTATATCATCTCTTTGACATGATACAAATGGCTTTAATTGCATTTAGTTTTAATCATGCATGGAATTTTTGCATAGAATTTCTATAATCATGAATAATTAATCAGTGATTTGAATTTTATAAGTTAAAATGAATGATGTTACATACTATAATTGGATCAAGCTTGATAAATCATAATTATTGCCTATTGAAATACATGTATCATAGTTGTATGAGAGCTATATCAAAGTTGTATCAAAGCTATACCAAAGTTGTATCAAAATTATATCAAAAAAAAGAGAAATACATAAATTATACATACATACATACATACATACATACATACATACATACATACATACATACATACATACATATATATATATATATATATATATGTTATTGATATATTTATTACTTGACTCTCAGCTCTACTATGTTAAATGTCCGAAAATGAGTACTTGAGATCCTTGCCATAGGGCAGTCGTAGACTTGAACCTTGCCATAGAGGCAATTATGAACCTGAGATCCCCGCCACGGAGGCAATCATGGTACCATAGTAGGAGCTGTAGAGTTAAATGAATTGGTATCCATGTTTAGTTATAGTATTATAAAATTAAGTATATAATGTACTTGCATATTATCTATTGATTCTATATTATAGAAAAGTTGGCATATGACTATATTTGAATATCATTAATTGGATGGTCTTGATACTGAACAAATTGATATCACATATTATATGATGCTCTTGAGTTGTATGTTAATATAATTTAAATTTGTTTTATAAATGCATATGTTACTTACTAAGCCATGAAGTTTATGCATCTTCACCTATTATTTTTAGATTTAGGGACCTAATTTTAGGATCAGGCATCAGCATTTTGGGGTTTGTGTATAGAGGTGAGGCCGATCTGTAGAAGGCAGATAGTTCCTTGGGTTAGTAAAAGTATAGTGATGTTTTGTATAAAAACTAATGTAGAAAACTATAAAGGCTAAAGTTGGAAATATCATATGTAATAGTTAGTTATTTTGATAATACCACTATCTATGCGAAGAATAGATTATCTTTTATATTATATTGAAGGGTTTGCCTGTTTGGATGCCTTGCATGCTTATAAAAACAACTCTCTACAGGTATGTGGCAACTATTCATGTTTTCGATTTTACTTTTTTAAAATCTGAGGTTGAGGCCGTGATAGTTAAAGTGGTGTCAGAGTATAGATTTAGTAATAAAAAATACATTAGAATCACATGCTGAGTATAGGTGGGATAGTTATTAGGCCATAAGATATAACATTTTTCCATGTTACTCTAGGCATAGTTATTGATCTTATATTTCAATCTATTCTAAATTTCAATTAAATTCTTGATGAAGTTTTAGCATAAATTAAAAATGGTATCAATAGTATGATGAATGTTGCTCCTAATAATAATGATTACATTACTGGGAAAGTCCCCTTATAGTCATAGTTCATCATCATACTGGAGGTGATCTATTAATTATCATGTAAGCAATTTGGAAGATTATAAATTACTTGTAATACCTCACCCTTAACTAACTTCGGATGATGGTGCCACACCCCATCCTTATCTAAATGTTAAGAAAATTTCTAAACTATAACTAAGCTGTAATATTATTTAAATCTGCTCAACATAATTATCTCAAATTCTTTCTCAATCAATATATATAATTTAATTTAACCTCTTAATCTATTAAAGTAAATATCATAATTTAACTCAATAATTTATATAAGCAAATCCAAGGCTCTATTCACAAAATCATACTATATACATTTTATACAAATCACTTAAAACACCACAAGCTCATTAGTTTTTTATTTAACTATCTCAGCTATATAATACGCCTCAAAATACATTATAAGATTATAAACCAACATCCTAAAAATTTTCTCTACTAGAGATGCTGAAAATATTGTTAGATATATGTGCCCTAGAAGCCAGAATTGGATGACACTTGTAATACACTTCTAGGGGCAAAATTATAATTTTGACTAATATCAATAAAATGGGTTATTTTCTATCACATATGTGTATTTAGTGTCTGTGATACATCCTTTGAGTTAATGGTAATGATAATTCATATTTTCAAGAGTTGAAAATTTAAGACATGAGTAATCATTGTTAACTCATAAAATGCTCCCGACCATAGGACCATCACGAGGATGGTGATTGATTTGGAAGGTTAGTGTACAATCACTTCTCTTTAGTAGATGAGTCTTGAGTCTACGGTGTGGAGACATCGAAGCGAGAGTACAGATACTCATTAGAGAACGAGGGCACTGAGCGTGACCACCTCGAGTAGTCATTAGGGAGTCTACTTTCTCGTCAATGACTGACTCGATGCTGCAGTAGTGTGTCTGATTCTTTGACTTGAGGTGCATCGGCA
>QRFJ01000427.1:456389-458889 GCA_006176705.1 Cocos nucifera
GGCCAATCTGGAGGGCGCAGCAGGAGATCTTCTTCTCTGGTGAGAACATCACAAGTGGCGGCATTGATTCCGATGGTGGTGCTGGCAATGGTGCGCGCATGCAAGAGAGGTGACCAACCAATGGTGGCGGCTGGTGGAACATGGCCAGTAGGCATGCGTGCAGTGGAACTGACTGGAGAGAAGAAGAAGCAACGATGATGCGGTGGTTGCGGGTGCGTGGTGGATCGGATGCGGTGGCAATGATGTGCCATAAGGCATCGGATCCAACGGCGATGATGTGCATGCACAGCGGAAGCTCGGGGAGCATGGATCCAGTAATGGCATGTCAATCTAGTGGTGGGCGCTTAGATTCGACGATGTGGCCACGAATAGTGGCAATGATGTGCCGTGGTGGAGATCGATAGTGCGGCGCTCGGATCCGGTAGTTGCATGGGCAAAGGTGGTTGCGTCAATCATGGCAATAGGCCCTAGTTTTTGGGTTGGCCGAAACAAAGAGGAAGAAGCTGCGGTGGCAGCGCTCGGATCCTATAGGGATGCACAGGCATAGATCGGCGGCGGTGGTATGGCAGTACGCGATTAGGTGTCTGGTTTTGATTTTAGATGGGAGGAGAAGGAGCCGAAGAAGGAAAAGCCTGGAAGTTCCAAGAGAGAAAAAAGGAGTTTTTTATTTTTGATTTTCTCCTGTTGTTCATGGTTGTTCTTTGATTGTGGCTTCGCATGGTGTTTAAAAAAAAAATTATGAAGGCTGAAGTTGCTGATGTTTTTATTTGGTGTATTAGAGGAGAGATCACTTAAGAACTTGGGGTCAAGGTGGAGTTGAAGAAGCAGCTATTCAGTCTAGTGGAAGGTTGGAAAAATAGTTGAGGTATATTCAACGGTACGATCGGTTGGAGCCTTAGAGGAAATAGAGATAGATGATCCATCAAGATCTAGCAGATTAGGACTGAGCGGCTGTAGAGCGGCATAGATTAGGCAGGAAGCGCTGGAGTGTTACAGTAGCGCTACCTTGGAGGCACAGGGTTGGGAGAGGCTCGGTGGTGTAGCAGTCGAGGGAGATATCTCAGTAGAGAGTGTGAGGAGGCATCTCAAGAAGATCGAAGTAGGTCTCAGGAAGAGCCAGGGATCTTCAAAAGCGCCAGGGATATCTAGCAGTTGAAAGTATCTTGGATCAGGTTTCTTCTACAGGAGCATCAGGAAGAGTCATGGTTCAGGTAGAGGATGGTTTGTGTACAGCAAGAGAGGATTTGGATATTTATGAGAAGACAATGTCGAGATGAGGCAGGAAGTGCTAGAGTGCCGTAGTAGTACTTTTCTAGAGGCACGGGACTGAGAGAGGCTCGGTGGTGCAGCAGCAGCAAGGAGGTATCTTAACGGAGAGTGTCAGAGGCATCTTAGGAAGACTGGAAGTAGGTTTTAGGGAGATCCGGGAGTCTCAGGAGCCTCAAGATGAGATAAATGGGTTTGAGCCTAGGATAGGATTTGAGCTGTAGTTCCTCCTGGTGCAATTGAAGCGATGATTGGTGTAGGGGCAGAAGAAAAGAAGTGCTAGAGTGAAATTTTCTAAAATTCAGTTGTTGAATTCAGAGGAGTTGGATGAGCTCCTGTATGTTTCGGAGGTTTCTTGGATTGTAGAGATATCCGAGATGGCTTCGAAGGGATCCATGGAGTATGGATAGTCCGAAGGAGCAACGATGGTATTCGAGGTGCAGCGGCAGGCTCAGTAGTGCAATATTGAGTGGTTGGCTTTGGATGACTTGGTTATAGAGTCGGCTTTTGCAGCATCAGGTGGACTTCGAATATAGGTAGAGCTTCAGAGAGGTGGCTTCATAGGTGGAGCTCAAAGAGGTGGCTTCATAGGTAGAGTTTTGGAGTGGTGGTTTCATAGGTGGAGAAAAAATTTAGCATGAGTTTAGAGCGGAGGGGTGAAAAAGGATCGATATTCTAGTATCAGTGTCGGTGATGCACAATTCTAAGTAGAGCGGCATGTGCAGGTAGACAGACATAGCTCTGAGATCATGTCAGATGGTACAGCATGTGCTAGCATAGAAATGCTGTAGGTTTTCTAGAAAAGTCTAGAAAAAATAATACAACTACTAAGTAGAAGGGATTCTATAATTCTAGGATGGTGCAAAGGAGCAAGTCAGATCTTCAGCTGTGGAGGTGGTCATCCCAAAGATCTCTAAGGGTGCACAGCAGCTGAAGAAGATTGGTAGAAGCGTTAGAGTTTGCATAGAGAGCTGTATGGATGCGCTGTGGAGCACAGGTTGGTATTGTAGCCATAGGATTAGAGCAGGAGGACATCAGTTCGAGGCTAAGGAGTGCAATGGAGCACGAGTCTCAGGGGCTGCGGAGCACAGGTTGGTGTTGTAGCTAAGGAGGCAAGGTGCTTTGACGGGATGGTGTCAACTCTGGAGGCAGTAGGATGGTGTAGATGGTTCATGTAAGGTTTGCCAAGGCTTGAGGCACCAAGATGGAGATTGTTAGGATTAGTGGTGTTCCC
>QRFJ01000427.1:463889-894968 GCA_006176705.1 Cocos nucifera
AGGGTTTACAATATAAATGTATATATATCTATATATGGACCAAAATCCTAATCCGTAAAAAACTTCCTGGGCTAACCCAGTTTGAATGTGCTCATCCAAACCTATGTACACCCATGGTCTGATCATGCACTCAATCCCATGGATCCAAATCTAGTCCAAACTCTGAGTAGCTCTCATGAGACCTACAAACCAAGGTCTTATGACCGTGGAGGGCTGAACCTCCATCCTAAAACTAAAATCAATTCTAGCCCTAGGACCACACCTATCTTAGTCTTCCGAAGCCAACATTCTAACTCTTTCAGTGGCCTTCCAAGACTTGGGAACACCACTAATCCTAACAATCTCCATCTTGGTGCCTCAAGCCTTGGCAAACCTTACATGAACCATCTACACCATCCTACTGCCTCCAGAGTTGACACCATCCCGTCAAAGCCACCTTGCCTCCTTAGCTACAACACCAACCTGTGCTCCGCAGCCCCTGAGACTCGTGCTCCATTGCACTCCTTAGCCTCGAACTGATGTCCTCCTGCTCTAATCCTATGGCTACAATACCAACCTGTGCTCCACAGCGCATCCATACAGCTCTCTATGCAAACTCTAACGCTTCTACCAATCTTCTTCAGCTGCTGTGCACCCTTAGAGATCTTTGGGATGACCACCTCCACAGCTGAAGATCTGACTTGCTCCTTTGCACCATCCTAGAATTATAGAATCCCTTCTACTTAGTAGTTGTATTATTTTTTCTAGACTTTTCTAGAAAACCTACAGCATTTCTATGCTAGCACATGCTGTACCATCTGACATGATCTCAGAGCTATGTCTGTCTACCTGCACATGCCGCTCTACTTAGAATTGTGCATCACCGACACTGATACTAGAATATCGATCCTTTTTCACCCCTCCGCTCTAAACTCATGCTAAATTTTTTCTCCACCTATGAAACCACCACTCCAAAACTCTACCTATGAAGCCACCTCTTTGGAGCTCCACCTATGAAGCCACCTCTCTGAAGCTCTACCTATATTCGAAGTCCACCTGATGCTGCAAAAGCCGACTCTATAACCAAGTCATCCAAAGCCAACCACTCAATATTGCACTACTGAGCCTGCCGCTGCACCTCGAATACCATCGTTGCTCCTTCGGACTATCCATACTCCATGGATCCCTTCGAAGCCATCTCGGATATCTCTACAATCCAAGAAACCTCCGAAACATACAGGAGCTCATCCAACTCCTCTGAATTCAACAACTGAATTTTAGAAAATTTCACTCTAGCACTTCTTTTCTTCTGCCCCTACACCAATCATCGCTTCAATTGCACCAGGAGGAACTACAGCTCAAATCCTATCCTAGGCTCAAACCCATTTATCTCATCTTGAGGCTCCTGAGACTCCCTGGATCTCCCTAAAACCTACTTCCAGTCTTCCTAAGATGCCTCTGACACTCTCCGTTAAGATACCTCCCTTGGCTGCTGCACCACCGAGCCTCTCTCAGTCCCGTGCCTCTAGAAAAGTACTACTACGGCACTCTAGCACTTCCTGCCTCATCTCGACATTGTCTTCTCATAAATATCCAAATCCTCTCTTGCTGTACACAAACCATCCTCTACCTGAACCATGACTCTTCCTGATGCTCCTGTAGAAGAAACCTGATCCAAGATACTTTCAACTGCTAGATATCCCTGGCGCTTTTGAAGATCCCTGGCTCTTCCTGAGACCTACTTTCGATCTTCTTGAGATGCCTCCTCACACTCTCTACTGAGATATCTCCCTCGACTGCTACACCACCGAGCCTCTCCCAACCCCTGTGCCTCCAAGGTAGCGCTACTGTAACACTCCAGCGCTTCCTGCCTAATCTATGCCGCTCTACAGCCGCTCAGTCCTAATCTGCTAGATCTTGATGGATCATCTATCTCTATTTCCTCTAAGGCTCCAACCGATCGTACCGTTGAATATACCTCAACTATTTTTCCAACCTTCCACTAGACTGAATAGCTGCTTCTTCAACTCCACCTTGACCCCAAGTTCTTAAGTGATCTCTCCTCTAATACACCAAATAAAAACATCAGCACTTCAGCCTTCATAATTTTTTTTTAAACACCATGCGAAGCCACAATCAAGAGAACAACCATGAACAACAGGAGAAAATCAAAAATAAAAAACTCCTTTTTTCTCTCTTGGAACCTTCCAGGCTTTTCCTTCCTTCGGCTCCTTCCTCCTCCCATCTAAAATCAAAACCAGACACCTAATCGCGTACTGCCATGACCACCGACCGACCGATCTATGCCTGTGCATCCCTATAGGATCCGAGCGCTGCCACCGCAGCTTCTTCCTCTTTGTTTCGGCCAACCCAAAAACTAGGGCCTATTGCCATGGATTGCCGCCAACCACCTTTGCCCATGCAACTACCGGATCCGAGCGCCGCCACTATCGGATCTCCACCACGGCACATCATTGCCACTATTCGTGGCCCACCATCGTCGAATCTAAGCGCGCCACCACTAGATTGACATGCCATTACTGGATCCATGCTCCCCGAGCTTCCGCTGTGCATGCACATCATCGCCGTTGGATCCGATGCCTTTATGGCACATCATTGCCACCGCATCCGACGCCACCACGGCACCCGCAACCACCGCATCATCGTTGCTTCTTCTTCCTCTCCAGTCAGTTCCCACTGCACGCATGCCTACTGGCCATGTTCCACCAGCCGCCACCATTGGTTGGTCACCTCTCTTGCATGCGCGCACCATTGCCATGCACCACCATCGGAATCAATGCCGCCACTTGTGATGTTCTCACCAGAGAAGAAGATCTCCTGCTGCGCCCTCCAGATTGGCCCCAGAATATTTTTTTTTTTTGTTCTTCTTCTGCCAAATTCTGTTCTCCTCTTCCTTGCGCTGGATCTGTTCTTCATGCCTCCTTGTCAAGATAGCTCTTATACCAATTGTTGGAACAATCTACTCTGATATCAATTATTGTATAAGATCCTTGACGTTGTTGAGGCTAAAGGAAGAGTGGGGCACGCCTCCTTCCTCCAAGCTTGGAGGCGTGCCCCCTAGGGCACCTTGGCATATGAAGAAACTAGAGAGAGGAAGAGATGTGGGAGAAAATGGTTCTATTGAATCCTCACTATCTCAAATCTTAGGGTTTATAATATACATGTGTGTATATATATATATATATATATATATATATATATATATATATATATATATATATATATATATATATACATGAACTAAAATCCTAACTCGTAAAAAACTTCCTAGGCTAACCTAGTTCGAATACACTCACTCAAATCCATGTACACCCATGCTCTGATCATGCACTCAATCCTATGGATCCAAATCTAGTCCAAACTCTGAATAGCTTTTATGAGACCCATAAACCAGGGCCTCATGACTGTGGAGGGCTAAATCTTCATCCTAGAATCAAAATCGATCCTAGTCCTAAGACCACACCTATCCTAGTCTCCTGAAGTCAATACCTTGACTCCTCGAGTGGCCTCTTAAGACTTGGAAGCACCACTAATCCTAACAATAAGAGCTATAAAATGACTTATATGAGGGTCCACTTGTCCCTTTATTTATAGAGGGAGTTCAATAGCTATTACCAAAATAAGTGGGATGTATAGTAATTGCACAACAATGGCTATATTGATGATTAAGTGCTCAATAATGATATAAGATCCAAACTCAGGGCCATTTATGTTGGGCCTAAACCCAAGTCATAAACGCCATATGGGAGGCTGCATGCTATAGACCTATGGCCATTCATCGAGCATCCGTGTGCAACCCCAAATTGGAAGAAGAAAAAAATTTTCCCCTATTTTAGTTGTTCTCCAAACCGAACCTCCCCTCCCTTCATTCTCTCTTCATGCTCTCTCTCTCCCTCGCTCTCTATCTCCTGCGCACTCTCCTCCCTCACCAGCTCTCTTTCTCTTCATGCATTCTCTCTCTCTCATGCTCTCTATCTCTCTTGCACTCTCCTCCCTTTCTCATGCTTCCACACCAAAGCCTCTCTCTTCTTCTCTCTTTCTTTCTCTTTTCTTCTTCTTCTTCTTCTTCTTCTTAATTCTTCCTTCTCCTTTTCTTCTTTTCTCCACTTTAGGTATGGCTGCTACCTTGATTTGCCCCTCCAGCATAGAAGGTAAGCCCTAAACACTTTGTATTTAGCTAATTTAAATCGAAAATTAGTTAGTAGATGGTAGGGTGGCAAGGGAAGTAAGTGCTAAAATGCTTAAAACGTTGGGATTGAGAAGAATTTGGGAGGGGAAAGGACCATTGAGGGAAGATATGTTAAAGAAAGTAAGAAAGTTAATGGAAAAATGATATAAGAGAAGAATGTTGAGAATATACAATAAAATATATTTTCCATGAGAGCTAATTATGATCTAATTGAACTAATAATCAAATGATATTATAAAATTAATAGTAAATTAATCTAAAACTTACAGACTAGGGGTATGTAGTACACTGTCCTAAGATGATTCTCGATCCTCATGTGGGATCAGATACAAGACTCCTCCCCAGGATATAACCGATAACCTTCTCTATAGGCATGACCATGGAGAGGATGACAGAGCTTCAACCTAGCAGATAAAAGATAAGAAAAAATGAATGAATAGAAACTCGGAAGAGGATTAGAAGAAGAAGATCTAGAGGAGAAAATAGGAATATCTTAGACTGAGAGCAAATATTTTCTTGTATACCCCACCCTTTCCACCAAGGACCCAATTTATAGGCCCAAGGACTAGCCGTTTGGGCTAGTCCAATGTCAAAAAATATATTAATCATATAATTAACCAATCTAAATGAGCATAAAAACATTAATTAATCTAACAAGTAGGAAATCAATAGACAAAATAAAATATTAAAATATAGTATTAAACAAGGAAAAATGATAACAAACCTTAAAAGAAAAAATAAAGAAAGAATAAAATGTAGGCACTGCGAACACAAGCCGAGCCGGGCTGCATGCGTATATTCAAGGCCCAAGAGAAGAGTCTTCAAAAGAAACCCCTTCCCAACTTTTTTTTTCCAATATGGGACTAAACAACTTAAAAGGTTAGAGGTTTGATTGGAATTAGTTGGAGGAAATTTTAAGTTTTCAGTTTTACTCCAAAGCACCAACAAAGAAAGCATGATATGAGAAGGTGGATGTTAAGTTTTTGGCAGCGCATTGACTCTACCATCTTTTAATCTATGAATTTTAAGTCCCTAATGGTTGAATAGTTTAAGCTGAAATCCTAATTAGGGATTGTTAACTCATTAGTTAACTTAGGGATGAAATTTAGAAATTTTTAGATGAGTTTTGCTAAGATAAATAATTAGTGGAATAGGGCTATTACAAAGGGAAAGGAAGAAGAGGTTGTTTCACCCTCTCTTCTCTTTCTTTCTTTTCCCTACCAAGGTAGCGGTGTTATGAGAATCTGGCGATTTAGGAAGAATATTGAAAAAATCTTCAAGAATTAATTTAAAATATTAATATGGCTTTGTGATCTTTGGATTATCAAGTCCTGAGGAACTCCGGTAGAGGATTAATTGTTGATTATTGACATCTTAAGGTAAGTAATATTTATATTTTATAAATAATCATAATAAAATGAAAATTTATATCATCTCTTTGACATGATACAAATGGCTTTAATTGCATTTAGTTTTAATCATGCATGGAATTTTTGCATAGAATTTCTATAATCATGAATAATTAATCAGTGATTTGAATTTTATAAGTTAAAATGAATGATGTTACATACTATAATTGGATCAAGCTTGATAAATCATAATTATTGCCTATTGAAATACATGTATCATAGTTGTATGAGAGCTATATCAAAGTTGTATCAAAGCTATACCAAAGTTGTATCAAAATTATATCAAAAAAAAGAGAAATACATAAATTATACATACATACATACATACATACATACATACATACATACATACATACATACATACATACATATATATATATATATATATATATTGTTATTGATATATTTATTACTTGACTCTCAGCTCTACTATGTTAAATGTCCGAAAATGAGTACTTGAGATCCTTGCCATAGGGCAGTCGTAGACTTGAACCTTGCCATAGAGGCAATTATGAACCTGAGATCCCCGCCACGGAGGCAATCATGGTACCATAGTAGGAGCTGTAGAGTTAAATGAATTGGTATCCATGTTTAGTTATAGTATTATAAAATTAAGTATATAATGTACTTGCATATTATCTATTGATTCTATATTATAGAAAAGTTGGCATATGACTATATTTGAATATCATTAATTGGATGGTCTTGATACTGAACAAATTGATATCACATATTATATGATGCTCTTGAGTTGTATGTTAATATAATTTAAATTTGTTTTATAAATGCATATGTTACTTACTAAGCCATGAAGTTTATGCATCTTCACCTATTATTTTTAGATTTAGGGACCTAATTTTAGGATCAGGCATCAGCATTTTGGGGTTTGTGTATAGAGGTGAGGCCGATCTGTAGAAGGCAGATAGTTCCTTGGGTTAGTAAAAGTATAGTGATGTTTTGTATAAAAACTAATGTAGAAAACTATAAAGGCTAAAGTTGGAAATATCATATGTAATAGTTAGTTATTTTGATAATACCACTATCTATGCGAAGAATAGATTATCTTTTATATTATATTGAAGGGTTTGCCTGTTTGGATGCCTTGCATGCTTATAAAAACAACTCTCTACAGGTATGTGGCAACTATTCATGTTTTCGATTTTACTTTTTTAAAATCTGAGGTTGAGGCCGTGATAGTTAAAGTGGTGTCAGAGTATAGATTTAGTAATAAAAAATACATTAGAATCACATGCTGAGTATAGGTGGGATAGTTATTAGGCCATAAGATATAACATTTTTCCATGTTACTCTAGGCATAGTTATTGATCTTATATTTCAATCTATTCTAAATTTCAATTAAATTCTTGATGAAGTTTTAGCATAAATTAAAAATGGTATCAATAGTATGATGAATGTTGCTCCTAATAATAATGATTACATTACTGGGAAAGTCCCCTTATAGTCATAGTTCATCATCATACTGGAGGTGATCTATTAATTATCATGTAAGCAATTTGGAAGATTATAAATTACTTGTAATACCTCACCCTTAACTAACTTCGGATGATGGTGCCACACCCCATCCTTATCTAAATGTTAAGAAAATTTCTAAACTATAACTAAGCTGTAATATTATTTAAATCTGCTCAACATAATTATCTCAAATTCTTTCTCAATCAATATATATAATTTAATTTAACCTCTTAATCTATTAAAGTAAATATCATAATTTAACTCAATAATTTATATAAGCAAATCCAAGGCTCTATTCACAAAATCATACTATATACATTTTATACAAATCACTTAAAACACCACAAGCTCATTAGTTTTTTATTTAACTATCTCAGCTATATAATACGCCTCAAAATACATTATAAGATTATAAACCAACATCCTAAAAATTTTCTCTACTAGAGATGCTGAAAATATTGTTAGATATATGTGCCCTAGAAGCCAGAATTGGCTGACACTTGTAATACACTTCTAGGGGCAAAATTATAATTTTGACTATAATATCAATAAAATGGGTTATTTTCTATCACATATGTGTATTTAGTGTCTGTGATACATCCTTTGAGTTAATGGTAATGATAATTCATATTTTCAAGAGTTGAAAATTTAAGACATGAATAATCATTATTAACTCATAAAATGCTCCCGACCATAGGATCATCACGAGGATGGTGATTGATCCGGAAGGTTGGTGTACAATCGCTTCTCTTTAGTAGATGAGTCTTGAGTCTACGGTGTGGAGACACCGGAGCGAGAGTACAGGTACTCGTTAGAGAACGAGGGCACTGAGCGTGACCACCTCGAGTAGTCATTAGGGAGTCTACCTTCTCGTCAATGACTGACTCGATGCTGCAGTAGTGTGTCTGGTTCTTTGACCTGAGGTGCATCGGCAGTTCACCTTGAGGGTGTTATAGTTTGACTACACCATTACTCGGTCTCCTAGCCATATGGAACCCTGAGGTGTATGTTGGCTATAGCATGTTCATTGTAGGAACTGGATGGCATCAAGATGGAATCTATCTACCTCGGTGGTAGAGGAGCAGCCCTATGATGATCATGAGAATCAAGTCCAGAAGTCCATGGCCATGGCAGAGTGAAATAATAGAAAGAGTTTCTATTTAGATTTTCACATTGGACTCGAATCGAATGATTACATCATATGACAGAGACTAGGGTTTGACGAGTTCACCTTAACCCTAATCTGATCGGGGCTCAAGATAGAAGAACTTAATCACACAGGTAGCTGCACCAAGAGGTTCGCATTCAGCTCTGATGGGTTGCCACCATATACTGCTAGGTGTCACTGGTGGATTTTGGGAGCAATTAGAATGATTTAGATGATCGATCATTCTAGCTGTTCGAATCAGAAGAGTTCTGATCCATCGAAAGGAGTTTCGATGATGTCGATGATAGAGATCATGACATATCCCATTACCATACAGAACTGAACCTAACTGGGTCACACAAACAAGGGTTTGAATCTGGTGATCATCAATTGAACTGATCTAGTTCAATTGATCTGAATGAGATTCAATTAGGTTCAAGGAAATCGTGCTAGCACTCGATTGAACCTAACGTTCTTCTTTTGCTATCATAAATAAGTTGTCCTGTCTGAGCCAAAGGAGTTTGTGCTCAATCAGAGGCCTTCATATGGTCTGACTGGAGGTTGTCCAAGTCAGAAAAGGTTGTCTTATTTTGTAAGACATTACCTGCCATTTTTGGTCACCTGCCATTTCTTGTTCTTTGACTTTGGTCAAAAGTCTACCTTTGACTGGTCAAATGTTGACCATTGACACTTTGACTTTTGACCACATGTCATGCACCTATTGGAGAGCTGGTGGGGGCCTGTCCCCCTGCCAGAACCTGGCAAGGAGAGGGCGCACGCCACCCTAGGCGTGTGCCCAAGTTGGAGGCGCCTAGGAGTCCTTGTTGGACAAGGACTCCATCTCCTTTTTGGATTCCAATTAGAGTTCTCCTAAGAACCAACTTTGACTGGTCTTAGGCACCCTCTAAGGAGGAATCCAGGGGACTCTATTCCCACCAATCAGATTTAGATCTGATTTCACAAAGGGTTGTGATTGGTTGGGAAGGAAGAGGAGTTGGATCACAGCTTAGTCTATAAATAAGACCCTGCGCCCAACTCAGATTTAATGATTGAATTCATAATTCCCATGCCCCAAGGCTGCCTCTCCCCTCTTCCTCCATGCCAAACCACCTTCTCCCTCTCCTCTCCACGTCCAAAAGGAGTTTTGGATTTTTGGTTGGTGCGATCCAGATCAAAGAAAGGCGATCAAAAGCTAAGAAGGCTGCGCTGCTGCAAAAGGACGACTGCTGATCTTCAAAAGGAGTTTTGAAGATCCTCCAGATCAGATCCAGATCTGAATTTTTGGAGGTGTGATAGAGAAGAAGAGGATCTCCAGATCCAGCCCGAGTGGATATCCGGTAGAGGCCAGGCGCTTGCGTGGCTAGATCCAGAACCTTCCGCTGCAATCAGGATCATCAACAGGGTAATAGGATTACCCAAATCAGGTAAATTAAATTTGATTTAATTTATCTTAATTTTATTTTATTTATTAAAATAATAAGAATTAGATCTAAAATATTCTAGATCTGATTTAGATCAAAAAAAAAAATTTTTGAAATATATCTCTTGATCTGATCAGATCTGAACGAACCTGGACCGAAAAAATCAGGATTTTTCCTTCAACTGGTATCAGAGCCATGGTTCTAAATTGTATTTAGATCTAATTTTAAATTTTATTTTAATTAAAAAATAAATTGATTTTAGATGTCACATGAGATGTGATCAGATCTGAAATCAGAAAAAAATTAAAATTAAATGATTTGGATCTAAGATTAGAAAATATGCATGACTAGTTCTAAAATAGAATAGTTCTATAGAATAGTCTTGCATGTTTTGAATTTAATTTGATTAAATCATATTTTAGATCTATTTATTTACTATTTTTTGATATTATAATGGTTATAATAACATCTAAAAAATAGTAAATAAAAATTATTTAATTTTAAATATCATATGAGATATGATTGATGCATGTCTAGACTAGTTGTAGAATAGTTCTACATAATTGTCTCTAGATTAGAATTTATTTTGATTAGATCAATTTAAATCTAATTTTTTAGATTATTATGAGATAATTTAGATCTAAAAAATATGCATGATTCGATACATGAGATGTATGCAAAATATGCCATGATTAGATCTAATTTGTATATGAGATATATGATATAGATCTAAAACTTGTTTTGTAGTATTGCAATGTTCCTGATTAAGGCGTTCCTCTTGGCCGTCCGGTCATAAGAACGAAGAAGGGTTTAAAGGCCCTCTCTTCCCATTCGATGGGGTGTTCTTATGATGTGTAGGGGTGCTGCGTGTTCGTCCTTAATCAGAAACCCAAAACTTACTTTCTGCAAAACCCTAGATCCTGAAACCCTAGGATTTATTGTGCATATTTTGTTTATGAACCCTACTTAATTAAGAATTAAGATTTATGGAAATATTAATTAGGTCTAAAATTGAGAATTTCAGATCTAAGACATATTCATAATACTGGGTTCGGGCTTGGGTAGCTCAATTAGGTCTAAGCGGTTGATCAAACCGAATCAAGAGTTGGTTAGATGGGATCAACAATGCTTAAATTGACCAGCCTAATAGGATTAAGTCTGGGTCAAGATCGAGTCACGATCAAGCAAGACCTAATTAGGCTCAGAGGTTAGAGTCTGGATTGTAGGCTAACCCAATTGGTTCTGACTCAACAATTTGGTGTCTAAGGTAAGTTTGGCACATACGACCGACTGGTTTTTAATTGGAAGCTACTCGACCTGAATGCATTCTTGTACGAGTTAATGGCATATTCCTTCCACCGGTCTCACTTACCTGGCCATATCTGTTGACACAGTTCTGATCTGAGGTGGTCAATAATCCGAGCTAACCCATGCCACTAGGTTAGTCATAATTGTTATGACTAAGACCAAGTCTAGTTTAATGAGACCTGAATCAATTCTCCCTAAGAAAAGATTAAGTCTGAGGTCTTCCACCATTGTAGATGTGCGGGCCCTTCCCGGGGTTGATTGTTCTCGGCTGGATACAGTGGCTCAGTTGCACCGGAAAGATGCAACCATGTCTATTAGGCATTGGATGCTATGGGCTGGAGGATGAGTTGGGCTCAATATTTGGATACGGTGAGAGACTCAATTAGGAACCCAGTCTATGCAAATGGTGGGTCTGACTTAACTAAGGAGTGGATCAATATTTCCGGATACGGTGAGATTCATGAATTAGAGACCAAGTTTGGGTGCACCATGATTAGAGAATCATTGAACAAGAGTTGTTCACTCATTGGCTAACCCATCACCAATAACTGTTAGGTGAGGTGATGAGTCAGTTGGTGAGACCGCACCACCCACTAGAAATCATTAATCATGGAGATTTTTGCATCTCTACAGAGGGAGTGTAGGGATCCGAGAAAATAGTGGGAGCTAATTTGTTTAAAAATAAAATCCCTAAACAAATTGGTCAAGTCAAATTACAGTATCTAACTAGAATCTTTGACTCTCTACAGGAAAAATGTCTGCGTCCAACCCATTGGCACGTATCCTGGACACACATAGACTATAAAGATTGGCTCAGGAACTACAAAATTATTTTGGGTTCTGAGAAGTTAACCCATGTTTTGGACCAGGACCCTCCCACCTTACCAGCCCGTCCATCCATTGAACAGAGAGCGTCTCTGGAAAAATGGATAGACGAAGATAATAAGGCCAGATATTACATGTTGGGCTCGATGTCTGATGAGCTCCAGCGCCAACATGAAGATATCGGGACTGCTCGCCAAATGTTGGCTCACCTGCAGGAGATGTTTGGTGAACAGAGTCGCGCAGCCAAATATCAAGTCACGAAATGACTTTTTAAGGCTAAGATGCGTGATGGGCAGTCAGTCCAAGATCACTGTCTGACAATGATCAAGGACATGGAAGAGCTTGAGAAGCTCGGTGTGAAGTTAGGACTTGGATCTGCAGAATGATATTATTCTGCAATCCTTGACTGATGCATATGGGCAATTCATCATGAATTACCACATGCATAAACTTCAAAATTCCTTGGCCGAATTAATGAATATGCTGGTTACCGCTGAGCTTTCTATGAAAGGTTCTAAAGGCTCAGTTCTTGCTATGGAACGGACTTCTTCCAAAAGAAAGTCTTCTGGAAAGAAAAAGAAGTCTGTGAAAAAGCAAAAGGTGGAAGGATCAAAGAAGAAGAAGGCAGAGCCGAAGAAAAAGGCCGATGTCAAAGGAAAGTGTTTCCATTGCAACAGCGACGGCCATTGGAAGCGGAACTGCCCTACTTACCTGGCCACCCTGAAGAACAAGAAGGAAGGTCCTTCTGGAGGTATGCTCGTTATTGAGTCTAACCTTACGGTTTCTTCTGCATCCAGTTGGGTGCTTGACTCTGGTTCTAGTGCTCATCTGTGCACTTCCATGCAGGGTCTTGAGGATAGCAGGAGGCTGAGGGATGGAGACATGATCCTACGCATCGGTAATGGAGCAAGAGTTGCTGCAGTAGCCGTGGGAACATACCCTCTTCGATTACCATCTGGTTTAGACTTAGTTTTGAAAGACTGTTATTATGTGCCTGCAGCTAGCAGGAATTTGATTTCTGTTTCATGCTTAGCACAAGAAGGCTATGTGATTACCTTCTTTAAGGACCATTGTAACATTCTTTATGAAAGAAATAAAATTGCAAATGGTTTTCCTTATTAATGGTCTTTATCAGCTACATATTGATGTACCTATTCTAACTATCGAGCAAAACGTGAATGCCAAACGACCTAGGGATAGTCCAAACGATAGATATCTATGGCACCTGAGATTAGGTCATATAGCAGAAGATAGGATCAACAAATTGGAGAAAAATGGGCTATTGAGTCCATTGACTTTCGAGTCATATCCAACTTGTGAATCTTGTCTTCAAGGCAAAATGACTAAACTCCCTTTTGTTGGACATGGGGAGAGGGCCACAGATCTCCTTGCCCTAGTACATACTGATGTGTGCGGCCCATTTGATGTGCCGGCTAGAGGCAATTTTGTCTACTTCATTACCTTTACCGATGATCTGTCTAGGTATGGGTATGTGTATCTTATGAGACACAAGTCTGAAGCTTTTGAAAAGTTCAAAGAATTCAGACATGAAGTAGAAAAACAAACTGAAAAACCCATTAAGGTTCTTCGATCAGATCGAGGAGGTGAATACCTTAGCCGAAAATTCCTAGACTATCTCAAGAAAAAAAATGGCATAGTCTCTCAATGGACTCCACCAGGAACACCTCAACTCAACGGGGTTTCAGAATGGAGAAATCGGACTCTATTGGATATGGTTCGATCCATGATGAGCTTCACAGACCTCCCTGATTTTCTTTGGGGACACTCATTGTTAACTTCAATTTATCTACTGAATAGGGTTCCCTCTAAAACCGTTCCTACCACACCGTATGAGATATGGCACGGTAAGAAACCAAGTCTGAGTCATCTCAGAATTTGGGGTTGTCCGGCTCATGTCAAAAGACAACAAGCGGACAAGTTAGAGTTTAGGTCTTCAGAGCTCGATTCATAGGATATCCTAAAGAGTCATTAGGATACTATTTCTACATTCCAGAAGACCACAATGTGATTGTGAGTCGACATGCCATCTTTCTTGAAAAATAGTTTATTCAAGATAGCGGCATTGGAAAGCAGATTAAGCTTGATGAGAAAGTCTCACAAGTACAACGAGCTAAGGACCAATTGGAACCAAATCAGGTTGAGCCAATAAGAACACTACCTCCTCCACCTCGTAGATCGGAAAGAGTTTTCCATCCCCCTGAAAGATACTTAGGTATTATTTCAGAGGAAGTAGAGAAAATGTTCCTCGTAGGTAATGGTGCTCATGGTGATGATCCCAAAACCTACAACGAGGCGATATCAGATATCGACTCCGAGAAATGGCTAGAGGCAATGCAGTCAGAAATTGACTCGATGCACTCAAACCAAGTCTGGACCTTGGTAGATCCACCAGAAGGTATAGTACCTATTGGGTGTAAATGGATCTTCAAGAGAAAGATTGGTGCAGATGGGAATGTGGAGACATTCAAGGCTAGACTAGTGGCAAAAGGTTATAGTCAACGCGAAGGCATTGACTATCAGGATACCTTTTCCCAGTGGCTATGCTAAAATCCATCCGCACATTGCTTGCCATTTGCAGCCTATTTCGATTATGAAATATGGCAAATGGACGTGAAAACGGCATTCTTAAATGGATATCTTGAGGAAGATATCTATATGGAACAGCCGCTAGGTTTCACATCCAGTGATACTGATCACAAGGTTTGCAAGCTGCAAAGGTCCATATATGGACTTAAGCAAGCATCTCGGAGCTGGAACACTCATTTTCAATGATGTGATCAAAAAGTTTGGTTTCATCAAAAATGAAGAGGAACCATGTGTTTTCAAAAAGGGTCAGTGGGAGCGCTGTTGTCTTCCTCGTATTGTACGTGGATGACATCCTCCTTATTGGGAATGATATTCCCATGTTGACATCAGTCAAATGTGGTTGTCCAAGGAATTCTCCATGAAAGACCTAGGTGAAGCATCCTTTATTCTAGGAATTAAGGTCTATAGGGATAGACCGAATAGGATGCTAGGACTTTCACAGAAGATGTACATAGAGGAAAGTACTAAAGAGGTTTAGTATGGAAAACTCTAAGAGGGGATTAATACCCTTCAGACATGGTATTCATCTTTCCAAGAAGATGTGCCCCAGCACACCTGAGGAAATAGAACGCATGAGCAAGATCCCTTATGCTTCTGCAATAGGGAGCCTCATGTATGCCATGCTATGTACACGACCTGATATAGCCCATGCTGTGAGTGTCACAAGCAGATATCAGTCAAATCCAGGTGAAGAACACTGGACTTCTGTGAAATGTATCCTTAAGTACTTGAGAAGAACTAAGGATATGATGTTGGTCTTTGGTAATGGAGAACTCCAAGTCCAGGGATACACAGACTCGGATTTCATGTCCGATATAGATGATCGAAAGTCGACATCTGGAGTCTGTTTGTGTGCAATGGTGGTGCTGTCAGCTGGAAGAGTTCCAAGCAAACGGTGATAGCAGATTCCACCATGGAAGCAGAATATATCGCTGCATCAGAGGCTGCGAAGGAAGCATTCTGGTACAAGAAGTTTGCTGCAGAAATTGGAGTAATGCCATCAGATGCCATTCCTCTATACTGCGACAACAATGGCGCCATAGCCCTTGCTAAGGAGCCGAGGTCTCACCAAAAAATCCAAGCACATTGAGCGGCGATACCACCTCATCCGCGATTACCTCGAGAAGGGTTACGTCGAGGTCAAGAGAGTCAACTCCAGATAATGTGGCAGACCCACTTACAAAGCCGTTGGGCCAGCAGAAGATCGAAGCCCACCTTGAGAAGATGGGACTTAGACTTGTAGCCAATTGGCTTTAGGACAAGTGGGAGATTGTTAGATATATGTGCCCTAGAAGCCAGAATTGGCTGACACTTGTAATACACTTCTAGGGGCAAAATTATAATTTTGACTAATAATCAATAAAATGGGTTATTTTCTATCACATATGTGTATTTAGTGTCTGTGATACATCCTTTGAGTTAATGGTAATGATAATTCATATTTTCAAGAGTTGAAAATTTAAGACATGAATAATCATTATTAACTCATAAAATGCTCCCGACCATAGGATCATCACGAGGATGGTGATTGATCCGGAAGGTTGGTGTACAATCGCTTCTCTTTAGTAGATGAGTCTTGAGTCTACGGTGTGGAGACACCGGAGCGAGAGTACAGGTACTCGTTAGAGAACGAGGGCACTGAGCGTGACCACCTCGAGTAGTCATTAGGGAGTCTACCTTCTCGTCAATGACTGACTCGATGCTGCAGTAGTGTGTCTGGTTCTTTGACCTGAGATGCATCGGCAGTTCACCTTGAGGGTGTTATAGTTTGACTACACCATTACTCGGTCTCCTAGCCATATGGAACCCTGAGGTGTATGTTGGCTATAGCATGTTCATTGTAGGAACTGGATTGCATCAAGATGGAATCTATCTACCTCGGTGGTAGAGGAGCAGCCCTATGATGATCATGAGAATCAAGTCCAGAAGTCCATGGCCATGGCAGAGTGAAATAATAGAAAGAGTTTCTATTTAGATTTTCACATTGGACTCGAATCGAATGATTACATCATATGACAGAGACTAGGGTTTGACGAGTTCACCTTAACCCTAATCTGATCGGGGCTCAAGATAGAAGAACTTAATCACACAGGTAGCTGCACCAAGAGGTTCGCATTCAGCTCTGATGGGTTGCCACCATATACTGCTAGGTGTCACTGGTGGATTTTGGGAGCAATTAGAATGATTTAGATGATCGATCATTCTAGCTGTTCGAATCAGAAGAGTTCTGATCCATCGAAAGGAGTTTCGATGATGTCGATGATAGAGATCATGACATATCCCATTACCATACAGAACTGAACCTAACTGGGTCACACAAACAAGGGTTTGAATCTGGTGATCATCAATTGAACTGATCTAGTTCAATTGATCTGAATGAGATTCAATTAGGTTCAAGGAAATCGTGCTAGCACTCGATTGAACCTAACGTTCTTCTTTTGCTATCATAAAAATAAGTTGTCCTGTCTGAGCCAAAGGAGTTTGTGCTCAATCAGAGGCCTTCATATGGTCTGACTGGAGGTTGTCCAAGTCAGAAAAGGTTGTCTTATTTTGTAAGACATTACCTGCCATTTTTGGTCACCTGCCATTTCTTGTTCTTTGACTTTGGTCAAAAGTCTACCTTTGACTGGTCAAACGTTGACCATTGACACTTTGACTTTTGACCACATGTCATGCACCTATTGGAGAGCTGGTGGGGGCCTGTCCCCCTGCCAGAACCTGGCAAGGAGAAGGGCGCACGCCAAGGGTGGCGTGTGCCCAAGTTGGAGGCGCCTAGGAGTCCTTGTTGGACAAGGACTCCATCTCCTTTTTGGATTCCAATTAGAGTTCTCCTAAGAACCAACTTTGACTGGTCTTAGGCACCCTCTAAGGAGGAATCCAGGGGACTCTATTCCACCAATCAGATTTAGATCTGATTTCACAAAGGGTTGTGATTGGTTGGGAAGAAGAGGAGTTGGATCACAGCTTAGTCTATAAATAAGACCCTGCGCCCAACTCAGATTAATGAATTGAATCACAATTCCCCATGCCCCAAGGCTGCCTCTCTCCCTCCTTCCTCCATGCCAAACCACCTTCTCCCTCTCCTCTCCACGTCCAAAAGGAGTTTTGGATTTTTGGTTGGTGCGATTCTAGATCAAAGAAAGGCGATCAAAAGCTAAGAAGGCTGCGCTGCTGCAAAAGGACGACTGCTGATCTTCAAAAGAGTTTTGAAGATCCTCCAGATCAGATCCAGATCTGATTTTTGGAGATATGATAGAGAAGAAGAGGATCTCCAGATTCAGCCTGAGTGGATACCGATAGAGGCTAGGTGCTTGCGTGGCTAGATCCAGAACCTTCCGCTGCAAACAGGATCATCAACGGGTAATAGGATTATCCATATCAAGGTAAATTAAATCTGATTTAATTTATCTAATTTTATTTTAGTTTTTAAAATAATAATAATCAGATCTAAAACATCTTAGATTTGATCTAGATCAAAGAAAAAAAAATTTAAAATATATCTCTTGATCTAATCAGATCTGAATGAACCTGGTCCGGAAAATCAGGATTTTCCTTCAAATATACCTCCAAACTCAGCTACTCCAAAACTACAATCAGAAAGAGTGAGGGATGAGACTTGGAAAGTTTCAATAAGTGAATAATTCATCTAATAGTGGAAACTAAGAATACATAACTTATAATTCAACATAACAATAAAAACTAAAATGTATGAACTGCTTCTAAATTTCTCAAAATTGAAATATTCTCCACAAGGATAAAGCCACATAACAAATCATGCCATGCTAACACAAGTTTTCTTCTCAGCTACTATCAACTGAATCTCAGAGCACCCCTTCCAAGACAGTCGGTAAATAGTAACATATGATGCCAAATGATGTAGATAAGCCCCACTAGGCATAATGCAAATTCAGACTATGGAGGTGCCAACTCATGCCAATGCTAATGCTCATGCAATACGAGGATAAGATACACCCAATAGGTTGATCACTCCTATGGGTAACCTTTTCCAAAAACTAAACAAGTTGAAATTCTCCAAAATTGAATAGTAAAAACCAATAATTTTAATTCCTACTTTCATGTTTGCATAAATATATATATAAGCTAAAAAATACCAACGTTAACAACTTTCCAAAGTAAATCATTTTCATAACAAAATACCATAAGAAAAACACCAAAGCAGATAGGAAAATTGCTCAACTCAACCAGCTACTAACTAATTGACTTACTCAAGCACCTTTGTAACTCTTTTTCTTTTCCTATAACACCAATAAACACTAATTAAACTCATATCATGCAATTTAAAATCAGAATTGCACCTACTTTGCTTTAATACTTTTCTTTGACCTTTCAACTATTCACCTCTACTTCATCTTATTTGCTTTAGCTTAGATCTTGATAAACTTCCACACAACTCATAAATTTTTAGACATTTAATTCTATTTTCATTCTTATAATTGATTTTAGATTCAGCTAGTATCATTTTCATTCATAACTAAGCAATGTACCCAATTTTAGCATCAATAATAGCATAATTCATCTTCTAACTCAGCTTAAATTGTATAACTACTTACTTTACTATAACCTCCCATCTAATAACAATAATTAGAAGATCAATTTAAATCTAGTTTGGAGCTTAGGAACCTTACCTCAAATGATTAAAATACTGCTACCAGCCAAAATAGATTCTTCTTTTCCTAATTTAAGCAACTTCCTTCTCCTCAATCCAATTTATTACTCAATTCTCTTTTTACCAGCTGATTTCTCTTTGATTTTTGATGGACACAATGTTAGGATAGTGTTCCAATGCCAATTGTCAGTCTGTTGATGGTTGAGCTATTTTTTGTACTTATATGTGAATTATAAATTGAATAAAAGTTATTCTAGCTTTTCATCATAAATTTTTCATCTTCTAATGAACTCCGGTATTGTGGTAAAATTCTTAGGACTATTTAGAATCGATAAAGAAGGATTTATCATTTAGTCCTTAAACCTATTTACGATCAAATGATACGTTGTTACCAAGGACGATAACGTTTATCGAGTGTTGATGAATACATTAATTATAACATAAAAAGTATCAAAATCTATGTTATATTATTTTTTATTTATATTTGATACTTTTTATGATCTTTGTAGGAATAATTAATTTTAAAGTCTTAATTGCAAACCAACTAGAAATGGCCCTCCAACACATGCAAATGAAGCTCGAGTTCAAATTCAAGCTTGTTCTATGCATGACATACGAAGATACACGGATGCAAAATAGGAACCCAATGGATAAAAGAAAGAAAAAAAAATTGAGAAAAGAATATAAAAAAAGATTGTTGACTGTTAGCTATTAACCGGTGCATTAAATGCAAAAGGTGTGGAAGCTATGGGAAATGTTCTTTTGGGCATGGAACAGAGGACCGAACGTGCGTTGGACATGAGTGTGAGCGCATGAGGGGTCTTCGTGTGAAGCAAGCAACGACAATGGGTGCACGAAAATGTGAAAGGCTATATTTTTTTTTGGAAAGAAAGAATTTAGATTGTATGGCAATTCTCCCTCTTACCTTATCTTCCATCCCCTTCATCTCATCTCATCTATTTATTTTCTTTTGCTTTTCCATCTCATCCATACATCTTTCAAAGCCTTTCACATCATTAGTCCCACATCTAAAAAATACAAAATCCTTCTTCCTCCTAACACCTATAAATAAAGCCCAATACCTCTACCTTGGGGATATCTCTCCATACCATAACTTTTGTAGGAGCCCATGTGATAGGCGGAAATACCTACCTATAAAATTTTTATCCATCTTTTTTCTACTTTTTTCTATCCTTTCAACATACAAGAAAGAGAGTTAGCCAGAAAAAGGTTGGCCAAGAGAGGTTTCTATATTTTTATTTTCTTGTTTCAACTCCAAGCCCTGTTAATGGCTTAGGAGTTAAAAATCTTCTCTTTATATTAAGAAGTTTTATCAGCAATAATTTTTTTTTCATCAATTTAATTTTTATTTTCAGCAAATAGGATAGTTTAAATTCCTATAATTTTTAATTTTAGCACTAGGTTAGTTTATTTTTCTTGCTAAGCATTAGAATAGTTTATTTCTATAAATCTTTAATTTCTATAATTTAAATTCTAGCAAGTCGTACAGAATTTAATTATAAATAATTTTAAAGCTTCAACTTTGATCATGTCTAGCTAAGCAATCCTCTGAGATTTGCGATGAAGCTAAACCATGATTAGAAGCTCTTCTTAGGATTTCTTCTTGGTTTTTATCTTTCTAGTTCTTCTTCCTTCAAGCTTCTTGCCAAGAGACTTGATGGACTATCATTGGAAATTTTTTTATAGTTCATGCTTGATTCGATACAAGATTGGTAATAGGTAGAAGGTCTAAATTTTTTAAATCCCTTTTCTTCTTCCTTGTGGAAAACTTTGATAAATTATTGTTGGATCAAAGCCCCTTCATAATCCATAATTGGATAACACAAGAGAAGTAGTTGAAAAGAGAGTTTCTTAATTAGGGTAAATGCTTGTCCATGCATTACACCTTAATTAAGGGATATTATAAGAGAAATCTTAGAAAGGCTCTCTAAGGTATTGGTCTAGTGGATTCAAAAGTCCTAAATCTTTAAATTATTATTTTTTATAATTAATTTATTATTTAGTAGTAAGTAACAACCACTTTCAAATTATTTGTTAAAGCTTGTCTAAGCAAGGTTTGAGCATAATTCACACATAATTTCTCATGGGATCGATCCATACTTGTTGGACGTGTTACATTGCACACCATGCACTTGTGGTTAATTTAAGATACATCAAGTTTAGATCATGACATAGCATATGGGTTGGTTGTCCTCTTAACTAAGGAGTGTGGCGACATTGGTATGACATGCAAGTAAGATGTAAGAATATATCTGTACTGAACATGACCAACTTCGAAGCTTCTTTGCTGTCAAGTTTTGCTCTGATGGAATATAGGTATGTCCCTCCGATCTAAGATCATCACTGTAACTTTCAAGCAACTCACCGTGCTTTGGTACCAGACTATCTGAATTTTTAATTTAGTGATGGAAGGTTTCTGAGCACAGTCAAATACTTGAGGAGTCGATGTGTGAATTAAGATGGAATTGACCACTCTGATTCAGGAGTTGTGTTCAATTATGTTTTAATTTAGCAAAATCTTGGTCAGGATAGTTCTAGTGAGGAGTCACAGGACTAATTATGTTAAGATATGATATGGATATATTTTTCAAGATTAATAGTTTAACTCTGAGTCATCCTATATACAGAGATCAAAGAAATGAATTATGCAGTAACCATATTCACGTAGGTTCTAAATATTGTGATTGTAACTATTCAACCTATCCAAACATCAAGTATCATTGCTAGATGGTCACTTTGATTGGTACAGAAGGTGGTTCCTATGCTATCGGCTTAGATTCGAACCTACGGGGTCACACATATTAGAGGCTCCTACCTGATCTGATGACTGTTGCAGAGTTTCATTAGACTGGAACTCTATGGTCAAGAGTCTCACTAAACTGGGACTCTTTAATGAAGAGTCCTACTACATTGAGACTCTGAGTCTTGCTTGTCTGGGACTCTATGATTGAGATTTCTACTGGTTTGAAACTCTATGATCATGAGTTTCACTCATTTAGGATACTGGGATTAAGAGTCCCACTGGTTTGGGACTCTTCGATTAAGAGTTTTATTTTGATGGAACTCTATTGACCGAACACCCACCAAATTTAAACTCTATATTTATGAGATATTTAATTAGTGATTTAATTACTAATTAACTTCATTTGATTAAGTAATGATTTTTGAATCAAGTCTAGTTGAATTGGATTTAGTTGGGTTTGATCCGATTAGGTTATGAAATGACCTAATTGCCAAGAAGGTTTGGTCCCTGATTTGATCAGGGGTTAGACTTAATCAATTTTTCATTTGATTAGAATTTAATTATGCCTAATTAAGCCTAAATGAGTTGGATTTAATTTGGTCTAATTGGGTCTAGCCAAATTTGTTTGGACCTGGTCTAATTGGATAACATCAAAATAGACTAGTTTGACTAGTCTTCTCTCCCTAGCGCCACACCCATATTTGCACCCACTCTTTCTTACGAGAAAATGTTGCTCATAACTTCTTCTCCATACTCATTAGAGGGCACCCACCTGGTTTTGCTCGCCTCTAGGGATAAGACTTGGTTGGTTGCTCATTTGAATTCAAATTGTGTTTGAATTCGAATAAGCAACAATCTATCCGTATCCCTCCTATCTTGCACCCATTTTGTTTCTACGAGAAAGTGTTTCTCATAAAATATTTTCCATGCACAAGAGCAGGCGCATGACCTCCTTTCTCATGCCCCAGATGGATAAAACCTCATTGCTTATCATTTAAATTCAAATGAGATTTGAATTCAAATCACTAACCATTCTATCCTTATCCCTACACACGGAGTAGACTCGGTCTTGTGCAAAAATAAAAGGAGAACTCCTCTAGGGCATGTGAAAATCCATCTGAGCAAGAAACAACTATGTGAGCCCTCCCTTTTGCATGGATTTTAATTCAAAAGCCTGAGAGAAAGAAAAATATAGAGAGCTTGGCGCAGGATTTTCTAAGAGCATACCTTAGGGTTCCGACCTAGGGTTCGGGAAGGGAATTTGTGAGCTACGACTATCGTGAGCCTACATAATTTTTAGGAGAGCCTCCTCTACCTCTCTTCTACATCTACTAGTGATCCAAAGCATCCAAAGAGCCTGTAGATGAAGATAGAAGTTGTTTGGTCAATATCAATCATCAAAAGCATCCGACGTCGAGCTAGCACTCAGGAAGAGCCAAATGGAACTAGAGCCTCGTATGGATGATTCATGGAGGCCAGACATGCTATGTGACTGCATCGCGATGAGTGAATCTCTTCGATGATAATCAGATTATGGTATTCGACTACCCGCATAAGGCCAGACATGCTATATGTGGCTGCATCACAATGAGTGAATCTCTCTGGTGGTAATCAGATTATGGTGTTCAACTATCCGCACAAGACATCGTGTTCTAAACACGTAGTAGTAGTAAATTATTTATTGCTAGTATTTAATTTTTAGATTTTAAATGCATGTATATCACATTTAGATCCTTCATGTAGGATTTATTGATATGATCAGTTGCACTTAAAAAATTAATTAGTTTAATTTTTATTTATATTGCATTAAATTTTTAAAAAAGTTTCAAAAGTAAAACTAGAAATCCTACACTGTACACCATCAATGATATCGGCGCCAATTTTTTAATGTGATGTATATGCATGATTAGATTATTTATTTAGATTAGATTTAAATTATAATGTAATATTTAAATCTAAAATTAAATTTAAGATCATACGGATCAATGATTATTCTGCTGTAAGATTTATTCCTTACAGTGCAAAGATTATCCAGGTACATGCTAATTTTAAATTCTAATCATAAAATTTTAGATTTAATCTAAAGAATTATATGGTTTAATTAAAAATATTTCAATCTATACTTTTAATCATGAATGTGTTAGATTATATCTAAATTTAGATTCATGATTATATTTTATTTTATGTATTGTACATAAACCTACACTAGTAGCTATTGATGATATGAGCCAACTTATTTTTGAAATGAGTCAACCCATTTAGTGAACAATGCTAGTTTGTATTAGAATCTTTTAAAAATTTAAAAAATATTTTTAAAATATTGAACCCCAATCCATCATTCCAAAACTTAATTAAAATTAAGAATTACGAAATAGGATCTAGAATTATGAATTAAAGATTCTAAGTCATGAGCATAAACTTTTGGATTATTGGGTTAGATGAATTAGGTCTATTAATTGGGTTAGATCTAAGGTTAGTTAAAGAATGGACTAAATTAGAGTAATTGATCAAATCTAACTAAATATTATTTAGATTAGATCAAGGACTCTTTAGACTCAATTACAACAGTTATAGTTGGTCAAATCCATACTTTTAACAATGACCAAATGGACTTGATTCGTGGCTATGTGGTCGAATCCAAAATTACTAGATTGATCAAATTGAAACTGATGAATCGGATGGTGTCTAAGATAAGTTTGACAGTCTAGATTAGTGATTTTTAATTAAAAGCTACTCGCACTGATTCGATATTTGATGAGTTAATGGCATATCCCTTCCATTGATCTCACTTACCTGGCCATCCTGATGAATTAAATTTTGATTAGATCACTTGATGATTTAGGCTCATCCATGTTAATTAGATAAATCAGTATGACTGATTTAGATGCTTCTAATGTCGGCTTGAATTATGTCCTTTTTTTATCTAACTTGGTGAAGTCAGTGGGAGGATCAAAATTGGCTGGTTAATCCTTTCTCTTCTTCTTAAAATGGATTGATTAAATCCTCTTAAATTATTAGGTCCTCAAAAATGATATAGTTATGGTGATAACTAGGTCATAGCCTTCAATTAAGTTGAGTGATAATGAGTCCATTAGTTTAATAATCATTAGAGGCCCAAAGGCCTAGTGCTTTTTTACTTATGGAAATATCATTTATAATATGATGATTTGGTTGTGTCTTTCTAATGGTGGTCAGGTTGGCCGACCAAAATCGGACATAATCATTTATTGGTCAGATGCACCAAATACGGTTATGTTAATAATTGGACCTAAACAGATTTTTTCAGTAGAGGCCAAAGCCTACTGAATAGGTTTATGGGGCAAAATTAAAAATACTAAAAGTTGTTTAGAGAAATAATTAGTTATAAACCTATCCATAGATGCACATGGGTTGATCGATCAAAATCGAGCTTGTATGCAGTTTATGTGGATTCTAGTACCCACTAAGAAATTAAAGTAATTTTTCGAATTGAAGATAGAGACTACCAGTTCATATAAAATAGTAGGAGAACCTTTTGGCTAATTTTCAAGTCTTTAAACTTAATAATTCATATACTAATTAGATTTTGGTTTTTCTTTATTGTGCAGCTATGACTACTATCCTGTTGCTCTGATCATTGTTAGACAATGATAAACTTATGGGACCATACTTCGATAGTTGGTGTCAAAAGTTGAAAATTATCTTAGAGCATAAGCAGATTCTATATATTTTGACTGATCCTGCTGGCGGTAATGAATGATGAGTTTAGCTATAGGTTTGAAAACGTCCAGCCACAGGAGATGCTTTATATATTGAATGACTTCTTTGGCATGCTTGACGACGTTGAAAGGCATAAAACTAGTTGTGCCATTTTCAATACTCAGATGAGGGATGGAACGTCAGTCATCGATCATGTATTGTACATGATCGAGATGATTGAGCACCTAAGTAAGCTGGATTTTCTCTTGCATGAGTAGCTTGGAAAGGATGCAATCTTGAACTCTCTGCCTAAGTCCTTCCTCTCCTTTCTTATTCATTTTAAAATGACAAAGTCTGTGATGAACTATCATGGCTTATTGGGATTGCTACAGAACTTTGAGAAGAATCACCAACTCCATAAGAAGTCGATGAATGTAGTGAGAGGATCTTCTTCTGGTCGTCAACCCTTTAAAAAAAAAGAAGAACAAGAAGAAAAAGAAGAACAAGATGCAGGTGCATACCGAGACGTCTGCACAGGGTCAGACCAAGAAGCACAAGTTTGACCAAAGCCAAGCAGAGTGCTTCTTTTGTAAGAAGTAGGGGCATTGAAAGAGAAACTATCCTTAGTACATTGTCTCCTTAGACTCGAACAGACCAAGGAAGAAGTAAGTAGTTGCTGGGCGAGGTAATTATATGATAACACCTTGCACCTTCTCAATATGTGATACTACTTTCTGGGTATTAGATACCAGAAGCCCTTATCATATTTGTAATTCAATGCAAGGTTTGCAGGTTAGTAGGAGATTTGATGAAGATGAGAGGTTCCTGAATGTTGGAGATAGAAGATAAGTTTCAGTTCTAGCTTTAGAAATCATGAATCTTGTAATCAATTCTTATAAAGTTATTCTATGTGATTATCATTTTTGTCCAAACTTTTTGTTGAACATTATTTCTGTAGGCCTTTTGATCAAAAATAATTATAAATTTTTAATAAAAAAATTTATAATATTATTTTGAATGGTATTACGATTTGTGTTGGATAATTGAATAATGATATTTATTTACTATCATAGTCTGTTAATATGGTCCACTCCTCCGATAAACTTTCTAGAATAAATAATGTGTCTAAAGTTTACCTTTAGCACTATAGTCTAGGTCATATTAATAAGAACAAAATAAATAGGTTGGCTCAAGAAGAAATTCTTGAAGTTAGTGATTGTGAATCACTTCTGACCTATGAGTCATGTCTCCTTGGTAAGATGATCAAGTCACCTTTTACTAGAAAGGGTGAGCGAACCAGTGAACTCCTAGGTCTAGTATATATTGATGTATGTGAACCCATGAGCTCAAGTGCTAGAGGTATTTATTTCTACTTTATAACATTTATAGATAACATATCAAGGTATGGGTACGTCTACTTTATGAAACACAAGTTGAAGTCATTTGAAATATTCAAACTATTCCATAATGAGGTAGAAAAGCAAACTAAAAAAAGTATTAAAACTCTTTGGTCTGACCGAGGGAGTGAGTACATTTCTAATGAATTTCAAACATATCTAAGAGAAAATGGGATTCTCTTCTAATGGACTCCTCCTGGTATACCATAGCATAATGGTGTATCTGAAAGGAGGAATCGAATCCTGTTGGACATGGTTCAATCAATGATGGAATTTACTAGTCTATCAATCTTCTTATGGGGATATACGCTCGAGTCAGCTTGTTATATTCTAAATAGGATTCTATGTAAGTCTATCTCCAAAATACCATATGAGATGTGGATAGGATGTAAGCCAATACTCTCATACCTTAGAATTTGGGGCTATCCGATTTATGTCAAATGTTTAGTAATGGATAAACTTAGACCTAGGTCTGATAAGTATAATTTTATAGGAAATCCAAAATAGACCAATGGATATTTTTTCTACCTTGCTGATGAATAAAAAGTGTTTATCAGTCTTAAGACAATCTTTTTAGAAAAAAAATTTCTTCATAAAAAAATTAATAACTTTAAGATCGAACTTGATGAAGTTCGATAGGTAGAAAAACTGACACAAGTAGCTAAACCTGAACTGAATTTGATTAGATCAAATCTAGAGCTCGATAAACCTACACCCTTAAGATGGTTTGGTAGAGTACTACATCAGTCGGATAGATACTATGATTTTTTTATCTAGGATGGTAATCCTATCGAGCCTGATGAGAATGATGAGGATCCGATCACCTATATGGATGCAATGCAGAGATCTGACTCTGAGAAATGGCTTGAGGCCATGAAATCCAAAATGGAGTCTATGAAGAATAATGATATATGGACATTGGTTGATCCACCCGAAGGGATAAAATTCATAGGATATAAGTGGATCTTCAGGAGAAAAGGAGGTGCAGACAGGAAGGTGGAGACCTATAAAGTCCATCTGATTGCCAAGGAATATTATCAATGTTATGGTATAGACTATGACGAGATATTTTTTTCCTATGGTAATGCTCAAGTCCATTCGAATTATACTTGCGATAGTTATCCATCTAAACTATAAAATCTGGTAGATGGATGTGAAGATAGCTTTTCTGAATGAAGAACTAGACGAAAAAATGTATATGATACAACCTAAAAGATTCACATCCATAGATGATTCTAAGGTGTGCAGGCTTCAAAGATCGATTTATGGACTAAAGCAGACATCTCGAAGTTGGAACATACATTTTGATAGGATGATCAAAACGTATGGCTTTATTAAGAATGGAGAAGAGCCCTACATATACAAGTAGGCTAATGGTCCAGTAGTTATATTCTTGGTATTATATGTGGATGATATTCTCTTAATTAGAAATGATCTTCCTGCATTATAGAAAATAAAAATCTAGCTATCGTCACAGTTCTCCATGAAGGATCTAGGAGAAGCTTCCTACATCTTAAGGATGAAGATCTATAGAGATAGATCTAAAAAGTTGCTTGGATTGTCCCAGTTCACATATATTGACACTGTATTGAAGTAGTTCAGCATGAAAAATTTTAAGAAAGGTTATCTACCAATAGGCCATAGAATTTTTTTCTCGAAGAGAGATTGTCTGACAACACTTCAAGAGAGAGAGCATATAAGTATAATTCCATATGCTTCGGCAATAGGTTCTATCATATACATCATGATATGTACGAGACTAAATGTGGCATACTCGCTAGAGATGATGAGTAGATATCAGTCTAATCTAGGGAAGAACCATTAGAAGATTGTTAAAACCATCTTGAGATATTTAAGAAATACTAAGGATCGATGGCTTATTTATGGTGAGTCAGACTTGAGATTTATGGGGTTTACATACTTCAATTTTCAGTCTGATCATGTGATAGCAAAAGTATATTGGGGTATGTATTTATCCTTAATAGTAGAGCTGTCTATTGAAAAAGTTTCAAGCAGCACACCATGGCTGACTCAGTTTGTGAGGTGGAGTATGTTGCTCCATCAGATGCTACCAAAGAAGCAATGTCACTAAGAAAGTTCATCACTGAGCTCGGAGTGGCACCTTTTCTTGATGGTCCAATTTTGCTCTACTACGATAGCTCTGGAGCTATTATCCAAGTGAAGAAACCAAAGGCACACCAATGGACGAAGCATATTCTATATCGCTATCATCTTATCTGGGAGATCATGGATCGAGGTGACGTCGATCTTCAAAAGATTGATAAAAAAGAGAACATGACCGACCCATTCACTAAAGCCATTGCGGTGAAGGAGTTCTTCAACTTCAAATCGAAGATGGATATTAGATACTACACTGATTGGCTTTAGTCCAAGTGAAAGATTGTTGAAAATAGTATCCCAAAGCCAATCGTCAGTCTATTGATGATTGAGCTATTTTTTGTACTTGTATATAAATTATAAATTGAATAAAAGTTATTCTAGTTTTTTCATTATAATTTTTTTATCTTCTAATGAACTCCTATGTTATGGTGAAGTTCTTAGGATAATTTAGAATTAACAAAGAAGGATTTGTCATTTAGTCATTAAACTTGTTCATGATTAAATGATACATTGTTATCAAGAACGATAATGTTTATCGAGTGTAGATCATTATGTGCTATATGGATTGGTTGTTCTCTTAACCAAAAAGTATGGAGATACTAGTATAGCATGCAGATAAGATGTAGGTGTATATCTGCACTGAACGTGATCAACTTTGAAGCTTCTCTACTATCAAAATTTGCTCTGATGGAATATAGGTATAAGGGTTCCTTCAATCTGAGATCATCATGGTGACTTTCAAGCAACTTACTATACTTTGGTACCAGACTATCTAAATTTTTAATTCAGTGATGGAAGATTTTTGAACACAATCAAGTACTTGAGAAGTCGGTATGTGAATCAAGATGGGATTGATCACTCCGATTCAGGAGTTATGTTGAATTGTGTTTCAATTTAGCAAAATCTTGGCTAGGATAGTCTTAGTGAGAAATCATAGGACTAATTGCATTGAGATATGATATGGATGTATTTTTCAGGATTAGCAGTTTAACTCTGAGTCATCTTATACACAGAGATCAAAGGGATGAATTATATGATAACCATATTCGTATAGATTATGAATGTTGCAACTGCGATCATTCGATCTATCTGGACATTGGATACCATTGCTACGTGATCACTTCGATTAGTACAGGAAGTGATTCCTGTGCTACCAGCTTAGGTTCGAACCTACAGGGTCACACACATTAGAGCTTCCTATCTAATCTGATGACTAATATAGAGTCCCACTGGACTGAAACTCTTCAACCAAGAGTTCTATTGTATTGAAACTTTGAGTCCTACTTGTCTGAAATTCTATGATCGAGAGTCCTATAGGTTTAAAACTCTATGATCATGAGTTTCACTCATTTGGGATACTGAGGTCTAGAGTCCCACTGGTTTGGAACTCTTCGATCAAGAATTTTATTTTGATGGAACTCTATTGCCCGAATATCCATCAGATTTGGACTTTATATTCATGATAAGTTTAATTAGTAATTTGATTACTAATTAACTCAGTTTGATGGAGTAATGATTTTTAGATCAAGTCTAATTGAATTGGATTTAGTTGGGTTTGATCCGATAAGGTATGAGATGTCCTAATCGTCGAGGAGGTTTGTCCCTAATTTGATCAGGGGTTAGGCTTAATCAATTCTTGCTTTGATTAGGATTTAATTGAGCCTAATTAAACTTAAATGAGTTGGGTTTAATTTGATCTAATTGGGTCTAGCCAAATTTGTTTGAACCTAGTCTAATTGGATAACATCAAAATAGACTAGTTTGACTAGTCTTCTCTCCCTAGCACCACACCCATATGTATGCCCACTCTTCCTTATGAGAAAATGTTTCCCGTAACTTCTTCTCCATGCTCATGAGAGGGTGCCCACCTAGTTTCTCTCGCCTCTAGGGATAAGACTTGGTTGCTCTTTTGAATTCAAATTGTGTTTGAATTCGAATAAGCAACAACCTATCCTTACCCCTCCTATCTTGCGCCCATGTTGTTTCTATGAGAAAGTGTTTCTCATAAAATATTTCCCACACACAAGAGAGGGTGCACACCCTCCTTTCTCATGCCCCAGATGGATAAAACCTCATTGGTTATCATTTGAATTCAAATGAGATTTGAATTCAAATCACAAACCATCCTATCCTCATCCCTGCACATAGAGTGGACTCGGTCTTATGCAAAAATAAAAGGAGAACACCTCTAGGGCATGCAAAAATCCATCTGACCAAGAAGCATCTGTGTGAGCCCTCCCTTCTATGTGGATTTAAATTTGAAAGCTTGAGAGAAAGAAAAATACAAAGAGCTTGGTGCAAGGTTTTCTGAGAGCATACCCTAGGGTTCTGACCAAGGGTTCGAGAAGGGAATTTGTGAGCTACGACTGTCATGAGCCCACATAATTTTCAGAAGAGCCTCCTCTACCTCTCTTCTATGTGTACTGGTGATCTAGAGCTTCCAAAGAGCCCATAGATAAAGATCAAAACTATTTGGTCGACATCAACCGTCGAAGGCATCCGGTGTCGAGCTTGAAAGGAATATGCTCTCAAGCCAATTTATTTTTGGGATGTTCTTTATCTTTCAGACTCATGTAATGATATTTTTTAATAAATAAAAGCATTTTATTTTATCATATGCAGTGTCTTATTATTTAAGATTATGATGAACTGTATAAATTAGGACTATAATTTTAGGATTATGATGAGATCATACTAGTGAGACCTAAAATTAGGAATCAATATTTTTCGATAAGACTAGCACATTCTTTGTATGCTCGATTGAGAGGATGATTGATCTCATAATAATTTATGTATGACACTAATACAAGAATGTGGGTGCTCATTAGAGAATGAGTTCACTGAATTGATCCAAATTGAGAAGATCTAATGGAGTCTTATCTACATGTCAATAGATGGTTCTCATAGTAGAATTTGTGCATGTAATTCTTTGACCTGAAACTACCATAGAATCTTATATATATAAATCCATATTTTGGTTCATACTCATTCATGACTCAGTTATGTATGGGATGATCTGGATATGATAGATTATATATATAAAGGTTGTGAGTAGGTTAATAAGAAATCGATCTCTCCTGGTAAGAGGAAATAGCATCCTACCTGCTTCAAACAAATAATGATTCAGGAAGACTTTGATCAAAGCATGATGAAAATTAGAAATGATTTCTAATGTTTCATTAAATGAATCATTATCATAAGATTGAAAGAGAAATGAATATGATATTGGGATTGACATATTTTCATATCCAAAGTCATATTCAGGATGTAGGAAGATCGAAAGATCTAGTTGCATGGTAATTTTCACTGAAAGATATTTTTGGTATTTTCATCAAAATTTTACATCTTTCGGGTAGTCATGATACATTGCTAGATGTCAATCATGTCTTATGGGTTTGATCAAATTAAAATTTTAATTTGATCATTAAATTAGAAAGTGTTCTAAATTAAGTCATATTGGGTTGGCTTGTTTTGACCTAAATCGGTTTGGTAGAGTTCTAACCTGATTAGGTCAAATCACACCCTAACTCACTACTGGTTAGATGTGAAACCCAATGGGTCACACACAAAGAGAATTGATTAAGGGTCTAATTAGATTAGACCATGTTTGCAAGATGAATATACTAGCACATATAGCAAACCCTAGCACCTGGATTCGAATTGGATTCGAATTGGCTTCTGATTTGGGCTAATTAAGATCTGATTTGAGCCAAATAAGATTTGGTCTTGAGTTGGATTAATCTAGATTGATTGGACTTCAGATTGGGCACCACATACCTACATCCCATGCACCAGAGAGTCTCTCTCTTGTGCGTGGGAAGTCTTTCATGCGCAAAGGACTCTTTGGTGCATGAAATATGTTGGCGCCTACCTTCTTTGACTTTTCTTATTTTGTTATGTCACATAATTTTTTTTTTGACATGGACATCAGATATGGGGTGCAGAAGAGTCCTTCTGCAAATGAAATTTTTTTTTTCTTTTTGCCTAAGATGTTTTTGTCGTCCTTGAGTCCTTGCCGCTTTGGACTCCTTGCCGCCCACTTCTTCTTTACGCCTCTTGAGACTTTGACTATTCAAAGTACATCTCCACACCTTCTTGATGAATGGGCATCCCTTTAAGAGCCATTAGATGGCCATCTAATCGGATCCAAACCTTTGAATTATGGTGCCATATATTTATGCATCGCATCTCTTCATTGAAAAACTACGTAGAATTAGTCCGAAGAGTCCTTCTATTTTAAGGCACCACTTGGACTAAGTCTACGTAATTTTAAAAGGTGCAAAATTTAGAGAGGTGTGAGATTGGCTGATGGGGTATGAGATTTTGATGAGGAAAGGGTGTGAGATTTTTTGATGGCACCCCTATGGACATTATAAATAGGGGTGCACACTAAGAGTCCATGAAGTGAACATTATCTTTTCTTTCTTACAAGAGTTTCTTTTTATCCAATTTTCTTTCTTCCTTTTTCTTATCTAGACCTTGTCATTATAAGAATTAGAAGTCATCTTAAGACTAAGAGATTAGGAAGGAAAATTAAGAAGATAAAAGAAAAAAAAAGATAGATAAGGAGAGGCAAGGAAGGTGACATAAAGGCTAAAGAAGGTCTAATTCTTTTAATTAAAGTTCTTATTATTAGAACTTTAATAAATCAAAGGTGCTGGTGTCTTGATCAAGTCTCTATGTTGATCAACATTGGAGGGTGAATACGTGACAGCTGATGGAAATCCTAACGGACTGCTACCAACGATCAGGGTCAATTTAGGGTTTAGCGATAAGAGGTATGTTCTAATACTTTCTTTTATATTATAAATGCATGTTATATGATTTAATTGCTAATAAGATGGTCCTTGGGTTTGGGTTTGGTTTGTTTGATTTCATATTTTTATTTTGAAATCCATGCTTCTGCCCTGTACACCAAATCCAACAGTGGTATCAGAGCGAGCCTTATTAGGTTAAATCATATAATGCTTTGCTTATAGTATAATAGCATAAATGAAAAATATGATATAATATTTTTAGCATGTTTTAATTTATATGATGAGATCATATTCTTTTTCTTATCATAATGAGATTATGTTGTATATATTATTCTATAAAGATTGGCCTGATATAGTGGAAAGTATTTACTATATAATGATGGTTGTCCTAGAATAATTATACATGTTAATTGACATATATAATTTTTTTTTCATAATTAATGCTATTATGCATTTAGTTTGTTTCGAATCAATATATGCATTGAGACCATTTAAATCCCTCTATAAAAATTATATTAAGTTGTAGTGTAATTAATCTTTAGCTCAATCAGTCAGGATGTCTAATTGATCAATCGATGTTTTAAAAAAAATGGTTCATGATTGGTAAAGAGAACATGATTTTTTAATTAATTCCGTTGTCTGATCTGGCCAATTTATTGGTGTCTAAAGAAAGCAATGGAGGGACTCCCATTTCTCTCCCATTTATCTGGTCGATTCGATTAATTTAATTCCAGATTGAAATGCTTAATATTATATTCACTACATTAAGGCCTTCCTTCATACTAGTTTCTTATTATGTCCAAAACCATATTAGTTCTATTGTGTAACCACAAGATCTATCATGGGAAAAGATGTAATATTAATCTAGTGCATTGAGATGCTTACAGCATTTTGAATATACTACTTTGTTGTGTAACCACAAAAGTAGTTATATTTTATTTCTGACTGTATAGAAATGAAGGGTTCTACTTAAACTAAAATATTAAAGTTTGTTGTGTTAACACAAGGCTATTAATGTTTTAGAGGCAAAAGTTTTTTGAGAGTTGCATAAAATGCAATTGGAAAGAGTTTCCTACCTTTGAACTTATAACAAGTTTGTTGTGCAACCACAAGACTTTTTATAAGGAATTAGGATCTTATTCTCACTAAGAAAATCAATAAGAGGGTTATGATTTTTAGTGGGAGACATAATTAAATTAAAGTCCTAATTTAATTATGTTTGTCATCATGAATTGTTTGCTTATATATTGTTCTTTATTATGTAGATTAAATGGCTTCTTCACTTTCATTACGTTCAATTTTGGATTCAAATAAATTGACTGGTCAAAATTATGTTGACTGGTTGAGAAATCTTAAAATAGTACTCAGTCAAGAAAAACTCTCCTATATTCTTGACACCCCTGATCCTAAGCCATTAGGAAATGATGTCCATAGATGAAGATAAGTCCACATACAAGATGTGGCAAAATGATTTTCTTACTATCAAATGCATCATACTTGCCTCTATGAATAATGAATTATAGAGGCAGCATGATAGCATGGACACTCAATCCATATTGCTCAATCTAAAAGAGCTTTATGGAGAGCATAGTAGGACTGCTAGATATGAGATATCTAAGCAATTATTTCATGCAAGAATGATAGAAGGAACATCCATACAAAATCATGTTTTGATGGTAATTGACCTAATCACTCAATTAAGTCAATTAGGTTTTGTAATGGATGGAGAGTTAAGTCAGGATTTGATCCTGCAATCACTCCCAAAATTATTTTCTCAGTTTGTCATGAACTATCACATAAACAAACTGAATTCTTCATTGCCTGAGCTGTTAAATATGCTCAAGACAGCAGAAAGCCATATTAAGAAAAATAAGGCTCCTCTTCTTCTTGTGGAAGGGATCTCTAAGAAGAAGGCAGGCAAAAAGGGTTCAAAGAGAAGGTTGAATCCTAAAAGTGGTATAAATAAGAAGAAAAAGGAGAAGAAGGTCTCCAAACAAATGACCTATTTTTGTTAGATATATGTACCCTAGAAGTCAGAATTGGCTGACACTTGTAATACACTTCTAGGGGCAAAATTATAATTTTGACTATAATCAATAAAATGGGTTATTTTCTATCACATATGTGTATTTAGTATCTGTGATACATCCTTTGAGTTAATGGTAATGATAATTCATATTTTCAAGAGTTGAAAATTTAAGACATGAATAATCATTATTAACTCATAAAATGCTTCCGACCATAGGATCATCACGAGGATGGTGATTGATCCAGAAGGTTGGTGTACAATCACTTCTCTTTAGTAGATGAGTCTTGAGTCTACGGTGTGGAGACACCGGAGCGAGAGTATAGGTACTCGTTAGAGAATGAGGGCACTGAGCGTGACCACCTCGAGTAGTCATTAGGAAGTCTACCTTCTCATCAATGACTGACTCGATGCTGCAGTGGTGTGTCTGGTTCTTTGACCTGAGGTGCATCGGCAGTTCACCTTGAGGGTGTTATAGTTTGACTACACCATAACTCGATCTCCTAGCCATTCGAAATCCTGAGGTGTATGTTGGCTATAGCATGTTCATTGTAGGAACTGGATTGCATCAAGATGGAATCTATCTACCTCGGTGGTAGAGGAGCAGCCCTATGATGATCATGAGAATCAAGTCCAGAAGCCCATGGCCATGGCAGAGTGAAATAATAGAAAGAGTTTCTATTTAGGTTTTCACATCGGACTTGAATCGAATGATTACATCATATGATAGAAACTAGGGTTTGACGAGTTCACCTTAACCCTAATCTGATCGGGGCTCAAGATAGAAGAACTTAATCACACAGGTAGCTGCACCAAGAGGTTCGCATTCAGCTCTGATGGGTTGCCACCATATACTGCTAGGTGTCACTGGTGGATTTTGGGAGCAATTAGAATGATTTAGATGATCGATCATTCTAGCTGTTCGAATCAGAAGAGTTCTGATCCATCGAAAGGAGTTTCGATGATGTCGATGATAGAGATCATGACATATCCCATTACCATACAGAACTGAACCTAACTGGGTCACACAAACAAGGGTTTGAATCTGGTGATCATCAATTGAACTGATCTAGTTCAATTGATCTGAATGAGATTCAATTAGGTTCAAGAAAATCGTGCTAGCACTCGATTGAACCTAACGTTCTTCTTTTACTATCATAAATAGTTATCCTGACTGAGCCAAAGGAAGTTTGTGCTCGATCAGAGGCCTTCACTTGGTCTGACTGGAGCCTGTCTAGGTTAGAAAAGAGTTGTCTTATTTTGTAAGATAATACCTATCATTTTTTATCACCTACCATTTTTCGTCCTTTGACTTTGATCAAAAGTTAACCTTTGACTGGTCAAATATTGATCATTGACACTTTGACTTCTTTCCATGTGTCACGCACCTATTGGAGAGCTGGTGGGGCTTGTCCCTCTGCTAGAAACTGGCAAGGAAGAGGGCGCATGCCAAGGGTGGCGTGCGCCCAAGCTTGAGGCACCTAGGAGTCCCTATTGGATAGAGACTCCATCTCCTTATTGGATTCTGATTAGACTCATCCTAAGAACCAACTTTGATTGGTCTTAGGCACCATCTAAGGATGAATCCAAGGGACTCTATTTTCACCAATCAGATTTAGATCTGATTTCACAAAGGGTTATGATTGGTTCGGATGAAAAGAAGTTGGATCACGCATAGTCAATAAATAAGATCCTGCCCCGAACTCAAAGAGGAGAACAATTCTCTATGCCCCAAGGCTGCCTCTCTCTTCCTCCTCCATGCCAAGTTCATCTTCTTCCTCTCCTCTCCATGCTCAAAGAAGTTTGGGATCTTAGTTGGTACAATCTAGGGGAGAGAAAGGCGACAGAAAGCTAGAAGGCTGTGCTACTGCAAAGGACAATTACTGATCTTCGAAAGCTATTTTAAAGATCCTCCAAATTAGATTCAGATCTAATTTTTGGAGATGTGATAGAGAAGAAGAGGATCTTCAGATCTAGCCTGAGTGGATACCGGTAGAGGCCAGGCACTTGCATGGCTAGATCTAGAACCTTTCGCTGCTTACAGGATCATCAACGGGTAATAGAATTATCCTACATCAAGATAAATTAAATCTGATTTAATTTATCTATATTTTATTTTAATTATTAAAATAATAAAAATTAGATCTAAAACATCCTAAATCTGATTCAGATTAAAGAAAAAAGTTTTTGAAATATATCTCTTGATCCGATCAGATCTGAGTGAATCTGATCTGAAAAATCAGGATTTCCCTTCAATTTTCACTGCGGCAAAGTAGATCATTGAAAGAAGAATTGCAAGGCTTACCTTACAACCATGAAGTCTGGTGTAAATAATGCACCAAAAGGTATGTATGAGATACATACTATATTATCATTAAATTCTTTCATTTCAAATTCTTAGGTATTAGATACCGGCTGTGATTTTCATATCTACAAATCTTTGCAGGAGCTATTGAAAATTAAGAGTTTGAAGAAAGATGACTTCAAGCTTTATAGCATTGGAGGAGAATCTATCCAGGCGAAGCTGTAGGGATAAATATATTAAAGTTATCTTATGAAAAGATCTTAGAGCTTACAAATTGTTATTATATGCCTAAGATCATTAGAAATATTATATCTATATCCTTGTTATTAAAATAAGATTATAGTCTTAATGTAACGAGCGAAGGTTGCTCGATCAAATATTCTAATGAAATTATTTGTTTTGGCATATTTAGCAATGGTTTGTTGACTCTATATTTGGATAATAATATATTTCATATTGATGAAAATGAAAAACGTAAGAGAGATGATATAAATAATACTTTACTCTAGCATTGTCGATTAGGTCATATTAGTGAGGCTAGGATTAACAAGTTATACAAAGAAAAGTTTTTTTATCCTTTTGATTATGAATCATTAGGAACTTGTGAATCATGCCTCATGGGTAAAATGACCAAGATTTCATTTAGTGGACATAGAGAAAGGACAAAAGAGTTATTAGGACTTGTACATATGAATGTATGTGGTCCTAATGACAACTCAAGCTAGAGGAGGATAATCTTATTTTATTACATTCACTGATAATTTATCTAGATTTGGATATGTGTATCTTATGAAATACAAATCAAAAGCCTTTAATAAATTTAAAGAGTATCAAAGTATGGTCGAAAAACAAACTGGACAATGTATAAAAATCCTTCGATCTGATCGAAGAGGAGAATACTTATCTAGTGAGTTTTTTGACTATCTTAAATTTAAAGGGATTCTCTCTGAATGGACATCTCCTTATACATCGTAATTAAATGGTGTAGCCAAAAGAAAAAATTATACCTTATTAGATATGGTACGGTCCATGATGTGCTTCACTGATTTACCTATTTTCTTCTGGGGTCATGCTCTGAAGACTGCAATTTACATCTTGAATAGAGTACCTTCTAAATCTATATCTAATACTCCATATGACATATGGAGAAGTAAGAAATCTAATCTTAAGTATCTTAAGATATGGGGTTGTCCAGCTTATGTCAAAAAAAAATTTGGACATAAACTTGATGCTAGATCAGACAGATGTCTATTTATAGGATATCCTAGAAATAGTATAGGATATTTATTCTACCATCCTACTGAACAAAAGATATTTGTAAGTAGGCATGCCATTTTCATGGAAAAAGAATTTATCCTAGAAAAGGATAGTGGTAGAAAATTGAACTTAGTGAAGTTTAAGAAAATCAAATAAAATTTTCTCAACCATATAATCATATAAAAGAACCAGAACACATAACTCCTATCCATAGGTCTAAAAGAGTACGAAATACACCTATGAGGTATGGTTTCATTATTGAGAATAATGAAGCCCAAGTCATTGAAAATAATGAATCTCTGACCTATGTGGAAGCAGTCAAAAGTAAGGACTCTTACAAATGACTGGCTGCCATGCAATCCGAAATGGAATCCATGCACACCAACAAAGTATGGACTTTGGTGGATGCACCAAAGGATATAAATTCTATTGGATATAAATGGATTGTTAAGAAAAAGATTGGAGCTGATGATCAAATTGAAACCTATAAGGCCAGATTGGTGGCTAAGGGTTTTAGGCAAAAACAGGAGATTGATTATGATGAAATATTTTTCACCCATTGCCATGCTCAAATCTATTCGGATTATACTTGCTATAGTAGCATACCATGACTATGAAATATGGCAAATGAATGTAAAGACTGCCTTCCTTAATGGTTTTCTTGAGGAGGAAGTTTATATGTCATAGCCAGAAGAATTTGAGTCAAATGAGATACCAAATCAGGTATGCAAACTTAAGAGATCCATTTATAGATTAAAGCAAGCATCAAGGAGTTGGAACATCCATTTTGATGAAACAGTGAAAGAGTTTGGTTTTATCAAGAATGTTGATGAACCATGTGTGTACAAGAAAACTAGTGGAAGAACCGTAGTCTTCTTGGTTCTGTATGTAGATGACATACTCCTCATTGGAAATGATATCCCAATGTTACAATCAGTCGAATTATGGCTATCAAATAAGTTTTTCATGAAAGATTTGGAAGAAGCATCCTATATGCTAGGAATAAAGATCTATAGAGATAGATTTAAGAGGATGCTGGGCTTGTCCCAATCAAGGTACATTGACTTAATACTAAAAAGATTCAGTATGGATAGAAGTAAAAGAGGTTATTTACCCATGAGTCAAGGCATACATCTCTCTAAAAGGATGTCTCCTAAGACACCTGAAGAGAGAAATAGAATGAGTTCTATTCCTTATGCTTCAACTGTTGGATCAGTAATGTATGTCATGTTATGTACAAGGCCTGATGTTGCTTATGCTTTAGGCATTGCAAGTAGATTTCAAGCTGATCCAGGAGAGGATCATTGGAAAGCTGTGAAAAATATTCTTAAGTACTTGAGAAGGACTAAAGATATTTTTCTAGTATATGGAGGTTCTGATCTTAAATTAGAAGCATATTCTGATTCTAGTTTTCAATCAGACCCAGATGATAGCAAATCCATTTTAGGGTATATCTTTACTCTGAACGGTGGAGTAGTGAGTTGGAAGAGGACTAAGCAGCCAACTATTGCTGACTCAACCACTGAAGTAGAATAAATAGCTGTAAGTAAAGCCGCCAAAGAAGCTGTCTAGATGAAGAAGTTCATCACTGAATTAGGTGTAATTCCTGAATTTAAGAATCCAGTACCACTCTATTGTGATAATACTGGAGCTGTAGCTCAAGCAAAGGAACCAAGATCTCATCATAAATCTAAACACATTCTAAGACACTTCCATCTCGTTAGAGAAATTATTGAAAGACAAGATGTGGTCATAGAATGAGTGGATATAAAGAACAACATACCAGACCCATTCACTAAGATTTTACCACTGCAACTATTTGATCGCCACCTTGATTGTATGGGATTAAAATATAAGGATGATTGACTTTAGTGTAAGTAGGAGATTGAAAGAAATATGTCCTCAAGCCAATTTATTTTTGGGATGTTCTTTATCTTCCAGGCTCATGTAATGATATTTTTTAATAAATAAAGGCATTTTATTTCATCATATGCAGTGTCTTATTATTTAAGATTATGATGAACTCTATAAATTAGGGCTATGATTTTAGGATTATGATAAGATCATACTAGTGAGACCTAAAATCTTAATTTAAATATTCCTAGTCGATGGGACATTGAGTTAGGGATCAATATTTTTCGATAAGACTAGCATATTCTTTGTATGCTCGATTGAGAGGATGATTGATCTCATAATAACTTGTGTATAACACTAATACAAGAATGTGGGTGCTCATTAAAGAATGAGTTCACTGAATTGATCCAAATTGAGAAGCTAATAGAGTCTTATCTACATGTCAATAGATGGTTCTCATAGTGAAATTTATGCATGTAATCCTTTGACCTAAAACTATCATAGAATCTTATATATATAAATCCATATTTTGGTTCATACTCATTTATGACTCAGTTATGTATGGGATGATTTGGATATGGTAGATTATATATGTTGGGGATAAATCCCGCTCCTGCCGAAGTCCGGCCCAACGCTCAGCCCAATGTAACCAGTAGCCGCTGAAGAGCTTCAGCGCCAGGCGCCAGGCCGAGCCCCTAACACGGCCGAACTGCTTAGAGGCCGAACTCCCCTGCACCAAGGTCCGGGCCAAACTGCCTAGAGGACGAACTCCCACCGCCAGCCGAACTTCCTGACGGCCGAGCTCCTTGGACTCCAAGCGGCTGGACTTCTTCGGGAGACGGACTCCTCCCAGACGCCCGTTCGGCCATCCGAGCTCCTCCCGAGTTTTCCATGCAGCCGAACTCCTTCGGACCGACCCCAGGCGAGCCCATGCAGCCGAACTCCTTCGGACTTCCCACAGCCGAACTCCTTCAAACTTCCCACAGCCGAACTCCTTCGGACTTCCCACGGCCGAACTCCTTCGGACCGACCCCAGGCGAGCCCATGCAGCCGAACTCCTTCGGACTTCCCACAGCCGAACTCCTTCGGACCGACCTCAGGCGAGCCCAAGTGGCCGAACCCCTTCGGACCGACCCCAGGCGAGCCCATGCAGCCGAACTCCTTCGGACCGACCCCAGGCGAGCCCATGCAGCCGAACTCCTTCGGACTTCCCACAGCCGAACTCCTTCGGACTTCCCACGACCGAACTCCTTCGGACCGACCCCAGGCGAGCCCATGCAGCCGAACTCCTTCGGACTTCCCACAGCCGAACTCCTTCGGACCGACCTCAGGCGAGCCCAAGTGGCCGAACCCCTTCGGACCGACCCCAGACGAGCCCATGCAGCCGAACTCCTTCGGACCGACCCCAGGCGAGCCCATGCAGCCGAACTCCTTCGGACCCCACGGCCGAACTCCTTCGGACCGACTTCCAGGCGAGCGCGAGTGGCAACGAAATCCCCTTCGGACCGACCCTAGGCGATCGAACTCCTCAGCGAGCCCTGGCCGAACCAACTAGCAACCGAAGTCCTTCAACTGGCCCCAGCCGAGCTTCTTCGGGCCTCTCAGCGATCGAACCCTCGAACTCCCTCGGCCGAACTCTACAGATGGCCGACCCTTCAGCCAGACGAACTCCCCCAGCTTCCCCTTCGGTCGAACTCTGTTACAAGTTATCCGAACTCAGGCGTTGGACGAACTGTCGCCTGCAGCAAGACTTCGGACGGCGCCTTCCTCTCCGTACCGGACTCCATGCGGCCGACGACTCGCCAGTATGGCTCCCACGACCTACCGGACGACGCCATCCTCTCCGTACCGGACTCCATGCGGCCCAAGGCTCGCCGGTATGGCTCCCACGATCTACCGGACGACGCCTTCCTCTCCGTACCGGACTCCATGCGGTCGACGACTCGCCGATATGGCTCCCACGATCTACCGGACGACGCCTTCCTCTCTGTACCGGACTCCATGCGGCCGACGACTCGCCAGTATGGCTCCCACGATCTACCGAACGACGACGCCTTCCTCTCCGTACCAAACTCCATGCTGCCCGACGACTCTCTGCCAGACAGCACAGCCGTCACCATCAACTAAGCTCCGCTATAAAAGGACCCCTCCCGACATACTAAGGCTAAGCTCTCTGAACTCTCGACTCTCTAAGCTCTCCTCCACATCTCTAAGCTCCGGAACTCATTCCGAGCACTCCATTACTGTTGGCCGAAAACTAACTTGACCGTCGGAGGGTCCTGCCGGAGCCACCCCCCACCGGTTCCGGACGGGACTTCGTTTTGCAGGTCCCCGGTGGCGACCTCGGCGGCATCGACTCCGGCGACCTCCGGCGAGGACGGATTTCGACCTCCGGCGGCGATGGATTTCGGCACCAACAGATTGGCGCTAGAGGAAGGGCATGAACCTTCGAGGCATGAACCTTCGAGGTTCCCTTGTTCTTAAAGGAGTGCTCGGCGACCCTTCTCTTCCCTCTCCAGAGATCTTCCTTTTCTCTTTCGAAGAGAAAACGCCACCCAGGAGAGCTTCCGCACGGCGTTCGATGGCCTCTGCGACCCGATCCCGTCCAGGCCCGTCTGCTCCTGCTTCAGCCCCAGCGGCCTAGGTTCCACCTGAACCCGCGGTGGATGTGAAGCAGTTCGGCCTGCTTGACTGACAGATCCGTGGCCGTGGCCTCACGGAGGCATTGCACGCTTTACAGCAGCCTCCGGTAGCGACTCCACCAGCAAGCCCGCCATGAGGGCGTGAGAAATCAGCCTTAAGGAAGAGCCCAATCGCCCCGAAGAGAGAAACAGAGAGCAGAAGTTCCCCGCCGAAGCGGAAAGAAGTTCGGCTCGGAGAAAAGCCGGGCTCCCCCCAAAGCTCGGCATCAAGGTAAAATGAAGCTCGGTGGAAAGCCGAACTCCTCAACTCAACCTCCAAAATAAAGTTCGGCGCCGCCGGCAAGGACGGAACGAAGCCCCCCTCCCAGAAGGTTCCGCAACTACGACCCGCTCCTCTAACTCGAATTCTCGGCAAAGTTAAGAGCCAACCGCCAAGACCTGAAGGACTACGGCCTCTCCAAACATGCGCGATCAAGGAGAAGATCGGCTATAGGCACTGCCGTAATCGGAAAAGACAAGAAGGTTGGCCGTCCCACGGCGTCATCAACGCCACCCCGGGGAGGAGCTAGGAGCTAGCTACATCGGTGATTGTCATCCCCAGCGACAAAGTCAAGAGAAGCATGGTCCAAATTATGAAGACCGGCATGAGATAGAGGAGGTCGTCTGGACGGGACTTGCTGCTCGAGGGAGCTCCGAGGAACAATGCCCCGTCATCCCCTCAAACGAGAGCGCGCTGTCCACGATTTCCCTTCGGTAAAATTCTCCCCTCTGCATAATATTATTTCTGGATGCGAAAACTATGCGATGACAGGAGAGCAGCAGTCAATAATCGCCGCGTTAGGAACAGGAGGAGAACCTCGCCCTAACGCGAGCAACAAGCTCGGCCGCAGGAGATAAGATCTCCCCCGAGCGCGCACCTCGACCGCAGGAGATAAGATCTCTCCCGAGGGCAAAGTTCGACCAGAGATAAGATCTCTCCCGAACAACAAGTTCGGCCAGAGATAAGATCTCTCGCGAACAATAAGGTCGGCCAGAGATAAGATCTCTCCCGAACCGCAACTCGGCCAGAGATAAGATCTCTCCCGAAGGCAAAGTTCGGCCAGAGATAAGATCTCTCCCGAACAACAAGTTCGGCCAGAGATAAGATCTCTCGGAACAACAAGGTCGGCCAGAGATAAGATCTCTCCGAACCGCAAGGCCAGAGATAAGATCTCTCCCGAAGGCAAAGTTCGGCCAGAGATAAGATCTCTCCCGAACAACAAGTTCGGCCAGAGATAAGATCTCTCCCAAACAACAAGGTCGGCCAGAGATAAGATCTCTCCCGAACCGCAACCTCGGCCAGAGATAAGATCTCTCCCGAAGGCAAAGTTCGGCCAGAGATAAGATCTCTCCCGAACAACAAGTTCGGCCAGAGATAAGATCTCTCCCGAACAACAAGGTCGGCCAGAGATAAGATCTCTCCCGAACCGCAACCTCGGCCAGAGATAAGATCTCTCCCGAAGGCAAAGTTCGGCCAGAGATAAGATCTCTCCCGAACAACAAGTTCGGCCAGAGATAAGATCTCTCGCGAACAATAAAGGTCGGCCAGAGATAAGATTCTCTCCCGAACCGCAACCTCGGCCAGAGATAAGATCTCTCCCGAAGGCAAAGTTCGGCCAGAGATAAGATCTCTCCCGAACAACAAGTTCGGCCAGAGATAAGATCTCTCCCGAACAACAAGGTCGGCCAGAGATAAGATCTCTCCCGAACCGCAACCTCGGCCAGAGATAAGATCTCTCCCGAAGGCAAAGTTCGGCCAGAGATAAGATCTCTCCCCGAACAACAAGTTCGGCCAGAGATAAGATCTCTCCCGAAACAACAAGTCGGCCAGAGATAAGATCTCTCCCGAACCGCAACCTCGGCCAGAGATAAGATTCTCTCCCGAGGGCAAAGTTCGGCCAGAGATAAGATCTCTCCCGAACAACAAGTTCGGCCAGAGATAAGATCTCTCGCGAACAACAAGGTCGGCCAGAGATAAGATCTCTCCCGAACCGCAACCTCGGCCAGAGATAAGATCTCTCCCGAGGGCAAAGTTCGGCCAGAGATAAGATCTCTCCCGAACAACAAGTTCGGCCAGAGATAAGATCTCTCGCGAACAACAAGGTCGGCCAGAGATAAGATCTCTCCCGAACCGCAACCTCGGCCAGAGATAAGATCTCTCCCGAGGGCAAAGTTCGGCCAGAGATAAGATCTCTCCCGAACAACAAGTTCGGCCAGAGATAAGATCTCTCCCGAACTCGGCCAGAGATAAGATCTCTCCCGAACCGCAACCTCGGCCAGAGATAAGATCTCTCGAGAGATAAGATCTCTCCCGAATAAGATCTCCCCGAGCGACCGGAACAACCTCGGTTAGGAACAGGAGGAGAACCTCGTCCTAACCGAGCACCTCGGCAGGAGATAAGATCTCCCCCGAGGGAAGCTCGGCTGCAGGAGATAAGATCTCCCCCGAGCGCGCACTTCACTTCGGCTGCAGGAGATAAGATCTCCCCCGAGCGCGCACTTCACTTCGGCTGCAGGAGGTAAGATCTCCCCCGAGGGAAGCTCGGCCGTAGGAGATAAGATCTCCCCCGAGCGCGCACTTCAACCTCGGCTGCAAGATAGGAGGTCTCCCTCGAGTCGACTTCAACTGACGAAGATAATGTCGCCCCCGAGGAGCTCAAATCCGACCTCGACCGAAGGAGGCGAGTCTTACTTCGGCTTCAACATCAGCTTCATCGACTTTAGCCGGAAACGAGTTCCATTTCAACTCCAAACATCGACTGAAGATGAGGTCTCCCCCAAGCCTCAGCCTCAACTTCAGCGTCAATCTTGGCTGGAGATGAGACCTCCCCGAGCTTCAGATGCAACAAATGCGGAGCCTGGAAGAAGACTTCGGCAGTCGCCTGTTTTGGTACTCCCTTCCTTCAATTTTTGAACTCGGGAGTGGGGGGGCTACTGTTGGGGATAAATCCCGCTCCTGCCGAAGCCCGGCCCGACGCTCAGCCCAATGTAACCAGTAGCCGCTGAAGAGCTTTAGCGCCAGGCGCCAGGCCGAGCCCCTACCACGGCCGAACTGCCTAGAGGCCGAACTCCCCTGCGCCAAGGTCCGGGCCAAACTGCCTAGAGGACGAACTCCCACCGCCAGCCGAACTTCCTGACGGCCGAGCTCCTTGGACTCCAAGCGGCTGGACTTCTTCGGGAGACGGACTCCTCCCAGACGCCCGTTCGGCCATCCGAGCTCCTCCCGGGTTTTCCCACCCGAACTCCTTCGGACCGACCCCAGGCGAGCCCATGCAGCCGAACTCTCGGACTTCCCACAGCCGAACTCCTTCGGACCCCACTCCTTCGGCCCCACGGCCGAACTCCTTCGGACCGACCCCAGGCGAGCCCATGCAGCCGAACTCCTTCGGACCCCACGGCCGAACTCCTTCGGACCGACCTCAGGCGAGCCCAAGTGGCCGAACCCCTTCGGACCGACCCCAGGCGAGCCCATGCAGCCGAACTCCTTCGGACCGACCCCAGGCGAGCCCATGCAGCCGAACTCCTTCGGACTTCCCACGGAACTCGAACGGCCGAACTCCTTCGGACCGACCCCAGGCGAGCCCTATGCAGCCGAACTCCCGAACTCCTCGGACCGGCCGAACTCCTTCAGCGACCGACCGACTTCAGGCCGAAGTGGCCGAACTCGGACCGACCCTAGGCGACCGAACTCCTCAGCGAGCCCTGGCCGAACCAACTAGCAACCGAAGTCCTTCAACTGGCCAGCCGAGCTTCTTCGGGCCTCTCAGCGGCCGAACTCTACAGATGGCCGACCCTTCAGCCAGACGAACTCCCCCAGCTTCCCCTTCGGCCGAACTCTGTTACAAGTCCGAACTCCATTGGACGAACTGTCGCCTGCAGCAAGACCGGACGGCGCCTTCCTCTCCGTACCGGACTCCATGCGGCCGACGACTCGCCAGGTATGGCTCCCACGACCTACCGGACGACGCCTTCCTCTCCGTACCGGACTCCATGCGGCCCACGGCTCGCCGGTATGGCTCCCACGATCTACCGGACGACGCCTTCCTCTCCGTACCGGACTCCATGCGGCCCACGACTCGCCGGTATGGCTCCCACGATCTACCGGACGACGCCTTCCTCTCCGTACCGGACTCCATGCGGCCCACGACTCGCCGGTATGGCTCCCACGATCTACCGAACGACGCCTTCCTCTCCGTACCAAACTCCATGCTGCCCGACGACTCTCTGCCAGACGGCACAGCCGTCACCATCAACTAAGCTCCGCTATAAAAGGACCCCTCCCGACATACTAAGGCTAAGCTCTCTGAACTCTCGACTCTCTAAGCTCTCCTCCACATCTCTAAGCTCCGGAACTCATTCTGAGCACTCCATTACTGTTGGCCGGAAACTAACTTGACCGTCGGAGGGTCCTGCCGGAGCCACCCCCCCACCGATTCCGGATGGGACTTCATTTTGCAGGTCCCCGACGGCGACCCCGGCGGCATCGACTCCGGCGACCTCCGGCGAGGATGGATTTCGACCTCCGGCGGCGACGGATTTCGGTACCAACAATATATATGAAGATTGTGGGTAGGTTAACAAAAAATCGATCTCTCCTGGTAAGAGGAAATAGCATCCTACCTGCTTCAAACAAATAATGATTCAGGAAGACTTTGATCAAAGCATGATGAAAATTAGAAATGGTTTTTAATGTTTCATTAAATGAATCATTATCATAAGATTAAAAGAGAAATAAATATGATATTGGGATTGACATATTTCCATACCCAGAGTCATATTCAGGATGCAGGAAGATCAAAGGATCTAGTTGCATGGTAATTTTCACTGAAAGATATTTTTGATATTTCTATCAATATTTCACATCTTTCGGATAGTCATGATACGTTGCTAGACGTCAATCATGTCTTGTGGGTTTAATCAAATTAAAATTTTAATTTGATCATTAAATTAGAAAGTATTCTAAATTAAGTCATATTGGGTTGGTTTGTTTTGACCTAAATCAGTTTGGTTGAGTTCTAATCTGATTAGGTCAAATCACACCCTGACTCACTGCTGGTTAGATGTGAAACCCAATGGGTCACACACAAAGAGAATTGATTAAGGGTCTAATTAGATTAGACCATGTTTGCAAGATGAATATGCTAGCACATATAGCAAACCCTAGCACCTGAATTCGAATTAGATTCGAATCGGCTTCCAATTTGGGCTAATTAAGATCTGATTTGAGCCAAATAAAATTTGATCTTAAGTTGAATTAATCTAGATTGATTGGGCTTCAGATTGGATGCCACATACCTACATCCCATACACCAGAGAGTCTCTCTCTTGCACGTGAAAAGTCTTTCATGCGCAAAGGACTCTTTGGCGCATGAAATATGTTGGCGCCTACCTTCTTTGACTTTTCTTATTTTGTTATGTCATGTAAATTTTTTTTTGGCGTAGACATCAAATATGGTGCATAGAAGAGTCCTTCTGTAGATGAAATTCTTTTTTTTTCTTTTCACCCAAGATGTTTTTGTCGCCCTTGAGTCCTTGCCGCTTTGGACTCCTTGCCGCCCACTTCTTCTTTACGCCTCTTGGGACTTTGACTATTCAAAGTACATCTCCATGCCTTCTTGATGAATGGACGTCCCTTTAAGAGCCATTAGATGGCCATCTAATCTAATCCAAATCTTTGAATTATGGTGCCATATATTTATGCATCACATCTCTTCATTAAAAAACTACGTAGAATTAGTCCGAAGAGTCCTTCTATTTTAAGGCACCTCTTGACTAAGTCTACGTAATTTTAAAAGGTGCAAAATTTAGAGAGGCATGAGATTGGCTGATGGGGTGTGAGATTTTGATGAGGAAAGGGCATGAGATTTTTTGATGGCACCCCTATGGACATTATAAATAGGGGTGCACACTAAGAGTCCATGAAGTGAACATTATCTTTTCTTTCTTACAAGAGTTTCTTTTTGTCTATTTTTTTTTTTTCCTTTCTCTTATCTAGACCTTATCATTATAAGGACTAGAAGTCATCTTAAGACTAAGAGATTAGGAAGAAAAATTAAGAAGACAAAAGAAAAAGAAAGATAGATAAGGAGAGGCAAGGAAGGTGACATAAAGGCTAAAGAAGGTCTAGTCCTTTTAATTAAACTTCTTATTATTAGAATTTTAATAAATCAAAGGTGCTGGTATCTTGATCAAGTCTCTGTGTGGATCAATAATGGAGGGTGAACATGTGAGCACCTGGTAGAAACCCTGACGGACTGCTACCAACGATTAGGATCAATTTAGGATTTAGCGATAAGAGGTATGTTCTAATACTTTATTTTATATTATAAATGCATGTTATATGATTTAATTGCTAATAAGGTGGTCCTTGGGTTTGAGTTTGATTTATTTGATTTCATGTTTTTGCTTTGAAATCAGTGCTTCCACCCTGTACATCAAATCCAACAGAGCTAGCACTTGAAAGGAGCCAATCGGGATCAGGACCTCGTGTGGATGATCCGTAGAGGCCAAACATGCTATGTGGGGGCATCATGATGAGCGAACCTCTCCAGCGGTGATCAAATTATGGTGTTCGACTACTCGTATAAGGTATCATATTCTGAACACGTAGTAGTAGTAAATTATTTAATGCTAGCATTTAATTTTTAGATTTTAAATGCATGTATATCACATTTAGATCCTTAGTATACGGTTTATTGATATGATCAGTGTCTCTTAGAAAATTAATTCATTTAATTTTTATTTTTACTGCATTAAATTTTTAAAAAAATTTTGAAAGTAGAGCTAGAAATTCTATACTGTACACCATCACACAAGACCTTCCTCAGCTCCTTTCTATCCTCTACTCTTTCTAATTAACTTAGAACCCAAATGGCAACAAAGGAACCTATGGCTTTTATTTTAAAAGAAATAATAGAATTTACTAGGTGTCACCCCATCAAGAAGCCAACACACCTCTCCCTCTGTCTTCCAATTATATGGCATATTCCAAATAAGCCAGCTATTAGGTTTCTTCCAAAAGAATCCCTTTAAAAATCCACTTTTAAAACCTCATGGCCGGTACCATTTTTTTATTTCCGCTGATCGAGCTGGCTCGACCCTAAATTAGGTCAGCTCGATTGTCAGCTAGGTCAACTTGATTCCAAATTGAGCTAGCTATCTTAAAAAAATAAAATACTAATTTTTGTAGCCTTAGATTCGGATCAACTCAATTTTAGATCAGGTCAGCTCGGATATTCCTGCTTTTCAAAGTTAATGTCCTCATTTATTTTACTCTCCATTAACATTAAAATATAAATATAAATAAAAAAATATCTCTTATTTGAAATCAATAAAAATATCAAAAAAATCAAAATTCTTAATGATAAGATATCAAAACTTGAATTCTAATTTAAATTTTCTAAAATCTAAAATTTTTAAAATTTCTTTTCTTAGAACAAATAGATTAAAGGATCTAAAAATTTATTAAAAATAACTTTATGACTGACCAATACCTAAGGATCAATTATCACTAATTTTGATTCTAAGAAAATATATATTTTATATAGCTTTTCTTATAGGTGCTAGTTTTCAGACTTAGAAAAATTTTGGAACTCACAATATCAGATAGTCATAATTTATACTGAAATGGCTTCAACAACCTTTAGCAAGATAAGTTTAGTTCAAAGTAGCTTATAATTGAGATTAAGTGGCTCAAATATATCATAGTTAAATTACTAAGTCACACATACATGAACACAAATCTTTTAATCTATTATTTTGCTAGTTCGAGATGTTACATTATAATTATTTTGCTTAATAAGCACAAGTCGAGTGTGTATATTTATGTTGTTGATAATTCTTTTGATGAGTGAAATATGTGAATATTGTTATTCCTTGTTAGATGGAATGTTATTTGTTAATTAGTAGAAGTTCAGATAATATTTATGTGTGAAGAAAAAGAGATCTATGCACTCTAATTTTGATAAATAGAGAACTAAATTAAGGAATACAAGAGTATATGGACATATGAGAGTATGACTTATAATTATAATAAAGAAATAAGATGAATTCAAATATTAAAATAATTTTAATAGATGCTATTGGAGTGTTTGAAAACTATGACTTTCATAAAGATGATATTTAGCAAAATGAATGGATTAGAATAATATAGTGAGTGAGTAGTGGACTATAATTTATAAGTCATGTAAAATTTTGATATTATTGATATAAGCAACCCTAGCTGTACATGAGGCATCATCAGAAAGGCTGTCATCCTAGATGGCTGTTAGAAATAAATTTTAATCCCATATTGGTAAAAAACTAATCTGAGAGCAAGTTGATTCTTGCCTTAGCTAGGTGACTAAATTTAGTGATCAGGTCCAGATCAGTAATACACCAACCACCACAAAGCCTAGTATTAGATGTGTACCCTAAAAGTCAGATTGGCTGATACTTGTAATATACTTCTAAGGGTAACTTTATAATTTTAATTATAAACTAACAAAAAAGTTTTTTTCTATCATAGTATGTATTTAAAAGTGTCTGTGATACATCCTTTGAGACATGAATTTTCAAGAATTAAAAATTTAAGACATGAATTTTCATAATTAACTCATAAACTCTACTGATCGTAGGATCATCACGAGGATGGTGATCAATCTAGAAGATTGGTGTACGATCGCTTTCTTAGGACAGATGAATCTTGAGTTTATGATATGGAGACATCAGAGCGAGAGTACAGATATGCATTAGAGAATGAGAGCACTGAGCGTGACCATATTAAGCAATCATAAGAAAGTCTACCTTCTCGTCGATGACTGGCTCGATGCTGTAGTTGTGTGTCAGGTTCTTTGACCTAAGGTGCATTAATAGTTTACCTTGAGTGTGTTATAGTTTGACTGGACCATAACATGATATCCTAGTCATTCGAAATCCTAAGATGTATGTTGGATATAGCATGTTCATTGTAGAAACTGGATTGCACCAAAATGGGATCTATCAATCTCAGTAGTGGAGTAGTCCTATGATGATCATGAGATCGAGTCCTTAAGCCCATGGCCATGGCAATATGATATAATAGAAAAGAGTTTTCTATTAGGATTTGACATCAGACTCAAATCGAATGATTCATTCATATGATAGATGTTGGGTTTTGATAAGTTTACCTTAAACTCTAATCCTGTCAGGACTCATGATATTAGAATCGATTCATACAGATAGTTGCACCAAGAGGTTCACTTTTATGAGAATTTATGGTGCTCCCAAGCCTTGAGAAGCCATGGAAGAAGTTACGGTGATGGCTCCGAAGATTTCAGGGGCTTGGTTGGTGCTTCAGAGATCTGGAACACAAGATAAAGTAAGAAATTAAAGCCAGAAAATCAAGACTATAGAAAGAAGATTTTCTGCAGGTTAGCCAGCTCAATCCAAAATTAGGTTGGCTAAGTCTCATAGCACAGGCAAAATAGAGAGCTGAGCATTCAGGACTGCTGGCACGGCATAGGACTGGACTGGCTCAATTTCAAACTAAGCCAACCCAATGAAACTTAACCAACTCAGTGCTGAGACTAAGCTGACTCAGTGCGCGGGTAGAATTACATGAGGGTCTATTTTAAGCTAGGATCTGGGTTGATCCTAGGGGTCTTAAGGCCTGGTTCAAGAGATCTTAAGGAAGCTAACTCATGTATGGGTCGGATCTAGATCTAGAGAATAAGAGCATGGGAGACATAGGTGTACATGGGCTTGGTGAGTGCTTTCATGTATTGGGTTAGCCAGAAAAATTTTTGATCGGATCTAATGGATATGTATAAATACATAGGTTGTATTAGGATTTTAAAAAAGGTTAAAATCAATACAAATCTTTTCTTCCTCAATTCTCTCTTCTTCTCTTCTCTCTAGAGTTGCCGCCATAGGGTTCTTGAAGAAGCCCTAGAGAGAGGAAGCGCCTCCCTCAACCCCAAGGAGGGAGGTGCCCTAGCATAGATCTAGGTGTTGGATCTATAGTTTGCTGTCCACAGAGAACGTCATAGGTTTCTTCAAGTCCGTGCTAAAGATTAGGAGCTTTTGCAATATGGTATCAGTGCTTGTGATATCAAGGATGATTGACGTTCGAGCGATATCATGGGTCTATAATTTGGTATCAAAGTTAGGTGATGCTTGGGATGTTGTGGACAGCAATATGGTATCAGAGCTAGATTTCAAAGGTTGATGGTGCATGGAAGTAAAGGAAAAGTTGTACAAGATAAAATCAAAAATCTGTACAAGAATTTCACAGTATGTCTCAAATCTATCTTATTATTGCTGTGATTTGGCCAACCGAGAGCAACGAGTTGAAGATGGAGGTTGAGAGGATTAACAAAAAGAGATTTTTTAGGGTGGAAGGATTGGGTGCATGATTTGCTGATCGATCTTGATGGAAAGGCCAGGATGTATGATGGTTACGTGATAGGCAGGGAGTGCTAAAGTGATGTAGTAGCATTTTCCTAAAGATGCAGGGTTGAGAGAGGCTCGATGATGTAGCAGTCGAGAAAAATGACTCAACAGAGAGCATCAGGATTCTCTAGAAAGATAAATAGTGTGGGCTGTTGAAGAGAGCTTTTCTAAGGAATAATGGTCGAAGGAAGGCTAAAGAAGCGACTATACATTCTTCAGTGTTAGGAAGGCGGAAAAGTAGTCGGAGATGTATTCAGCAGTTCGATCAGAGCATGGATTTGCAAAGCCTTAGAGATGTGGAGATGGATGATCCATGAAGATCCAGCAGATTAGGGTTGGATGGCTATAGAGCAGCGTAGAGATGAGTCAGAGAGCATTGGAGTGTTATAGGAGTGCTACCTTGGAGGCATAGGGGCTGAGAGAGGCTCGGCGGTGCAGCAGTCGAGGAGTGTATCTCAATAAAGTATGTCAGAAACTTCTCAGAAAGATCGAAAGTAGGTCTCAAGGAGAGCCGGGGGTCTCAAGAAGTGCCAGGAGGTCTCTAGCAGCTGGGTGTATCATGGATCAAGTTTTTTCTACAGGAGCTCCAAGAAGAGTTATGGTTTAGGTGGAGGATGGTTCTCCAGTCGTAACTGAAGTGATGACTAGAGTAGAGATAGAAGAAAAGGACTAGGGTAAAATTTTCTAGGGTTCAATTGCTGGATTCAGAAGAGTTGGATGAGCTCTTGAATTTTAGAGGTTCCCACGGGTTACGGAGGTACCCAAGATGGCTTCAAAGAGGGTCGTAGAGTACAGAGGGCTCAAAGGGACAACGATGGTGTTTGAGGTGCAGTGGTAGGCTCAGCAGTGTAGCATTGAGTGATTGGCCTTGAGGGACACGGGCATAGAGTCAACTTCTACGGCATTAGGTGGACTTCGAATATAGGTGGAGCTCCACAGTGGTGGCTTCATAAGTGGAGAAAAAATTTGACATAAGTTCAGAGCACCGATGATGCATAGTTTCAGGTGGAGCAACATGTGCAGGTAGACAGGCATAGCTTTAAGGAGATCGTATCAAGTGGTACAGCATATGCTAGCGCAGAAATGTTGTAGGTTCTCTAGAAAAGTTTAGAGAAAGTAATGCAGCTACTAAGCAGAAAGGATCCTACAATTCTAGGGTGGCGCCAAGAAGCAAGCATAAGTCTTCAGCGGTGGAAGCAATCATCCCAAAGGCCTCAAAGGTGCACAATAATTGAAGAGGATTAGCGGAGGTGATGTTTGCACAGGTGCTGTCGAGTGCGCAGGGATAGTGTGATCGTGCAGGAGGAAACTACCGGGGGATTTACCAAGGCTTGGGGCACCAAGATGGAGATTATGAGGATTTATGGTGCTCCCAAGCCTTGAGAGGTCATAAGAGGAGTCACGGTGATGGCTCTAGAGATTTCAGAGGTTTGGTTGATGCTTCAAAAACCTAGGACATAAGGTGAAGCAAGAAACCAAAGTCAAAGAATCAAGACTACAGAAGAAAGATTTTCTATAAGTTAGCCAACTTGGTCCAAAACTGGGTCGGCTAAGTCTCAGAGCATAGGCAAAACAGAGAGCTGAGCATTTGAAACTACTGGCATAGTATAGGACTGGGCCGACTCAGTTTCAGACTGAGCCGATAGAGTGGAACCTAGCCGGCTCAGTGCTGAGACTAAGCTGGCTCAGTGCACGGACAGAATTACATGAGGGTCTGTTTTGAGCTAGGGTCTGGGTTGATCCTAAGGGTCTTAAAGTCTGGTTCAAAAGTTCTTAAGAGAGCTAACTCATGTATGGGTCAGGTCTAGATCCAGAGGATGAGAGCATGGAAGACGTGGGTATACATGGGCTCGGTGAGTGCTTTCATATATTGGGATAGCTAGGGGAGTTTTTGGTCGGGCCTAATGGCTATGTATAAATACATAGGTTGTATTAGGATTTTAAAAAAGGTTGGAATCAATATAGACCTTTTCTCCCTCGATTTTCTCTTCTTCTCTTCTCTCTAGAGTTGCCACCTCAGGGTTCTTGAAGAAGCCCTAAAGAGAGGGGGCGCCTCCCTCAAGCCCAAGGAGGGAGGTGCCCCAGCATAGATCTAAGTGTTGGATCTATAGTTTGCTGCCCATAGAGAACGTCACAAATTTTTTTAGGTCTGTGCTAAAGATCAGGAGCTTTTGCAACATCGTATCGATGCTTATGATGTTAAGAATGATTGGCGTTCAAGCGATATCATAGGTCTACAATTTGGTATTAGAGCTAGGTGATGCCTGGAATGTTGTGGACGGCAATAGCTTTCAATTCTGATGAATTGCCACTATATGCTGCTAGGTGTCACTGGTGTATTTTGGGAGCAATTAGAATGATCCTGATGATCGATCATTCTAATTATATGAATCAAAAAAGTTCTAATCTATCGAAAGATATTTCAATGATGTCAATGATAGAGATCATGATATATCTCATTACCATATGAAATTAAATCTAACTGGGTCACATATACCAGGCTTTGAATCTGGTTGTGATCAATTGGACTAAGTCAGTTTAATTAATTTAGATTAGATCTAATTAGGTTCAAGAAAATCATGCTAGCACATGATTGAACCTAACATTCTTCTTTTATAGTCTTTCTGATTTGTCTCAATCGAAACCCTAACTGGAACTTGTCTAGATCAGAATAGGGTTGTCTAAATTCATTAGATGATTTTAGGACAACATCAGCCATTTTTGGTCATCTATCATTTTTGGTCACCTGCCTTTTCTATCGCACACCAGGTTCAAAGGTTGACCCTATTGTAAGAAAGAAGGGATTAAGGGCACACGCCCCCTGAAAATTTTTTAGGGGTGCACGCCCCCACTTTTTGGTACGACATGAAGAGGGCGCACGTCTTCCTAGGCATGTGCCCAATATGAATAGGCTTTGACTTGATCAAATTTTAGATTTGACCAATCAAAGAGTTTGATAGAGATCAAACTCTAAGAGAGAAGGAAGAATCCATCGTGCACCAAACTTCCTTTCCTTCTCCCTACCTACTTTGTATGGCATTATATGGAATATTTATGGTGGCAAATCTGATGTGAGTTGGCATAAAAAATTTGTCAAGAAATCATAAACAAATCAAGTAATTGGTTACTTGATTGTTTGGAACACTGAGGTGGTGCAGGGCTCTATTTAGGAGACCCTGTGCCCTAGGGTTTCATATGTTTTTGATGCTCCACGCCCCAAGCCCCCATAGGCAGCCATCCTCTCTCTTTCTCCATGCTCCTCCTCTTCTTCTTCTCTATGTCCAAAGGTTGGACCAAGGTTCCAAGAGAAGGTCGAAAGGAATTGGCGTGAAGGTTTCAAGGAAAGAGATGACGTTCGTGAGACGAGCGCGCTGCCTTCATCAATTGATTCGAAGGCTTTACTAAATCAAATTTAGATCTAATTTTTAGAAATCAGATTCAGAAGAAGAGCACTTTTAGATCCAATTTGAGTGGACTTTGGTAGAGGTCAGGCACGTGCATGGCTTGATCCATAACCCAAAGCTTTCATAGATCATCGACAAGGTAAAAGCAGTTTATCCTAAAGGTAACATCAGATTTTACTATTTTAATTTTAATTTTAATTTTAATTTTAATTTTTAATATTAGATCATTAAAATTAGATTGGAGAACTCTCTTATCTAATTATACTCTATAAAAAAAATTTTAAAATATTCTCTACAAATCTGGTCAGATCAGACCGATCTTATGGCAAAAAAAATAGAATTTTCTTCAACTAGTATCAGAGTCAGGTTAGCAGTTCTTTAGATCTATTTAAGATCTAATTTTTTTTATAATCTATGATATGATATTAAAAATTTTAGATGTCATATCAGATGTAATCAGATCTAAAATCAAAAAAATTAAAAATCTTAGATTCATATCAGTCTTGCATGAGATGCAAATCTAGACTAGGTTTAGAATTATTCTATGAGTAGTCTAGTGCTATTATTTTTGATATAATTAAAAAAAAATTTAGATCTTTATGCCTCTATTTTTAGATGTTATAAATGTTATAATCAGATCTAAAAATAGAAAATAAAATTTCTAATTTTTGTATGAGATATGAATGAAGCATGCCTAGACTAATTATAGAATAGTTCTATGATTTATCTAGAATAGATTTTATTTTTGATATGATCAATATAAAATTTATTTTTTAGATATTATATGTGATGTATCAGATCTAAAAGCATGCATTTAGGATTTAATGATTGATACATGAGATGTATATAGAACGTGCATATTTAGATCTGACTTTATATGAGATATATATTGTAGATTTATTATTTTATAGTATAGTAATTATTTTTGATTAAGACGTTCCCCTTAGCCATCCGATCATAAGAATAAAGTAGGATTTAAAGGCCCTTTTCTTTCATTCGATAGGGTGCTCTTATAGCATGTAGGGGTGTTGCACGTTTGTCCTTAATCAAAAATCAAAAATTTACTTTTCTGCAAAATTCTAGATCCTAAAATCCTAGGATTTTTGCATGTTTCTAGTTATGAATCGAAACTTAATTAAGAATTAAGATTATAAAACTAATTAGATCTAAAATTATAAATTTTAAGATCTAAGACACCTTCATAAATTTGAGTTCGGGCTTGGGTAGCTCAATTAGGTCTAGCGGTTGATCAAATCGAATTAAGAGTTGATTAGGTGGGATCAAAGAAAGCTTAGATTTGACCAACCTTATAAGATTAAGTCTGGATCAAGATTGAATCATATGAGATGTGACTCGATCAAGTTAAGATCTAATTTGGCTCTGCGGTTTGAGCCCAGATTGTAAGCTAATCCGATTAGTTCTGATTCGATAACTTAGTATCTAAGATAAGTCTGGTAGATACAATCAACTAGTTTTTAATTGAGAGCTACTCGATCCGAATGCATTTTTATCGAGTTAATGGCATATTGCTTCCATCGATCTCACTTAGCTGACCATTTATGTCAATCTAGTTCTGATTAGAGATGACTAATAATTTGAGCCAACCCATGTCACTAGGTTAAGCATAATTGTTATGACTAAGTCAAGTCTAGTTTAAAGAGACCTAAATCAAATTTTTCAAAAAAAATATTAAGTCTAAGGTCTTCCACCATTATAGATGTGCAGGCCCTTTTCGGGATTGATTGTTCTTGATTGGATACAGATAGTGATTCAGTTACACCGAAAAGATGCAACCATATTTATTAGGCATTGGATGCTATGGAATGGAGGATGGGTTGGGCTCAATATTTTGAATATGGTGAGAGATCCAATCAAAAATTCAATTCATGCAAGTGGTGGATCTGACTTAACTAAGGATTGGATCAATATTTCGGACACGATGAGATTCATGAATTAAAGATCAGGTTTGGATGCATCATGATTAGAGAATCATTCAACAAGAGTTGTCCACTCATCGGTTAATCCATCATGAATAATTGTTGGTAAGGTGGTGAGCCAGTTGGTGGGATTGCACCATCCACTAGAAATCATTGATCGTGAAGATTTTTGCATCTCTGCCAAGAGAGTGTAGAGATCCAAATAAATAGTGAAAGCCTTATTTATTTAAAAATAAAATTTTTAAATAAATTGATTAAGTTTAATTATAAAATCTAACTAAAAACTTTGACTCTCTATAGAAAAATATCTGCGTCCAATCCACTAGTCTGTATCCTGGACACCCATAGACTAACCAGACCCAACTACAAGGATTAGCTCCAAAACTTCAAAATTATTTTGGATTTTAAGAAGTTCACTCATGTGTTGGAATAGGATCCTCCCACTTTATCAATCCATCCATTCACTAAATAAAGAGCATCACTGGACAAGTGGACGGATGAAGATAACAAAGCCAGGTATTACATGTTGAGCTCGATGTCCGATGAGAACCAGCGCCAATATGAAGACATAATGACTAGCCATCAAAAGTTGTCTCACTTGTAAGAGTTATTTGGTGAACAGAGTTGCACAGCCAAATATCAAGTCACTAAGAGACTTTTTAAGGCTCGGATGTGTCATGGGCAGATGATCTAAGATCATTATCTGATGATGATCAAGAACTTAGAAAAGTTTAAGAAGCTTGGTGTCAAGTTGGATAAGGACCTATGGATCGATATAATTCTACAATCCTTAACTGATGCGTATGGACAGTTCATCATGAACTACCATATGCATAAACTTCAAAATATCTTAACTGAACTTATAAACATGCTGATTACTGTTGAGCTCTCTATGAAAGGTTCAAAGGGCTCAGTGCTTGCTGTGGAGCGGACTTCTTTTAAAAAAAAATTTTTTGGAAAGAAGAAAACTGCGAAGGAGTAGAAGATGGAAGGTGGGAAGAAGAAGAAAGAAGAGCTGAAGAAGAAGGCTGTTGATAAAGAAAAGTATTTTCATTATAATTTTGATGCCCATTAAAAGCAGAACTGCTCTTTATACCCGGCCATCCTGAAGAGCAAGATGGAGGCAGGTCCTTCTGGAGGTATGCTCGTGATTAAATCTAACTTAATGGTTTTTTCTGCATCCAATTGGGTACTTAACTCTGGATCTAGTGCTCATTTATGCACTTCCATGCAGGGTTTTGAGAAGAGCAAGAGGCTGAGGGATGGTCAGATGATCCTGCATGTCAAAAATAGTTCAAGAGTTGCTGTTGTGGCTATGAAAATCTATCCTCTTCGACTACCATTTGGTTTAGATTTAATTCTTAGGAACTGTTATTTTGTACCTGCAGTAAGCAGAAATTTGATTTTTATTTCTTATTTAGCACATGAAGGTTATGTTATTAACTTTCTTAAGGATCACTATACTATTTTTTTTGAAAGAAATAAAATTACAAGTAGATTCTTAATTATTGATCTCTATCAATTGTATATTGATGTATCTGTATTAAATATTGAGCAAAACATGAATGAAGCGACTTAAGGATAGTCTAAATGATAAGTATCTGTGGCATCTTAGGCTAGATCATATAGCGGAAGATAGGATTAATAAATTAGAGAAATTTGGGCTATTGAGTTCATTGACTTTCAAGTCATATCCAATTTGTGAATCATGCCTTCATGGCAAAATGACCAAGCTCTTTTTTATAGGACATGAGAAAAGGGCCATAGATTTTCTTGCCCTGATACACATAATGTGTGTGGTCCATTTAATGTGCCGGCTAGAGACAATTATGTCTACTTCATTATCTTTATCGATGATTTATTTCAGTACGGATATATGTATTTGATGCGACACAAGTCTGAAGCCTTTGAAAAGTTTAAGAAATTCAGACATGAAGTAGAAAAGTAAACTAAAAAATTCATTAAGGTTCTTCAATCAAATCGATAAGGTGAATACCTTAGTCAAAAACTTTTAGACTATCTTAAGAAAAATGACATAGTCTCTCAATGGACTCTACCTGGAATGCCTCAACTCAACGAGATTTCAGAATGGAGGAACTGAATCCTATTAGATATGGTCCGATCCATGATGAGCTTCATGGACCTCCCTGATTTTTTTTGGAGATATAATCTAATGACCATAATTTACTTACTAAATAGGGTTTCCTCTAAAACTGATCCTACCACACCGTATGAGATATGGCATGGTAAGAAACCAAGTCTAAGTCATCTCAGAATTTGGGATTGTCTAGCTAATGTTAAGAGACAATAGATGGACAAGTTAGAGTCTAGATCCTTTAGAGCTTATTTTATAGGATATCCTAAAGAGTCATTAGGATATTATTTCTATCTTTCGAAAGATCATAATGCGATTGTGAGTCAACATGTCATCTTCCTTGAAAAATAATTTATTCAAGATGGTGGTATCAAAAAAAAGATAAGGCTCAAGGAGAAAGCCTCCAAACAGCAACGAGCTAAGAAACCTATGGAACCTAATCAGATTGAGCTAGTCCAATCACAACCTCCTCCATCTCGTAGATCAAATAGAATTTTTCATCCTCTTGAAAGATACTTAGGCATTATTTTAAAAGATGTAGAGAAAATATTTCTCATGAAAAATGGGATTCATGGTGATGATCCCAAAATCTATGACAAGATGATATCAGATATCGACTCCGAAAAATGGTTAGAGGCAATAAAGTCAGAGATTGACTCAATACGATCGAATCAAGTCTAGATCTTAGTAGATCCACCTAAAGGTATTGTACCTATTGTGTGTAAATAGATCTATAAGAGAAAGATAGGTATAGATACAAATGTAGAAACATTCAAAACTAGGTTAGTGGTGAAAAGATATAGGAAGGTATTGACTATCAGGATACCTTCTCGTCAGTAGCCATGCTTAAATTCATCCGCCACTACTTGCTGTTGCAACCTATTTTAATTACGAAATATGATAGATAGACGTGAAAATAATGTTCTTCAATGGATATCTTGAGAAAGATATCTATATGAAATAACCACTAGGTTTCACATCCAATGATGTTGATCACAAGGTTTGTAAGCTACAAAGATCTATTTACGGACTTAAGCAAGCATCTCGAAGTTGGAATGCTCATTTTAATGATGTGATCAAATCATTTGGATTCACCAAAATAAGGAGTAGTCCTATGTGTTCACAAAGATTAGTGGGAGCACTATTATCTTTCTCGTACTGTACGTGGATGATATCCTCCTTATTAGGAATGATATTCTCATGTTAACAAAATATGGTTATCAAAAGAGTTTTTTATGAAAGGCCTAGGAGAGACATCCTTTATTTTGAAAATTAAGATTTATAAAAATAGACAAAATAGGATGCTGGGTCTCTCACAGAAGATGTACATAGAGGAGGTGCTAAAGAGGTTTAGCATGAAAAACTTCAAAAGAAGATTGGTACCCTTCAGATATGGTATTTATCTCTCTAAGAAGATGTATCCTAGCATACCTGAGGAGATTGAATGCATGAGCAAGATCCCTTATGTTTCTACAATAGGAAGTCTCATGTATGCCATGTTATATATACGACCTGATATAGCCCATGTTGTGAGTGTCACAAGTAGGTATCAGTTGAATGCAAGTGAAGTACACTGGACTTCTGTGAAGTGTATCCTTAAGTACTTGAGAAGAATTAAGGATATGTTCTTAATTTTTGGCAATAGAGAGTTTCAGATCCAGGGTTATACAGACTCAGATTTTATATCTGATATAGATGATCGAAAGTCGATATTTTGTAGTCTGTTTGTATGTAATTATGGTACTATCAACTGGAAAAGTTTCAAGTAGATCGTGATAGTGGATTCCACCATAGAAGTAGAGTACATCGCTGCATCGAAAGCTGCAAAGGAGGCATTCTGGTACAAGAAGTTTGCTACAGAGCTTGGAGTGATGCCATCGATGCCGTCCTTTTATACTGCAATAATAATGGTGCCATAGTTTTGGCTAAAGAGCTGAGGTCTCACTAAAAATTCTAGCACATCGAGCAGCGATTCCATCTCATCCACGATTATCTTGAGAAGGATTACATCGAGGTCAAGAGAGTTGATGCCATGGACAACATGACAGATCCACTAACGAAGTCTTTAGGCTAGTAGAAGATCGAAGCCCATCTTGAAAAGATGGAACTTAGATGTGTAGCCAATTGGCTTTAGGTCAAGTGAAAATTTGTTAGATGTGTGTCCCAAAAGTCAGATTGGCTGATACTTGTAATACACTTCTAAGAGTAATTTTATAATTTTAACTATAAATTAATAAAAAAGTTTTTTTCTATTATAGTGTGTATTTAAAAGTGTCTATGATATATCCTTTGAGTTAATGGTAATGACAATTCATATTTTTAAGAGTTGAAAATTTAAGACATGAATTTTCATAATTAAATCATAAACTACTTTCGACCGTAGGATATCATGAGGATGATGATCAATTCGAAAGATTGATGTACGATCGCTTTCTTAGAATAGATAAGTCTTAAGTCTATGGTGTGAAGATATCGGAGCAAGAGTATAGGTACTCATTAGAGAATGAGGGCATTGAGCATGATCACATCGAGCAGTCATAAGAAAGTCTACCTTCTTATCGATGACTGGCTTGATGCTGTAGTTGTGTATCAGGTTCTTTGATCTAAGGTGCATCGATAGTTCACCTTGAGTGTGTTATAGTTTGACTACACCATAACTTGATCTCCTAGTCATTCAGAATTTTGAGGTGTATGTAGGCTATAGCATGTTCATTATAGAAACTAGATTGCACCAAGATGGGATCTATCAACCTCAATAGTGGAGTAGTCCTATGATGATCATGAGATCGAGTTCTTAAGCCCATGGCCATGGCGGTGTGATATAATAGAAAAGAGTTTTTTATTAGAATTTCACATCGAACTCAAATCAAGTGATTCATTCATATGACGGATGTTGGATTTTGACGAGTTTACCTTAAACCTAATTCTGTCGGGACTTATGATAGTAGAATCGATTCACATAGATAGCTACACCAAGAAGTTTGCTTTCAATTCTGATGAATTGCCACCATATGCTGCTAGGTGTCACTAGTGAATTTTAGGAGCAACTAGAATGATCCTGATGATCGATCATTCTAATTATTTGAATCAAAAAAGTTCTGATCCATCGAAAGATATTTCAATGATGTCAATGATAGAGATCATGATATATCTCATTACCATACGAAATTAAACCTAACTAGATCATACATACAAGAGTTTGAATCTGGTTGTGATCAATTAGACTAAGTCGGTTCAATTAATTTGTATTAAATCTGATTAGGTTCAAGAAAATCATGCTAACACATGATTGAATCTAACATTCTTCTTTTGTAGTCTTTCTGGTTCGTCTCAACCAAAACGCTGACTAAAACTTGTCCAAGTTAGAATAGGATTATCTAAATTCATCAAATGATTTTAGGACAACATCTATCATTTTTTATCACCTATTATTTTTGGTCACCTACCTTTTCTATCGCACACCAAGATCAAAAATTGACCCTATTGTAAGAAAGAAGGGATCAGGGGCACATGCCCCCTAAAATTTTTTTAGGGGCATGCGCTCCTACTTTTTGGTATGGCATGGAGAGGGTGCACATCCCCCTAGGCGTACGTCCAATGTGGATAGGCTTTGACCTGGTCAAATTTTAGATTTGACTAGTCAAAGAGTTTGATGGAGATCAAACTCTAGGAGAGAAGGAAGAATCCATCATGCACCAAACTTTCTTTCCTTCTTCCTACCTATTTTGTATGGCATTATATGGAATATTTGTGGTGACAAATCTAATGTGAGTTGGCAAAAAAAATTTATCAAGAAATCAAAAATAAATCAAGCAATTGGTTGCTTGATTGATTGGAACACTGAGGTGGCACAGGGCTCTATTTAAGAGACCCTGCGCCCTAGGGTTTCATATATTTTTGATGCTCCACGCCCCAAGCCCCCATAGGCAGCCATCCTCTCCCTTTCTCCATGCCCCTCCTCTTCTTCTTCTCCATGCTCAAAGGTTGGGCCAAGGTTCCAAGAGCAGGTCCAAAGGAATTGGCGCGAAGGTTTCAAGGAAAGAGACGACGTTCGTGAGACGAACGTGCTACCTTCATCAGTTGATTTGAAGGCTTTACTAAATTAGATTTAGATTTAATTTTTGATGATCAAATTTAGAAGGAGAGCACTTCCAGATCCAGCTTGAGTGGACTCCGGTAGAGGCCAGGCACGTGCATAGCTTGATTCAGAACCTAAAGCTTCCATAGATCATCGATAGAATAAAAGCAGTTTATCCTAAAGGTAACATTAGATATTACTATTTTAATTTTAATTTTTAATATTAGATTATTAAAATTAGATCGAAGAACTCTCTGATCTGATTAAACTTTATTAAAAAAATTTTAAAATATTTCCTATAAATCTGGTTAGATTAGACCGATCTTGTGGTGGAAAATGTAATTTTTTCTTCACCCAGAATAGTAGACCACCATCCTCAACGATCATACTAAACATGGGTTGAGATCGATAATTGATCGATCGCATCATAACCATATAGAATCAGATTAATATTTTGCTCTTCTGAGAACCAGCAGTTTCACAAGAGATCGAGCTTTCACCGATCTTATGCAGCAGTAATCCACTTGAGCATGAGATCAGTCTCTCTGTAACTAGTTTATTCTTTCAAGATCGGTAAAACACTGATGTCATCGACTCTACGGATGAGTTGCACCCTCGTTGATGCTAAGATCGATAAATCACCGACTTTGTCATACAATCTAGATCGATGATTTATCGATCTTGGCATATTTCGAATGCCAACTAAGTGCCAACTACGCTCCAACCAAGCGGTTCTCCTTCAGCTATACTATAGCTAATTGTCACTAAAATAAATGGCCAACAGCTGCAATCCAGCTAGCTATAACAAACTAATAGCCTAATAAATTTTTCTTAAGGCCTAAGTAATTTTTTTTTATAAATAGAGGGGGAGGATACCCTTCTGAGAGGTAAGCAAAAATACAAAAATCCATAGAAATGAAATTCTACTAAAATCATTCTCGACTTTTTCACTGAAGAAAGATCGAAGCATTCCCCACTCAAATTCTCTCTTACTATCTTTCAATCTCCATTTTTACTATCTGTTGACAAGGCTTCAACTGACTTAAATATCAGAGAATCCTAAATCGGAGGATACCTCACCGATTCTTAAACTTTTCTTGCAGGTTGGCCTGTGATCTACGTCGAACCAGCCTGACTAGCTCTCCAATATGAATCTCTTTAAAGATCTGAAGCCCTGCTGCAATAGATATATAATCTTATGATGAGCAATACTGGAAGAAAATAATCAATTATATGATTATCATTTAGTGGACTTTATCTTTGATAAGAATCATTTCATATAGCTAACTAATTTTGTAATGTTAATTGCAAATAATGAAGGTAGTTGATATATCTCCAACAATTATATTAGTTGAGGTGACAAGTAAACTAGGACTGCTAGATTCTATGTATGGAGTGGATATGAATGAAGGGCAATATGTTAGGTCATATGTTGAGGTAATTGTTAGTAGAGGGGATCGATCCCATGAGATTATAAGAATAAATAGCCTCCCCAGGGGTGGAACAAGTGAAGTCTGAAGAGTAAGTAGTGATTTATGCATTTAATACTTGGAAGCATCAATTTCACTTTATGGTGTGAGATGTCAATTATTTAGATAAGGAGTATTTTAAAAATGTCTATCGAAGAGCAAGTATTAGTTATGAAGTTGTAAGAGCAGAACTTCAACAATTGAGATGGGACTAAATTAAAGAATATGAATCAAAGGCGTATCGATAAATGTTCTACCTTGCAACATCATGTAATAAGACTTAGGCAGGGACTCTTTCCCGATACTGAATCTTCATCTTGAGAGAACTAATATGGGGGAGAGAAGATGAATCAAAGAAAGGTATAATTTATTATTGTATAGAATAAGTTTATGCCACAATTAATATCTAAATAATTGATCTGAGTTTATTTGAATTTTATCTTATAGTAGAGAACTCAATAGTTGATCAATTTTGAATTATATTATTAAAAACTTTCATAATTAGTTGAATATCTTAGTATGTTTTGGAAAAGATTCAAGGTAGTATCCATGAATTTAAGAAATTGATAGTTGATCAAACATTCTCAATGGACTTGAAAAGAAATTTAAGACTTATGGGTGTTATTTTTAGTAAATTAGATCTGAATTAGAAATGACATATTAAGCTTTAATTAAATTCTACTGTCTTACATAATCTTTGCATAAGAAATAGTATGAAGATGCATGTAGTTACAAAAGATTGAAATCATTTTTTATATGAATTCCTCCAGTGGCATGCAAATAAATAAAATAAGTAGTATCTAATATTTTGATTGACAACTATTAATACAAGTAGTAAAATTGAGGGTCTTTTGAATATTAGCATATTTGGTGACAAAATTTAAAAATCGATTAGGTCTAATTTTATTATGGATTTAAAAATTTAAAAATTATTAATCATTGAATCATGATTGAGATATGTATTGATTAAGAATCGAGTTACCATTTTTCCAAAAGAATTAATTGTTTGTTGAGTAAAGTATTGTTATGAAAAGAAAGGTAAGGAATCTGATAAATGTTGCAAGCATATCAAATAGAAGGTTGTGCTAGAGTTCAGAAGTGCAATTTTTGAAAGGAGATCATCAAAACTGAATTTAAAGTTTGTAATGCTATATTTTGAATTTGAAGCCTAATTTTAGTATGTAGAGAAAATGCAAAGGTTAAAGAAAAATATTGTGAATCAGATCCATTAAGAATTGTATATATAATGAAATTATTATAAAATGATCTCGTTGGAAGGAGTAAAGTTGTTAGGAATTGTGGCATCTATGAATCTAAGGACTTGATACTTGAACTTGCATCCTCATTGTACATAGAGTTACAAATGATAGAGATAATTTTTATGAATTTCTTGGTTATCATCTAGTTGATTAGATTTCGATGAAAATAAAATAACAAGTGCTGGTGTGCAAAGGAATAAATGTTGATACAAATTGTTAAATTAAAGGTACCTTGGGATAATAGCATATTAAGAAAAAAAAGAGGGAAGAATAGAATCAGTAGGTTTTAGAAAATTCAATATTAGAAGAAAATGCTAGAATTGGAATTATGACAGTTAAGAGAGGGAGATTATAGTGGTATAAATGCTAAGATGTTCCGGATGATCTAGGTTGATCCATTGAATTATTTCTATCTGACATCCCAATTGTAAGAAATATGAAGAATGCCCAAGGTTAGGTTATAAGAGACTCTCATGATCACAAAAAGGAATTCTAATTTTTGGTACTGAGCTTTAGGTGCTTAATGATTCTTGTTCATTGAGAGTGGTAGGGAGTTTGGTAATGCCAACTATCTATAAGTATATTTGAAAATTGTAAAGATTATTATAAACTTAAAGACCTTCAACAATATTGACTACTCACACCAAATAGATAATTAGTCAGAGAAGACTAGAGATCTTGAAGAGTATCCTAAAGATTGAGATTTTAGCCAAAGACTAGCATTTAAATATCATTTTTTATTTATTTAAGAAATAACTTAAGGAGTAATCTATGACAAGCTTAGATCTCTTACTAATTGTAATAATAAAATTAGTGAGTGGATCTTGTAATTACTAGAATGAATTTGGCAATGATGAATTTGTGATGTGAAGTGATGCAAATTTTGAAGATAAATTTTTTTAATGGGGGAGGAAATGTAAGACTTGGACCAGGGTCATTTATGTTGGACTTGAGCCCAAGTCATGAATGCTGTGTGGGGAGCCGCATGCTGTGGATCTGTAGCTATTCATGGGGCATCCGCATTTAACACCAAATCGAAAGGAAAAAAAATTATTTCAAGTGTTCTCTGAATCGAACCTCCCCTCCCTTCATTCCTACTTCGTGCTCTTTCTCTCTCCCGCGCACTCTATATATCTCCCTCGCGCTCTCCTCCCTCCCCAACCCTCTCTCTCTCTCTCTCTCTCTCTCTCTCTCTCTCTCTCTCTCTCTCTCTCTCTCGCACATGCATGCTTTCTCTTGGCGCTTTCTATCTCCCTCGCACTCTCCTCCCTTTCCCGTGCTTCCCCACCACAGCCTCTCTCTTCTTCTATCTTTCTTTCTCCTCCTTCTCCTCTTCTTCTTTTCTTTGCTTTGGGTGTGGCTGCCACCTTGATTTGCCCCTCCAACAAAGCAGGTAAGCCCTAAACACTCCTTGTATTTCACTAACTTAGGTTGAAAGTTTGTAGATGGTAGGGTGGCAAGGGAAGGGCTAAAAGGCTTAAAACGTTGGGATATAAAAGAATTTGGGAGGGAAAAGGACTGTCAAGGGAAAGATATGTTAAAAAAGGTAAGAATGTTTATGGAAAAAGGATGTTAAGAGAAGAAAGCATGATGCAGGAAGGTGGATGTCAAGAAAAGAAAGTTTTTGGATGTCTTACATGCTTATAGGGATAGTTCTCTGTAGATATGCAGTAGCTGTTCACATTTTTTATTTTATTTTTTTAAAATTCAAGGTCAGGGTGTAATAATTAAAGTGGTATCAAAGCATAAGTTTAATCCTAAGAAAAATATTAGAATCATGGCATATTCTAAGTGTAGGTAGGATAGTTACCAAACCATAAGATATAAAATTTTTTCTTGTTACTCTATGCATAATGATTAATCTTATATTTCAATCTATTCAGAATTTCAAATAAGTTATTGATGATGTTTAGCATAAATTGAAGATGATATCAATGGTATGATAAATGTTGCTAGTAATAATAATGATTACAGTACTAAGAAAGTCTCCTTATGGTCATAGTTCATCATCATACTGGAGGTGATCTATTAATTATCATATAAGCAATTTGAAAGATTATGAATTATTAGCATTTTGCTTAATAAGCATAAGTCAGGAGCATATATTTATGTTGTTGATAATTCTTCTGATGAGAAAAAAATATGTGAATATTATTGTTCCTTATTAGATAGAGTGTTATTGGTTAATCAGCAAAATTTTAGATAGTATTTATGCATGAAAAAAAGGGATCTGTGTGCTCTAATCTTGGTAAATAAAGAACCAAATTAATGAATATCGGAGGATATGGATATGTGAGAGAATGATTAAGAATTGTAATAAGAAAAAAGAAGAATTCAAATATTGAAATAATTTTAACAAATATAATAGGAGTGTTCGAAAACTGAAATGACTTTCATAAAGGATGATATTTAGCAAAATGAATGGATTAGAATAGTATAGTGAGCGAGTAGTGAATTGTAATTTATAAGTTATGTGGAAATTTTGATACATGATCATATGATGAGCAATCCTAAAAGAGTCTCACTCAAATTCAAATTTATTTCAAAACTTTTCCTCTACATACATTGAATTAGTTAACAACTTTCTAAAATAAATTTCTTGAAAGAAAAATTTTTGTAATTAACATTAAGACATTAGCATGACTGTCTAAAATAATTATAAATTCAAAATTTTTCTTTATTTGAGTGGACTCTGCATGATCATTAATAATTCTCAAAAAACTATGAATTTTATTTTTCTTAAAATAATTAAGAAGACCTCCACTCAAATTCAAAATTTATTTCAATTTTTTTGCTCCAAAAGAATGGAGGAAAATATGCTGAAAGAAAAAAAAAAAAACCTCGACGTGCATGGAGTAAAATTTTCTAGAAGGAATGTTTCATAATTAATGACTTCCTAAAATAATGAATAAAATTCTAAAGTCACTTTAAATTCAAAGTTTCTCCTCTATATGTGTGGATTCTAAATGGATAATAATTATTCTAAAACAACTAAGAAGATCCCCTTTGCAATTCTAATTTATTTCAATTTTTTATGAAAATAAAAATGTACATATAAATTTATGGAATAGAAAAATAAATAATTTCTCAAAAAATATAATGAAAAGTAAATTATTAAGTGGAATGTATTTAATAATTTAAAAATATAGAGAAGAACATTTTCTTTGGCCTCCCACTTGATTTAGTCGTTGTGATATATTTTTTCTATGGTGGTTTCTAACATATTTAGATACTTTATAATATTTAATTTTTATATCTAGATAATGTTAACTTTCATTTAGTTTTTTTAAATTTTACATTACTTTTTTAGTTTTTTCTGATTTTCATGAATTTTGAAGAGGCATTAAGTTCTCTTTTTCTTTTCCATTTAATAGGTAAATAAATGGTATAAAGAGAGATAAGGTATAGAGATATTGATTGTATTGGTATATAAATTTTTTATTTTTATAATTACATAAGTATAAAAAATGTGTCACACATCTAGAGAAGAGTCTACGGGTACTGCAAAAAAAATTATCTAGATAGATGAAATACTTCTTGTACAAAGAAATGGACAAAACTAGATCGTCGAAATTTGCTCATTACATGGAATAGTATATGCTGTAATAAATAAAAATTAAATTTATCTCGTGAATAAAGGAATCTTGGAGGAATACTTAGATTGGAGAATGTTATCCTCCCTTTTTATTTTTGAGAACAAGAAAAACCTTCAAATGTTTATTTTTGAACTTTCATAATTTTTTATTAGATTTTTATATTTCTAAATATAGAACAAATAGAGAGAGAGAGAGAGAAAGAATAGGGACGGTGATAGATTAGATAAGAATTGGTTGGATAAAGTAGATGGGGCGGGTTGTGGTAAGTTGGATTGGATAGACAAGATGAGTTGGAGTTGGATGTATAATTTTAATTAATAGAATTATAATTACTATATAAATTGGATAAAGTTTATAACTTATTTTTACTTATCCAATTTTTGATTCAAATAAAGCAAATCCTAGTATACATCTATAACTATAATATATTTTAATAAAAACTAGTTTATATATAAATTAAATTAATTATGGGCTTAAAATTAAAATAATTATGATTTTAATATAATATTATATTTTTAAAATTAAATAATAATAAATTTTTAATTAAAGGAAGGAATGACCAAGGTGAACAGGACTGGATGACCATAGAACTGTTGTGGGAGTATATTAAAATTATATTATATCGAATCAGATTCGAGATAAGTATATTATTATTTATACTCAGCTTAAATTTATTTTAAATATTAAATAAATTTATCAAAATAATATTTATTTTAAAAATATTTATAAAAATAATGTGTTACAGGAGTATGCCCGTTTACAAAAATATTTATGCACATGACTCAACACAGTACGGACGGTGAGATGTGACGAATAAGTCACCCTTTCAAGACTTTTTGGCCCGCCCGTTCTATGATAGAGCGGTTCTTTGCATTGCGCTATTATAGAATGACTTACGGATATAATATCTAAAGCACCACTCCCCCGTGCCTCCTCACATATTTCTCTCACCACGTTATGTATCTCTCGTGAGCCCCACACCCACCTTCCTCTCCCTCTCGGTCCTTGCACGACCCCTAGCATGATACTGGCGATTAGCCGGGCGTCATAATTTGTGCGTGTCTGCTACTTAGTAGGAATCCTTTAAAATTTATTTTAGCTAAATTAATATGTACGTTGTTGAGTGAAATGACTAGCGCATTTATGATGAACTGAAGTTGTTCGCTGTTAAGCCTTGTAACCGTACACTTCCATGCTTCGCTTCTCTTTCTCTCTGCTATATCTTATGAACTCTTTTCTTCTACCTGATCATGTTTTGTGCTCTATTTCATGGTCCGAAGAAAGTAAATTTTATTGGGCTTTCGATCCTCTTCCCTTTTTCTTTTTTGATGGGGACGCCAATCAATCTGATCGTCTTATGTTTAGCTAGAGGAGCTGAGAAGATAATGGTTTGGGAATATTTTGCTTTGCCATTTAATTTGATTAGGGTATATTAGGTTTGGATGGTTGGTGTCCTGGAAAGAAATTCCGGCAGAAATTAAAGTTGGGATGTTTGGTTTGTTGAAGTGATCCTAAGTCATCCTACTGCAACTAAAGATATGAGTTCGACTAATTTGAAGTAGGATGGGCCAAAATTGCTGAAATCATTTTCAGTTCCTTGGTTGAACACCATCCCCTCCTCATTTCTAGCTCTCACTTTTCAAACAAAGCAACTATATACAGCTGTTCAGATGTACTTTTAGAGGCACATTTTTTCAGTTTCACTTACAACAAAACGTTCCCTTGATTTTTTTTTCTTGTTTATTTTTGAGGTAGAAAGTTGATTTTCAATTTTATTTTTTTTATTCTTTTAGTGCTTGATTGCAATCCCATGTTATATTTTGAAATAGTAAAAATTTTATATTATATAAAATCATAAATCTATCTTTCGATTAATGTACATATTCTACTGCATCCATACATTTATATATTTTTTTATACGAATGGAAGAATTATATACATTGATCAATTAATTATCTAATTTAGATAGTTTGAAAATTATAATTAATTCTATAGATAATCACAGTAATTAAACAATACGTAGAGAGTTTGAAAGAAATTTTGGATAGCATTTTTTTTAGTTTTCCTCACATATCTTCAGCCGTGTGGTGAAAACTAAGAAAAAATACTGTCAAAATTTTTTTCGACTACTATTACGTATCGTTTGATTACTATGATTATCCATAAAATTAATGTAATTTCTGAATGGAATAGAACCTAATTTTATCTATTAGTTTTTGATATGATGCATTTATCATGTAAGTCATGTTAGATGTTAAGTACTTACCCCAAGTAAACATATGTTCATTATTTCATACAATAAAATGGATCCAAGTCATGTCACTATTATCTTTCATTGGCCTCAGTCATGATGCTATTTTATATTCTATTGTTTCATATTTAGTCACTTGTTTTTAAAAGCTTTGTATTGCATAGAATAGTAGACCCATCTTTTAATTAATGTATATATTCTACCGCATCCGTACATTTATATATTTTATACGGATAAAAAAATGATGTACATTGGTCAATTGATTGTCCAGTTTAGACAGTTTAAAAATTATAATTAATTTATGAATAATTATAATAATTAAATGATATGCAGAGGATTCGAGAGAAATTTCGAACAGCATTTTTCTTTAGTTCTCCTCACACATCTTCAACCGTATAGGCAAAACTAAGAAAAAATACTGCCAAAATTTTTTTCAACCTCTAACATATCGTTTAATTACTGTGATTATCTATAGAATTAATGCAATTTTTGAATGGGATAAAATCTAACTTTACCTATTAGTTTTTGATATGATGCATTTATCATGTAAGTCATATTAAATGTTAAGTACTTTCTCTTAGTAAACATATGTTCATAGGTTCATGCAGTTACTTCTTATAAAAAATTTCAATAAAATGAATCCAAGTCGTATCGTTGTTATCTTTCATTAGGATGAAAGAATCAATCGTGATGCTAACGATGCATATTATGATGGTGGAAGAACCCGGATGACCATGGTAGACCATAATATAATATATCAAAAACTTGTGCAAGTCTGCTATGCTGTCATCGGATAGAACCTCAATCACTGTAGAGTTTTTTTAGTCTGTAGACTTTCGATTAGTAATGCTCCATGGTATATGAATGTATCTATTGAAGATGATCAGAATACGGACTATATCTTGAACATCCTATCACATAGATTTTTTCAAGTGGTTGAGATTTACATTGAGCCGGTAGCGATGAAAATTTTGGATGGCGGTGAACAGCATGTGAATGTATCATAGACTGTATCTGCCCCACTACACAGTCAGGGATGGAGAGATCTCCATCTAATGCAGCTCCACTGGATGAATCTAGATATGCTCATGGAGGCACCCCTATATGTACCATTGGTGGATCAGCAGCAAGGGCAACTGATAGTTCTCAATTAATGATAGGGACAGAGTCTGCATATCGATATCCATATAACACCACATTTGATGATATGAGGGCTGATCCTAGTCATATGTCAGCTACCATAGAGCATGTGGAGCATGAATCTTACAATGCTTTACTAGTTAATCAACCATATGCATTTGATGATATGAGAGTCGATTTTAGTCATGTGTCAGCTACCATGGAGCATGTAGAGCGTGAATCTTACAATGCTCCCTAATATAAGAGCTCACCAGCCGGTGCTAGGAGATGCTGCTGTAGGACATGAGCCATTAGATGTCCATGATGCCACTATTCAAGATCCATTTAGCGAGATACAGCATGACCAGTTTGATCCATTGGGATGCAGGTATATAACCAGTAGCACTTACCTTTCTTTTATAAATGACTATATATTTTATCAAAATTAATATTGACTTTATTATTGACAGGTGGAGTACTCGACTGATAGGTGCTAGCAGTCCTATGCCGCATACAGTTATATATTATAAGGATCAGCTAAACTAGCAGCGTGATGATTAGATGATATGGGTGCCTTTACACCCAAGATATTAGCTGCATTGCTTAAGGTATGCCAATCAGATCAGCATGTATGAAAGACATGCGCACCTCTCATCTACTTCAATATCATAGAGATCTATTGTCTAGAGTGTGTGATGCGATAGTTTGGCATGCATTAGAATGTCCCTCCATCATGTGACACTCAAGATAGGCTCCATACTCTCAATCGACGAAGGCGGCATCGACATGATTGGGCTTGTGAGCATCGGAAGCATATTGAGGCATCGGAGCGATAGGAAGATTTGGTTGTGGCTGCTCCACCTATGCACTTAGGATCGATGGATTATTATGATCCATATCTCATATGGTATAGGAGCATCACTAGATAATTCATCGCGCCAGTTACAACTGAGCGATCAGAGATGAGGTTCCATCCTTCAAACAACATGATGAACATTGTTGTAAGTACATTTTATTATCAATTTTATTTTATTTTATCATTTCATTTTATTATATCATTCTTTTTTTTATACTTATTAAATATTATTAATTTTTTATCTTAAACCTCATAGTTTTAGAGGATCACGGCATTATACCACTGAACGAGGAGTGGCTTTCATTCGGTCACTGTCAGGTGCAAGGATCGAGCGCTTGCCGATATCATGGATGGCCTTGTCGATACCATGCGAGTTGTCTTGGAGGATAGATGACTTGACACTGCTTCTACACCATCGATGAATAATTCAAATACCTCGTTACGTGACATCTCCAACTTTGACCTTCATATAGATAATGCATCCATGTCATAGAGGATGACTGAGCCTGGAGAGCCATCCAAAAGTCATGCACATATTGATAGATCCAGCACGACAGCAATCTTTCTTTGTACCGATCGATACTGTGCCAGAGCCATCCCATCGTCAGTCAGAGGTGACGCACATTTACGAGAGATGGATGCATAGAAGGCCACGGTATCTTAGCATATACACCTTCAGATAGTTATATGATCTATATTTTTTTATAACAAATATTGTAATGAACAACAACTAATTTATATTATTTTAAAATTAATATTATAATTTTTTTACTCTGATTGCATATCCTATTATTAAGTCATCTTTCAATTAGAAGTGAGTGGCTATCCTTCTCTCTTTCTTATTGTTTAGTTCGGTGCAAGCAAGAGTGGTATTTTTTCTATTAGAAATGCCAAGTTTTGGATTGGTAATCAATCGAACCTTGCAATTGGGTGCGGTTACTGGAAGGCAATAAGGAAGGATAAGAGGATCGTAGCTTCGAGCAGCAACCAAGTGGTGGGGATGAAGAAGGCTCTGGTCTTTTATCATGGGAAGCCTTTAAGAGGATCCATGATTGATTGGATCATGTATAAGTATCGACTTGCCGGCATTAAGACCACATCCTATGTCTTCCTCCAAAGAAAGAATTCAACCCATATCGGCTTTCACTCCTTTCTCCTTCCTCTTCAATTAAAAAAACAAAGGAAAACTTCACTCCTTTCTCCTTCCTCTTCTTCAATTAAAAAAAACAAAGAAAAACTTTACTAATAGAAAGAATCTCCCAAATTGAATAAATCTGAAGTTGTGCCAAGACAGCGTATCAAAGTTTCTCTTTCAAAGAGCAACTTATAAAGACATCCTTTGAAGGAGCAACTTATAGAGGCATCCTATAATAGGATGATTGTCTAGGTGGCATACCGTCGGATTACGATATATTTTTAGTTGAGTCGGTAAATAAAATCATCCTTCCAAAAAGTAATTTTAAGTTCAGTAATACTTTAATAAATACTTTAAAAAATATTATTTTTATAATTTTTTTAAAATAAATATTATTTTTAAAAAATTATCTAAATATTATATTTAAAATTTATAAATAAATTAGTTAAAATTCGTTCTATGCTAATTGGATTGATGTTTAATGTTGGCTAAAATTGCCATGTGAGAAATTGGGGGGGGAATCCGGAATCTTCTCGACCCACCTTTACCTCGGACGTCCCTCCGAAGACCGGCACCTTTCCCCGAACGCGCTCTCTCCCTTCGCTGCATCGGACCTGCGTTGACCTTGACCTCTCCCTGTTCCGCTTTTTCCCTCCCACCAACCTTTCGCGGAGGCCGCGCGGGTCATCAGGCCCCTTCCAGCCTCTACCAACCCTCGTGGAGATTATATGAATTTGACCGAGAAATCCTTCGAGCCCTCAAGAGAAGAAGGTCCGATCCAAATAATCCAATCCAATCCTACCATGGCTTCCACCAACTCAGGTATCGCTTTGTGTGAATCCCAATATTTTGCAGATGTTTGGTGTAATTATTTTTGCTGGATTATTAATGTTGTGATTGTTTTCTTTTGAGTTCCGATTCTATGTGTTTGTTGTATGATTTTTGATGGATGATAGATCAAAGTCTAAGATATTGGTTTTCCGTGTTTTTCTTTTGAATTGGGGGATTTTTATTAGGAGAAGCTTAAATTTCTAACCAGGGGCCCTTGTTTCTGCAACTGATTTGGAAAGAAGGATAATAGGCGGGGGATTGTGAAAAGAAAAGTGAGGTGTAGGAATTTTCCAATCTTGGAGGTTTGTGTGGATGCGTGGGTTTTCCAAAGATGGGTAAGGGTTTATACCATAAAGCAAGCACTTTGGTCGAGTAGAGGAGGTGGAGGAAGGAAGAAGTTGGAGAGGCAGTCACAATTCCATGAGTTTTTTAGGATTCTGGTATTTTTTGTAAATGTAATATGTGGAAGAATATAGACCTCAATGCGAATATTGTCTTCTAATCCCTTCTTTTTGTGCCTTATTTGGTGAGGAGGTTTGGGAATCTTGTGTTGCCCTTGGCTCGCAATGGATTTCTAAGCAAGCACCTCCTCCCACCAATATTCTTTAAAATAATGAAAAAAATTATCTTCCGTAAAGAAAAAGTTCTTATAATGAGCATCCCGAAGCAAATCAAAGGTGGTGATGATGATGATATCTTGCGAAACATTTAGAGAAATAAAAGAAATGTCGAGTTGAAAGTTCGATGAATTAAGAATAGGAGGCTATGCAATTCCAGTTTCCATGATAATAAACATATACATTGTGTCTAACAAAACAAACATCTTATCTGGTTATTCAAGATAATTGTGTATTATTTTTTTAGGTAGGATAATTTAAAGAATATTTTAACAAATGGATGTAAAATTAAAAATTTTGCCTGTTGATTGGATTTCCATAGACTTCAAATATTTTGTTTCTTTACTTCTCACTTTTCTTCATCAAAAAGAAAAAGGAAATAAATCCACCTACTACTATTATAATGTAATATTTTTTCTTATATTTTTTTTGTTTCTCTACTTTGCATGCTACACATTTGTTGGACTACAAGAGGCATGCAAATAAGGCTTCAGTTTTTGCATACTGTTTAACTTCCAAGACCAATATAACATTAGGAGATTTACCATTGATGGTAGTTGCAAAAAATGAGGTTGATGAAAAATGCAAGTTCATCTTGATGGTTGAATTGGACATTTCCAGGTGCAACTCCACCTCCAAAACCTTGGGAACAAGCAGGGAACTCATCTGGTCCTGCACCTTTCAAGCCGCCATCATCCGGCAGCACAAGTGAAGTAGTTGAAGCATCTGGGACAGCAAATGCAGGAGAGATTGTTCCTAATGCTCAGAGGAATACTTCAACAACAAATACTCTGGGGAGGCCTCTGCCACCAAGGCCGTGGGAGCAAAGTTATGGGAACAGTTAGGGGCATTTTAACTTGAAGTCATTTTTCTTATTAACAAATTTATGTTCTATATAATTCAGGCTGTAATTTTAGCTTCCTGAACACAGGCTATTACAACTCAGGCTATGGTTCCAGCTTATTTGGTCCATATGGTACACCTGGTGGTGCATATAATAGTGGCCTTTATGGAAATAGCATGTACAGAAGTTTTGGAGGTTTTGGAGGCAACATGTACAGCAGTGGATTTGGTGGCCCATTGGGTCCTTATGGGATGGGTGTTGGTGGTCCGTATGGCAATGAGGATCCTAATAACCCATATGGCCCTTCATCACCTCCAGGCTTCTGGATATCCTTCATTCGGGTGGTAAGAGAAATCTCTTTGTTATGAGTTCTCTTTGTATGTATGTATATGTATGTAGACACACACACGTGTGTGCGTGCATGTGTGTATGTGTGTACAAAATATGCATATGTAAATGCTCCACCAACATTCGACCAACTTACAGGTAAACTTGTAAGTTCCTGATTTCATAGATGAAGCTCAAGTTGGAATTCTGTAAATCTGACATCTTTTGCCAAAAGATGCTATATATTCCCTTAAGGACGTCCGTCCTTTTTTTTTTTAAGGTACCATCCATCTTTCCTGGTTCATTATTTGAGTTATTTTGTGACACTGATGACAGATGAATGGAGTTGTGAACTTTTTTGGTCGGATATCAATCCTTATTGATCAGAATACTCAAGCCTTCCATCTGTTTATGTCAGCACTTCTTCAAGTACTGTCCAAACTCAATTTACTCTTGCTCTTGCATCTCCTTCCATAGCCATGCTTAGTGTTCACCGATTAATGTTCCTTTTTAATTTTTTTCTGTTTCAGATCATCGACCGTACTGGCTTATTATATGGTGAGCTTGCAAGGTTTGTGTTGCGGTTGCTAGGGATCAGAAGAAAGCCAAGAAAACACCCAAAACTGGGATCTTCTGAGCTTTCTGCTAACTCTCAAGTTCCGGGACAAAAGTACATTGAGGGCCCTAGAGATGCTAGTGGTTCATGGGATAATGTCTGGGGAGATGGTATCAGAGGATCCAGCTGAAATAGGCATGGGGTATGTAAGAGAGCATGGAATTCATAAAAGTGCTTTTTAATACAGCACTGAGTAAAGGTTGTGATGCATGTTGAGAGGTATTGGTTATTGTTTCTAGTCTCAGGCATGTTCAGATTACAATGGTTGTTCAATTAAGTGATTTCTACGTATATCTGCATGGGGGTAAAATTTTCAACTTGCTTGGACAAAGATCTATAAATTCTGCCGTTCATAATCAAGGTCTTGTTTCTCCATTGTGAATTGTTTCCTTTCAAGCCAGTGCTGCCACCATCGTACATGTGCTAATTACTTTCTATCGGTTGGTTTCTTGCCGAAAAATAGTATCAATCAGCTGTCGGATGTGCTCTGTGATTCTAAACAGCCAATATCTGTTGCTTCTTAATTAATGCATTCAGCACTGCACATGCTTCAATTGCAATTTGGTGACTCCTATTATGACCCTAGAAAGCAAGTAAACCCATCGCAAATCAAATAATCATTTAATTGCTCCCAGAGGCTTTGTTCTTATAGATCCCTTGTTTATGTATGCTGATCAAAGTTGACATTGATTGGATAGGTTTTTTCCGTTGGACTGTAGGTCTTACTTACCCTTCTCATGTGATTCATGAGTTGAATTTTTTATCGTGTGAGTTTCTTCTCGGTGGATTGAAGTGGCTTTCTCTGGTTTTAGGTCTGTAGCTAATTTGTTGCAATAGCCTAGGCACTTCCATTTTGTGCAACCTCAAATGTTGATTTGTCTCTGAGCTCTGAAAGAGTTTGGAAATGACTGCTTAAACTCTTTCCTCAATAAAGTTGTCATTTGTCGGGGAAACTGCAAGATGATTTAAGAATATAGCACTACTGTCAGGTGCCAGCAAGGTCCAACCCCTGTCCAATTTGTGCGAACACTTGAATTAATTCAATATGTTCTTAATGTATGATAATAAGGTTCACATTTAAACAGGTCATGGTAGAGAAACCAATAAATGCATTTGACGTTGTTTTTGGGACTTAAATAGGTGTCAACAGCTGATATGGTAGTCCAATTTTTTTTTAACCAAGGCATATACTAAATGGATGATGACTTCTGGGATTTCCGTCAAGGGAGTACTTTTGATGCGGTGAGAAAAGCTTTTGGCAGTCGGTCTCTGTGTACGTCCTCAAACACTGGAGTATGGAGCTTTTGGCAGTCGGTCTCTGTGTACGTCCTCAAACACTGGAGTATGGAAGAAGGAACAAAAGGTGGAAGGTATGGAAGAAGGAACAAAAGGTGGAAGCCACTTTGAAAGAGCACTCAACTACTCAACATACGGATCAACTGATGGACTAAGTTGATCTTAAGATGACAAGATTCATGAGCACTGTTCTTAAGCTGGAGGTTCCAGAAATGAATTTAGTAGATTTACAACGGGCTATCGGCTCGATATCAACTCACTCAACTTGATAAGAAAAAAAAAAAGTCTGACCAAGGCAAATTTGAGCAATGAAAATCCTGCTTCGAAACCTTTGATGTCAGCCCTTCAAAATAAAGGCAAATGTAAGCAAAGAAGAAGGTATGATGTCATCCCTCTAAAATTAATGTGAAATTTCTGGACAGGGCAAATGTCAGCAAAGGAGAAGCCTTCCACAAAACCTATATGGTCGGTTGGTGCTTTGGGAGTTTTACTTCATCGATCACAGTTTAAGCTCATACAAGTGGGCAACTTTTGGAACTCTCCTAACATGTAAACAATATGAATGGTTAACATAACAACTTTAGATATAGGGACATTGATTTCTTTGAAAAGCACAGATAAACCAAAGGACCAGATGAAATGCGGATCCAATTCTATAGATTGGAAAGATATGTTGCAGTAATTTGTAACTCAGCATTTGGAAACAATATATTTTCTGAATCCACTAACGGCACCCGGCAGCAAATTAATGGTGATACGAGTCTTAAGCAACCCTGTCTCAAAAGGAGTCCACAAACCTCAGACAGGCAGGTACCATGACTGAATTTGATGAATTCAAGTTCTAAAAGCCTCACTGTTTAGATCTTCCAACCATGAATCTAATACTCTAGCACTATATTTTCCTTCTTATGCTGTCAAGAAGCTTGGTGCATTAATATGAGTCCAATAAAAGCCAAAATTATCCCTCTTTTTATGTGAACCACCCCCTCATTGAACACTCCACTGCATAGAAATGTAAGAAGAATTACTAGTGAATTAAGTTAAACAAATTAGCAAATATATTTGTGGATTGTAGTGATGATTGGAGAAATCTGCTGGAACAATTTTAGATGTGATACCACCTTGCAATGTAATCCAAACATCATTGAAACTAAGTTTATCCCTAGTAGTCCAAGCAAAAGGAACAAACTAGAATTGAGCATAAAAAGAGCAATCTGATCTCCTAGGCAAAAGCTTTTACCATCAAGTACTTGTATTTGTAAAAGAGTGGTTTGCCATTAGTCAATAAGTTTTATCTTCCAGCAAATCAGAATGCCACTCAAGGCTTGAGCTATCGCCCAGTATGCAGACCATTTTATCCAATCTAAAGTTGGATGAGAAATATTTTGTACACCGCGTGCAGTCAATTTTTGCAATAAAATTGATGTAGAGTATACTGCATCATCCCATTAGACCACATAGCTCCTGCTTTCCAAAGCCCATTAAATGCCTACAGTCCTTTCCTCCTTTATAACTTCCTATTTCTAGAAAAATATAATATTCCTTCAGGATGTCATATCAGACCACGGGATGTCATAACAGACTATGGAATATCATAATTTTTTCAGAACAGAAGTATTTTCATCATTCAAAATTTTAAACCAAAAATGTAGAACTGGTGCATTTAATTCGTATCGGGAAGCATGGCTACATGGTCCAACGGAAAGGAGCGGTGCACTATTATTGCACCACATGTGGTGCACAAAGAATTACTCAAAGTTGGATATTCAAGCCCTTAATGAACTAAAGAATATATGCCATCCCCAATTACTTGCATATTGTTAGATAAAGGATTTGACAAGAAGAATGCAGCATGACAAGTTGAATTTTTTGCTTCCATTCATTGAACAGATTGAACACGCAAGACCAGTTCAAAAAAAATGGACCATATACATTTAAGAAAAAAAATGCCATCGAGAACACAAAGGCATGCCTGCAATCTCACAGTTAAGCATTTGTTGTTAGAAACAGGAACTTATCTTTCCAATATTTCTTTCAATTTGATACAACACTGATTACACAGAGCATGTTGACATTTTCATTTTTTATCTTCACAATGTGATGCAAAGACCAGTAACATGCTTGACAGAACAAGCCTGAGAGATTTAAATCTATGAGCTGACATATTGTTTTTGGAGGAGGTCAGCACAAAACATCAAGTCGAATCGAACCTCAGGAGGGTCTCCAATACAATCAAAGACTGCATCTGCTGTCACAAAGTCCTCCTCAGCAGTATAACTACAAAAGAAGCACAGTTATGCGTCTGACGAAAAAAGGGTTACATAATGTATGCGTTCTATTTTAGATTCATATATCAATTTACTTATAAAATGGAGGATTAGGATTTATTTTTACCAAATACGTAAGCTATGTATGAAGTTTGAGCACGTTATTTAACATTATTTTCACTATCTAGAACATCTAAAACAAGTAACATCTAATGTTTTAGTATCTAACTGATTATATTCAATTCTTTGCATTTCTAGATTAAAAATTCTTTTAGATTGATATATGCAAATTGAAATGCTTTAGTCAAACAGCTTAACTATCTGCAATAGTTAATCCCAGACAGACCGTCCGGTTGACTGCTAAATTTGCAAATATGTTGAAGATAAGACAAAGTTATTCTGCACCACGTAGGCTTCAGCTCCATAATTTTATACCGCTTGACCTAAGACTAGATTTGATACTCGAGCTGTTTATGAATGACCTAGTAAAAATTCTACTTCCTGTAAGAAATATTATAGAAACTTAACCACAAATCTTATAAGTGCATCATATGGTTCAAAACTTCAAATAGTTACTGTAGTCCAAGTAAAAAGAAAAAAGAAAGAAAAAGAGTTAAAAACTGCGAATGTTTCAGAACACCTCTAAAACCAATATCAATCAGGTATCACTCATATAACAATGTAGCACTGCATCCACATTCTAGTGTTGTAATGCACACATCGATAATAATATTCATCTTGTTGCATGAATGAACATTGTAGACTGGATAAAACATTTCAAGCATGGATACAGCATTATAATTGCCCTGTGGCTAATATTTGGTACTAAATGATAAGGCCCATGCACTGATAGCTCAACAAAGATACTACTTCTGAAGACAAGAAATTCCATCCAGGTATATTAAAGAATATATATTTATGGGTTCTCATTCTTTTTAAAACCTGAAATTTGTTATCTTTAGACCATATAACATGCTTTAGTTATATCATTTGTAAGTGATAAACTCCAGTTGAAAATCAAAACTTCAAGAAACTAATTTCAACATTTAATGCTCAAAAATGACATACTGCTCATCATCTATGATATGAATCAAAATGTAGGTGAGAAAAATCCTTACCCACTCTTTGTTACTATGCACTTCATGCCAGCAGCTTTTGCAGCTGCAAGACCTATGGCACTGTCCTCTACCACAACACAACTGGAAAGCATGGAAAACAAAGATTAAAACAATAAATGCATTTCATATTTGCTCCTTTCAAACATTATAAAAGAAATAACAAAATAAGCCTGTGGATAATGTAAGATTAGCAATAAACTTGACTAGGACTAAAATGGAAATTTTGTAGTTCCACTGCAATACAGGATCCCAAAAAGAAAAGTCGAAAGTATGACAATTTGTACCATACATTTTACAGTACCTTCTTGAAAATTCATGAAGAGGAAAAAGATTAACATATATACTACATACATAGATGTACATATACATGTACACACATATATGTATGTAAACTATATATATGTATATATGATGGAGGATCAGAAAATGAAAGTAGGCACATTATAGTATTATAGATGAAAATAGGTGCTGCCCATTCAGAAAGCCTCCTGCTGACAGACCACTTACGAGCTCCTAGACAAAGCTTCATTCCTCCAACCAGAGACCACACCCTTTTCCACACTATAATCATGTAAATGTGGAGGCATTTGGAAAGGCCACTTCTTTCACGAAGTAATTCGTCCCTCCATGGCCAATTTCAAAGTGGTCTTTGGAAGGGTCTTGGAACTACATTCCCCTAGTGAAAGTTATGGTTTCTTTATCTGTGCTTTTAGGTTTTGTTAGCTATTAGCTATTGGACGAACAAAAGTAGTCATATGTCTTCATCTTAGAATTACATTTGTCATCCTTGGTCAATGTTATTTCTGTGATATACATTACTCAGGCACTCCAAAATTGATGAGTGTTTGGCTCTATATTTTCTAGTACTGGATATCTTTCTCTCGGTCTCTTCACCACTCAGCTGCTTCGATAATGTTCTTTTTCTGTAGTGATGCTCACACCATGCAATCTCCATTAGAGATGAATTATTCTCCAATGTGCCCAAAACTTCACCTCCCCCGATAGGTTGGCAAGTAGAGGTACAAATTTTACAAGTATTTGATTGTAAACATCAAATGATCACGATGCTGTTTCAGGATGTTTCTGGAGACATGATTGATCAGCATAAGTGGGTAGGCTTGAATTTTGAGTAATAATAACTTTCAAGTAATTCAGGACCAATATGATCCATTTCATACCCATCTGCGCCAGATATTTGGCCACTGGATTCTGCTCAATGAATCAGTCCACCAACATTTGCCCATTCTACTTTAATTAATAGACAGGAATCATCTAACCTCTGATAATGACAAGGGACCCAGGAAACAAGATGGTAGTTAGGAAAGTTGCCATCCAGAAACTTCGATAATAGAAGTTTAGTTGAATACAGTGCAGAAAGGAGAATTTTAGAGTGCATGTTACAAGAAAGACAACCAGCTAACAGAAATGAGGACTATAATAACAAATCAAAGCACAATTATGGGATAACTTGGATCTTTTAGAAAAATAACATTTAAAAATCAGGAAAAGGAAAAGAATGGTACGAATGAAAAATAAGCATCATAATGAATGGTGATTAAGATTTTGTATAGGATCGGGAACCAAAAAAGAACCAATTTAACCCTGTGAGGAAGGTTAATCAAGCTCTCTAGTCAAGCAACCGAGTATTATTGAGAAAAGAAAAAAGATTCTATGCAAGGGCTTCAGTGTGCTTAGAGAAAGCATGACAGAACCAATTTATGTTACTCTATGGATGTAAAATAAAATAAACATGATAGATGAATTAATTAAACCTTTACACAGCAATAAGGGCAAGCACGAGGGAGCAATGAGTAGTGCAAGTACTCACAAAAAGATAGAATAATACTTTTCGATGTATAGCATAATTGCAGTCATACTAAAATGGAGAATACTATACAGTTGAATTATAATTTCCAAAAGATATCTAAAACTTTAATGCCTTTTATGAACTTGTGAAGCTTACATAAGGCGCATCTAGTCTCCATGTAATGTTAAGCAATACCTGGTTGGCTCAACACCAAGAGTATTGGCTGCTAGTAGATAGATAGCCTGCACAAAGAAAGAGAATGATCAACATCATAAACTTTTATTCAGAAAGATACAAAGTCATGCTAATAGAAATTTGGGTAAACAACTGACAATAAGAAACTATGAGCAAGCACCCAACAAATGCATGGAAAATACATCTGAGAAGCTACTAGTTTTACCCTCTTCCCTGTTACTTAAGTAGCTGGAGCATGATTTTATTCATATTATGTAAAACAAATACCTAAAAATCCTTCCTAAATTACACAGTAGAAAGGAGATTGCATTGGATGGAATCAAATTGTAACTTTTTTGTTTTGGCAACTCTATGATACATCAACTATGCCATGTGCCGTTGTTCAATATGGCATTCATTATGTTAGGTTTATGTGTAGAAGCTTGGATGACTGACAGTTGTTCTGCATAGAACTGAGAATAAAGTAGTATTATTGACCTTCATTTGCACCCTAATTTATAAGCCAAAACATCTAAGAAGGAAAATTCATTAAAGTGATAAATGAGTTTAGAATCTATTTTGGATGTCATATGATCCTTAAGTCCAGAAAACTCTGTTGTAGGTCATCAAATAAATGGCCAGCATGGAGGAAAACTTATATTATGCTGGAAGGAAGGAAATGTCTAATAAGTTCATAGATTTTGAGTAGCAGTAGGAGCTAACTGAAAGAAAAGACTAAAATAATAGATAAATAAACGTTCAATTATAATCCAAATCCACTGAATTGCCATTTTCACATTGTGATCTTTGATTCGATAAGACGAGTTGATAGAATCCAAAAAATTGAGTTTAGTTAAACTTGAAACCGGGGGAAAAAGAGGACGAAGATTTGGATTTTGGAATAAAAAAAACAACATTCAGGAAACCCAAATAGAGAAAAATAGTTACCGGATCAGGCTTTTTACGAGGAACTACATCTCCTGCAAATATTGTTATCTTCTCTGCTCGTTCAGGGCCTAACAGGTAAGAAACTATAGCTGCAACCTGCATCCGACATATAATGGTCAAAATGTTTAAAACTTCCGGTGGTTAAAATTTTTAAAATTCAACGGGATATTGTAAACAAATTTTTGTCCCAAGAACTTTTTTTCCCAAAAATATATGGATTCTGGTAGAAAATGGAATGCCAATATCTGACTATTCATGCAACAGGTCTTATCATAGACAAATGAACATTATATATGAATTTACAATAACAGATTCTAAAGAGTAAACCTAGTAATACAGAAGTGGCTATCCGAGAAAATCAATAGCATCCCCCAAACTTGACAATTTCATGGAGCATCTTTGGTGAAAGGTTCAAGCCTCGTTGATTTATTCTAGTTCGACTGTTACAAATTAGAGAACCTTCTGAATCAATTCTTTTTGTATTCTCTCTTATGAACTCTTAGTATATGATATTAGCAATTTAGGAAGCTTAGACACAAGAAATAGCAGCCAAATTGTTCCTCAGTGACCAAAGCCTATTAACAAAAAAAAAATGAAGAAAATAGAGATGCTTCAGCTATTACAAAAGAAGAAAAGGAGGAGGAATAAAGTACCAGTTTAATATGTGGACCACTGATTTTCCCTCAATCTGAAGTGGCAAACAAAGTAAAGATAGCACCATTATTGCTTACCTAACTTGCTTTATGTAGTTTGGCAAGTGAGTCAGCTGAGTAATTTGTTTTGCAAAGCTAGAACTAGAAGGGCTTGATTTGACAAGAGTTACCACTAGGATCTGCGGAATTGGACCCAATGGAGGTCCTATCGACATTCATACACCTATAGATAAGGCGTGGATCCATATATAGATTCAAAAACCATATAAAATATTCAAGGTATAGAACTGATTTTTGTGAAACCCACCTGGACTGAAATTTCAGTCTGGACCCAATGGTGCAGTGTTTAATGTACAGTTTTACTCTTATTCCTTCATGTTTCTTATAAGATTATCTAGGATACTTTGAAACTGTCACCAGTGAATTGTTTTCACAACATATAGGAAAGTGAGCTTACCAAATAACAATACACACTTGAAACAATCAGTACCCAAATGCAAACTTGATTATCTTTCTCTTTCAGTGTCCGGTGCCAACTTAGCATGCTTTCTTAGGCATGAACTCTCCTAATCATTTCCAAAACTCTTCATGAGAATGTTTCACCCTAACTTAATATGCCATTCTTCCATTGTGTTACACATCTCCTTATGAGTTTAGGCTGTGATGCTCGACTGGGTTATCAAACATGTTCTTACATCATGTTGCTAAGTGAGATACAAATTGAAAGTGCTTTGCTTGAGATAAATGCATGTTTAGGAAGCCAGCATATAATCTACTAATAGGGTGAAATTCAGGTCAGCTAGAAATTGGAAACAAGTAGGATGCTTAAAACAGATGGCTTTGAGATTTGTGCATGACAAAATTATGGCAGAAAGCTGTTACTAGGTTCAGGCAATGGTGATGCATCTGCTGTGCAAAAATCACAGAGCCATTATGGTAAAGTCCTGTTCAAGCGGAAACTTGTTCCCATTGCATAGCAAACTTAAAACTGCACCCATTCCACAGCTATAAGATTTATTTTTTAAAAAAAATGGTAGAAATGATTGAATCTAGAACATCTCCCTGGTGCACACAAGAAAACAGAGCCAGCTACTGTACCCAAGCTCCATTAATCACATCATTCAATCAACAGGAGTTGGGAATAAGGTGACTGTTTAGGCATCCGAAGCTCTCTTAGGGAAAATATATTACATCAATCTAACTTGTGCATATTTTAAAATGTTAACCGGTACTAAAATAGGTTAAGTTCATGCATCCTCATTCTTTTCATTAGCAAGAGACTGACAAATTTAATTTTGTTTACAAGGGGTTTCCATATCATAACTATGTAAATTTGATTGTATGAAATGAAATTTAGGTTTTCAGAAGTGTTCATCCAACCTTAGCTCCTAGTTAGGGCTGACAACCATCTTTAGAAGCTCACATATTTAGTTTCAGTCCAATGGTAATACGATAAACTAACAAGATGGTGATAAATATCTAAATTTTGAATCTGTCAACATGGTTCATGTACATCTCCAGAACATGCAAAATCTAGAGAATATATTCTACAACAACAATATAGAATGCAGAGCCAACATGTGCATGCCATTATAATTGTGGGCATCTTTGTACTTGTCGGTCTAAACACACCAACAGCTGTAGGCTACTTGCTAACTTTGTATAGAAAAAGTAAAGCATTGTAACTAGAAATAGATGGATGCTTTACTGTTGTTTGTACTCTTAAATGCATGTGCTCATATGGAAGAAACATATTGTAGCATTTTGGCACCATTTTACAACAACAAATTGCAGTTCCATGACAAATCTAGCCTGTAATGCAATGCCCTTTGATCCTCCACAATTCTAGATCATTGCATGCTTACAGGGCATTTAGTGCAGCAATGTGTAACGTATTGGTGGATTGCTTCTTTCCAGCATCAATTATGTTAACCTACTACAATATATTTTCACTTATAAGTGCCTATGGATTCACTCATACACATTGAAGTCAGACATCATTTGGAAGACCTATTACAGATTAAAAGAAGATACGGGATATGGCTGTAGCTCCTAGAACTAAAATCCTTGGTGGAAAATGAATTGGGGCCGACTACCATGTAAAGAGGTTCTAGTTGCTAGAAATCTGCAGCATATAGAATCAAGTTGCGGCTTATGTGTTGGAACTAAGGAAGATATCAACCATTGTCCGGTTATATTTCCCTTTGCAAGACAGGTTTGGAATGCTTTGTGCACAGTTAATCATCGAATACCTCACATCAACTCGCAGCAGCATTTGATTGATCTTTGTGCTAATCCCATGTGGCTGGCACTTGAGAAGACAACTATTGCTTATGTAGGATCGGCCATTTGGAATGCTCATAATCAAAGGGTGTTCCAAGGGCAACAAAGCAATTCCAACGAAATATCAGCCATGGCTTCTCGCCTGGCAGCAGAATTTTATGAAGTTTTGTTGAAGAATACCGAAACAATTTATCAACAGCAGTGAGGCATCGGTGGCTCTGTGAGTCCATCTTAAATACCATGTTTGTTGGTTTCTTGGACGCCTCCTCCCTGCGAAATGGTTAAGGTGAACTTCGATGCTTCTTGGAGGGATGGTCAGGCAGGAGCTGGTTTTATAATTAGGAATCATGCAGGATATGTATTATTTGCTGGAGCAAGAAGAATTGTTGCATGTACGGTCCCTGAAGCGGAACTTTGGGCAGGTTGGGAAGGATTGACAATGGCAGCTATGTATTTAAATTTCACAAGGATTTGGTTGGAAGGAGATTCAACAACGGTTATCCCCGTTGGATCACAAAGTAGCTTAGAAAAGTTTCAACTTCTACAGTTGACATTCATCCTCTTCTATCAGATATTGTTCAAATAGCTGCATCCTTGGAATCTTTCTTGGCATTTAGGGAGGCAAATCAACCGGCGGACTCTCTAGCAAGTCTTCAACAAAATTCAGACTTTCATTCTTTATCATCCATGCCCATTTACATGAAGATGCAGGTGTTAGCGGATTCATCAGCAGTTGGTTTTCTTAGACTTTAGCATGTTAACCTTTTCCTTTTGTTTGTTGCTTTGTCTTTATTTTGTTTTTGCAGTTCAATTCTTGATCTGGGTCTTCTAGACCCCCATATGTACCGCCCCCCAAAAAAAAATAAGCAAGCATGATGATGAACTGCAAATTAAGATATAACATACCAGGATACAAGCTATGAGTTTTAAGTAAACAGAGGTACTTGTTAGTAGACTAAAACTATTCTACAAATTTATTTTCTTGAGCAAAATAATATGGCACATGTAATTGTGGAACCTGATAATTCATACCGCCTTCTCATTAGAAGTGCTGCACACTGCAACTTTTACTCCTTTTGCCAGAGCCTCATCAATCAGCCTAAACAATTAAATAAGTTTAAATTATCAAAAAAATCTATTGGTCACATGAGTAACATATTGTAGGAAACCCATAGACTTTAGCATGCATATCACAAGAAATTGAATATCTTTTTTTTCACTTTTTCTTTGTTTTTCTGAAAAATAATGGCAGGAGCACCATGCATTAGAATTATCAAATACTTCGAAAATAACACCACCAAGATTTGAATTCAGAATGCTCATCCAGACAGAGGGATGCAATCACTAAGCTGAAGCCAACTTGTAGACCGATTAATTGGTGATTTCCATGGCATGGTTTCAATATAAGCTTTGATTTTAGAAAGCCTTATGTTGGCTTATATTTTGGCAAAAAATAGAGAGTAGTTATAACACTAATAAATACGCCAAATCTGAGTTTTTTGTTTTTTTTGTTTTTGTTTTTTAAAAAACTCAAACTTTCATAGCTAAAGTTTTTTTTATCATGCAAAACAGAATTATTCTCCACAAATTCAGCTCCACTAACAAATATCAGCACTAAAGCAGGATTTTTTGTATAAACTTTATAAATGCATACTTTAGCCCAAAATTCTGAGAAAACATCAACAAAATGGCCTTGCAACAATGAAATAACAAACCAACACAAAGCTTGTGGTGCCCATGCAGAAGGTTTCAAATGCTGCTAGTGCTACTAGTGGGCTGGCTAGTGGCCAGCATAAACATGCCATGCCATGCTAAAATTTAAAAAACAGAAAAAATGTAGTACCCTTTTAGTAGACATTTTTTAACAAACAAATTAATATATGTCTTGTCTACCCATTTCAGGTGCCAATACTAGACCAGCATGGTAAGTACCGAACAACATGGACTGGCATAGACTAGTACTTGAAAGCTAGCACACACATCATTTTTTCCCCTCTTTTAAATATTGGTCACAACTTGTTTATGCATTATTCATTGAAACAGCAAATGGAATTGGGTCAGATGTTTTATTTTTATTATTATCACTAGCTCAGGTAATAATTTGTGGCTGCTGTAGAAGAAGCAAGTGTTTGCTGCAACCATTCAGAAAGAAAGGAGGAATGGAAATGTTGACGAGGAATTATTCAAAGTTCAAACACTTTTGGAAGACCACAAAGCCAGCAATCACATCATGTCAAGTACTCGTTGCTCACTAGAGTACTCCTAAAACCCAAGGAAAGGCCCATAACTCACGAGACATCCAAAAGACGTAGATCACATAGTTTAAATAACCAAGCCACCCAGGCACCAACATAGTGGATTCAATAACCAAGGTGCCCTCATAAGCATGATCACTAACAAAACCATTTACATATTCTTGGGCATTAGGAGATCTAAAGCAAAGGATATACATAATATGTGCATGTGCACCTATATTTGTAGGTATACAAATAAATTAATACACACAAACACACACACAGAGAGAAATAGATACATAGTATTTTGTATCAAATGCTACTGAAATCAAATAGTAGCCCCTTCAAAATGAAATCCAAACCATTGACCATGATCTACAATCTCTAAGTTGTCTAGACCATAAATCATTGGTTTATAGGTCTCTTATTGACAAATCAAATGATGAAATGAACATTTTTAACAATATGACACCATGCTTTGATTTGATTAATAGTCTAAAAGCATCCAAATCATTTTGATTTTGGTTTTTATGTGCTCAAATATATTTCCATCAAGATCAGTAGTTTGAATTTCAAATAATATTAGCCTATGAGGTAATTTATCTCAATAACTATATTGCAATCATCCATTTTGCATCCGCTTTATGTATAGGTAAGAGACCTTGAAGATACTTTATTTTAAAGTTTCTAAGCAATTTAACCATTGCAGATCATGATCAACTCTATAAATTTTCATTTTGAAAGATTACCGTCAAATATGTGTTATAGTATTTGGAGCAACAAATTATCGACAGCCTGGTATAACCAGCAGAAGACCAACATATATCTATGACTTCTCAAGGGCAGCCATCAAAGATATGATGCTTTGACTTCATGAATCACTGACCATAGTACTTTCACCTTTTAATGAATGAATTCTACTTCATAATGCTTTCACTGTTCATGATATATTGGCCTGTATGCAGTTTTCTAGTTGCATAACAAATAACCATCGGACCTTTAATGGGAAAAATTATACCATTATGTACTTAGAGTTCCTATCCTTTATCTGCAGCATTTAAACTTGCAATTAAACTTTGTTATTGTGCTTTTGCTTCCTCAAAGTTAGGATATTACTCACAAGAAAAATAAAGTAGCCTGCAGCCTCCCACATTTCAATTGGTAAATTTGCCTGATCAGCATTGGAGTGATCATTTTTCCTAGATAGTTACTCTAAACTGGAACATCCCTTAAATGCTGAAGAATACAATATCAAAATGAGGGTACCTAGCTTTTATAATTAGCTAATAACACTGCCATACAATCAGATGAAAAACTAGGCACATAATTGTGGTTTAATTTAAACTTCGAGTAAGCCTTCCCAACATTGTCAGATCATTTAATCCTACCCCAAATCCTGTTTTTAGTTTTCCATCAGGATCAAACCAGGGCATAGATTGGTTTTCTTTTGAACATCCTCTTTATTGACAACGTATTCTTCAATATTTTCCTTAATACAGGCTGATGTCTTCTTTGGAACTTGATATCTCAACATCAAGGAATGACCTGGGCTTACTGAGAAAGCATATGCTTCACAAGTAGTAATAGAAATATATGACGTCATTATGATACTGTCTTAGTAACTTGTATTTAACATCATAAGTTCAGGGTTTTAAATGGCATTATCATCCTGAGAGGATTTGGGTTTCAAATGACAATATGTTACAATTATGTTCTTAAAGAATTCCAAACATAGTAAAAACTAACACGGTACACCATGTGAGATGATGGGTCAAAAACTGCACCAGATATCAATTAAGTTTTATTTGATGGGAAGCTTGAAAATGTCTGACCTTGCAACACCAGGCCGGAGAGGAAGCAGCTTCTTCTCAATAAGGGCCATGAACAATTCTGTTTTCCTTTTGTGAAGAGAAGCTATAAAATCTTTTCTTTCTTCTTCAGACTTTGGTGCTTTATCCGGCCAACCCACCTTGTTGAAATATGCTGTCATTCTAAAATACCATGGAACATCATTCAATAGTCGGAAATCATATTGTTAGAAATAAATTAAGCACAAACCTGGAAACACATCTCCAGATTAACAGATTTTTATATAACATTTTATTTATGAATAAATATTCTATTACAAAGAAAATGAACAAAAAATCAACTAAATCAATACATACTTCAAAACAGAAGAATTAGATACCATATATTTTCTAGTTACATTTCATTTTGGCATAACAGTCACAAGGAAGTCCCAACATGTCTTTCAACCAAAGTTGTTACAGCCCTGATGCATATCAGGAAAGTAGTCAATTATGATCATTCCTTCATTCAAGCCATCATTGGTGACTTAATGCACAACCTGGCATAAACTTAAAATCAAGATTTTCAAAATGTACGAGATTTTACCTCTCCTTTCCACCACCAATCTTGAGCAATTCACCATATAGCTCCACATCCCAGCTGACACCCAATCCCCTCTGTAATTGTGCATCATCAAAAAAAAAAATCTTCATTTTCTTGGAAATAAAAATAAAAATAAGACTCTATGCGTATAGTCGAACAGACGCACAAACTCCACAGTCAATGTCCAATTTGAAAGACTGATATAAAGGGCTCCATACTTCTTTCAATAGCATCTTTCATGATTGAACTACAGCTCAAATCAAAGAAAATCATTCGGTTGAAAACGAAAAATTTGTCATGACCAAACATTTACAATTGATTGCGAAATAAGATTAATCTGACTGCACAAAATGTGAACCTTTGCCACTACACAAAAAGGCTCTACGGCTACTAAATGACTCAAATGCTCAAAAAGCCTATTCACAGGGCTAATCACAATACAGTAAGCCCAAAACATGTATCAGCAAACCAATTCAAATCAAAATCTTTATTAGCATATAAGCATCGAATTCCCAAGCTAAACCAGAAATTATAGCATCAAACCTCGGCAAAGGTCTCGTTGAAGGATATCCGGTGGCCGTCTTTTTCCGTGTCAACAAGCACGCCATCGCAGTCGAAGAGCAGAGCTGCCGGAAGCGGCGGAGTCGAAGAAGAAGATGATGATGATGAAGAAGATGAAGAAGAACAGACCACGCCTTGCCGGCGACTGCGAGGAATCGCTCCACCTACCAACCTCCCCCCTTCTAAAGAGGAGGAAGAACGGAAGGGTGGCGTCCTTCCGCCACGGAATTGGGGAGTGGAAACAGGAGTAATTCTTGAAAGCAAAGGAGAAGAAGAGAGGCTTTTCTTCGATAAAATTATTACGCAGGAAGAAGCTGGAGAAGCAGCAGTCGCGGCCATTGGCGACTGAGCTTTTCTTTTTCTTTTTTTCTCCCCCTTTTTTGCCTTTCTGGCCTGGATATTGAAGACGGAGCAGGGCAGTTATACTCGCCCTTTGCGCGATAACCGGAAACGAAGCCTTATCCGGGAACCCGCCACAAATATGGGTTGCGAGTCTTGCACCGCATCCCCACGCCTAATTGCCTCGCCTTGTGAATGGATTGGGGAAGAACGGCTCCACTTTCTCCATTCTCACTCTTTCTTTTTAATTTAATATTACTTTTGCTTCTATTTGTAAAAATAAAACTTGCATCCAAAAACTTATGTTGCATATCAAACTGTATTTTCAACAACATTTATGTGACAATGTAACGATGATGATTCAAAATCATTTTGTTATAAGCACGTATGCAAACATGTTTCTATATATACGTATGTATATATAAGAAATTTAAAATATTAAAAATATTTAATAATAAAAATATGTGTATAACTATTTAATAATATCCCATCATGTTTGATGTTTCTTAAAATTATTTTAAAATATAATTTTAAGTATTTTTAAAAATTTTAAAATAGTAAATAATTTTTATTTATAAATTCAAGTAATTTGCTACATGCATTTCATCTTATAATATTTTTTTTTTCTTTACATTAATAGAGACACTTGAACCATCTTTTCATAACAAAATATAGCATGTGCTAAAAATTCGTATCCTTATAGCTCTTAATGGATCATACATATAGTCTCCACCACCAATTTCTAGTAAGATAAACCCAATGAACCTTGAGTAAATGAACTGACACCGTACACGATAGGTATATGGTTATTCAAAGTAATTTTGTATTTTATTTTTGCTAAGTGAGTACAACATAGGATAGAGATTTAGGCATGTAATATTTTGCAGGCCTTGTGCACTAGCAAACATGCCCAAGATGAAAATTGCATATCATTCTTATTTATTTTATATATTTCTTTTTTTTTATAGATCGGGATTCCACCTTATTGATGCAAATGATGAGCCAACTATGAAGCTTATCGCAAATTAAGGCCAAAAAAAAGCTCATCAATTGGTTCATTATGGTAGATGGGCTTACCAATTAACTCCCACTAATCAGTATCATGCTTTTCATACTCACATCCACTTATCATTTTACCGATAAGGTGGACTTCAATGGTGTGTACGTCATCATTATGGGCATTCAAAAGCATGATATCCTTTTACCCACATATATAACATGCAATATTCATAGGACAAGATCCTTTAGGAATACTTGTAATATTTCTTTTGGTTCATGCATGCTCATTGTCACTCCTTTTTCTGTTGATGGTATAACGTTTAGTATTATTTTTAGATATGCATCCCATAGGAAGAGAGCGAGATTCTTGTTACCGTGCCTTCTAAGATCGTCAAAGGGTGGTGAATTTTCAGAGAGCTTACATAAATAACTTGATGTAGTTTGCATGCTAATATAGAAGTAAACCATGTTTTCCTTGTTCCATCTTGTTCGCAACAATCAACGAACAAGAATAGTGATTAGTTACGGGTGATTTTTACACCATTACTTTGCCATAGGTATAGCTTAATATTTTAACTGGTTAGATATAAACCCTAGCAAAACAAAGAAAAAGGCCACTTGCATGACCTAGAAGATACTCTCTTTGGCCAAAGCTTTAATGAGACCAAGGGTTACTCAGCATATCCAGACATCCAAGTTTACTTAAGCGGCTTGATGCCAAAATTGACCAAGTGACTCAACATAATCCTCTTCGCTTCAACTATAGAGTCTTCAATAGAATATGTATAATGGCAGCACTCTTCCAACTATTAACACAATTTCTTACTATATATATATATATATATAAACAAAATTTATTGAAATTTTGAAGGCAAACTAAGATGACACTAGTTTCAAAAGAAACTAAGTATATCCTCAATTTGCACATCACATTTGCATCCCGAGGTGCATTTATGCAAGTGATCTTGGTTAAATGGATCGTCGGTACACCTTACACAACTTAGTTTTGGAGAGGGATCCCACTCCTCAGGCTCAGAACTGTCAAATTGTTTTAGGTTTTCTTCTTTGGACTTTACAAAGTGCATGCATGACCAGTGATCTTTTAACAAATTCCTTAAAAAATAAAAGATCAGCGACCTTGTAGTTGTTGAAAGTGGTAACAACTAGTAATACCAAATGATTTATTTCCAAATAACCTTACCATGTTCATTATTAGTAGCATCATCTCATTAATCGAGGGTTATCCGAAAGTGACGGCGGTATGCGACCCCAGGCTAAAAAAAATCTGACCAATGTGATCGTGGCATGCCGTGGAGAGATCCATGGACCCTGAATTCTTCCCGCGGTACAACGACAAACACGGGACCGCCCGAGAAATATTCACGAAGACGCACGCGAAACTGGTGGAAGATGGCAGCAATTGGCTCACCAAGACTTCCAAGTCGTGCTCCGTGGTTGCGGCGCTCATCGCCACCATGGCATTCACTGCCACGTCCTCTCTAACCACCTGGGGCGTTGACCAGAAGTCGGTCTCCCCGTTCCTCCTCGAGAGCCACCAGTACTTGCAGGTCTTTTCCGTGTCGGCGGTCCTCGCGCTCTGCTTCTCCGTGACGTCCCTCGCCTGTTCCTCTCCTTCCTGACTTGCCGGTGCGAGCAGTGGGATTTCGAGACCGATCTCCCCTTAAAGTTGATACTCAACCTGACCTCCCTCTACCTGTCCCTCGCCGCGACAGCCGTTCGTTTCTTTGCCGGTACGGTTGTTTAACAAAACTGAGATTTGAACTTCGAAGAATATCTTGTTGTTCCCTCTTGGTGTGATTCTGCAACAATAGTGTCACACCTTTAAACCCTACGTGAAAGACCTAGATCTAGGAGTGATTTGTTGTTTCCTGTTCTTTGAACTTGTAATTCTCTCGTGTTCTACATTTGATTTTTATTCTTTTCTTCTTCTTATTGTCCTCTCTTATTGAACATTCTTTTCAGGTTCCATAGTTTCCGTTTTAGAACAGGCCTCCACTTTACAACAACTAGCCTACACTCTACTCTAGGGCCAATAAATAGGCCACCAGATCTTATCACATATAAGATCCAACCAACCCTAAAATAGAGTTCAGGGGTCTGACGCCTAACAAATCATTTTTTTTTGACGTTTGAAACTATCCCCGTTATATTTTGCCCCAATTGGTAATTTAATCTACAAAAGGGACTCCATGTTAAGGCTTGTTTGGCTTGTGCTGAATCCCAATCACTCTATCCATTTGGCTATGAAAATGACACTACTATAGTAAAGAGTTTTGGCAGCAGTTCGAAACCATTATTATAAACTACGGCAGCGGTTACTTAACCACTTCCATTATGGCCATCACCATAAATTTATAGCAACGATTTTTACAGCGGTTACAATAAGCACTGCCATATGTCATATATAACAACGGTTGTATAACCGCTGTCATAGACAAACTATGGCAGCGATTAATCAACCACTGCTATAACTTCTACTGTAATGGTTGTATAACTGCTACAATAGGATCTATGGCAGCGGTCAGCGGTTACATAACCGCTGCCATAGCTCTCTATGGCCATGATTACATAACAACTACTATAGCTCTCTATAGCAATGGTTAACATAACCGCTGTAATAGATCTAATGCAATAGTTGGCACAAAACCTACAATAGTAGTTTGCACACCTATGGCAGCGGTTGACAACCACTGCCGTAAATTTTGAATAATAAAAAAATATTTTTTTTTTAATTTTTAATTTTTTTAATTTGATAAATGTAGTTCAATATATAACATAAGAATATATCTAAAATAATACAAGAATATACGTGAAATACTCAAATTTTATTATTGAATAAAATTTATTATAATATTTTTTAAAAAAAATACATCAAAAATCTATATGTAAATCTAAATCATTATCACTGGGAGGAGATGGAGCACGAGCTAGAGGAGCTAGAGCTGCAGCTGTAGGGGTTGGAATGAAGTGCTGGCCAACAAATCCTCAAGGCCCATGAAGTCAACTTCAAAACGTGTAGAGAGCCTCATCACCATAGCAATCGCGATGCTTTGTAACTGAGATGTGCGCTGTAACATCCTGAACTAGCAAAATGATAAATTAAAAAATTTTTGTTCAAGTATGTATGGTATTGATATCTTAAAAGGTATTCAAAGTAATATTAGTGCGTATAATAGTTTTAAAGCATAAATTGTGACTGTCTGCCATTGCGAGTCCTAAAAATTTTTTAAGTCTGAAAACTAGCACCATATGGGGAGATATATGAAATATATATTTTCTTAGAATAAAAAGTTTCGATAATTAATTCTTAGATGTTGGTGAGCTGCAAAGTGATTTTTAATAAATTTTGGAGATCATTTAACCTATGTATTTTGAAGCAAGAAAGTTTTAAAAGTTTTAAGCTTAGAGAATTTGAACTAGAATCTAAATTTTGGATTCTTATTCTTAAGAATTTTAATTTTTCTGACATTTTTATTGAATCCAAATAGGAGGGTGTTTTTTATTTACTTTTATGTTTTAAAGCTAATGACATTAACTTAAAAAGAGAAATATAAATAAGCTGTGTATTGAGGAAGCTGAGAAGAGAGTATGAAATAAGTTTCTATTCAAAGTATTGAGTAAGCTGAGAAGAGAGTATGAAATAAGTTTCTATTCAAACCCAAGGAAAGAGGTCGACACTTCTCCAAGAGGTGTCAACACCGTCTCAGAAAAATAAAAAGAAAGTTTTTGAAAGTTTTGTGGCGGTGCAAGAAGGGGGTCGACACTTGCTTGATAAGGTGTTGATACTTTTCTTGAGAGGTCGACCTATAGGCTGACTTGAGGGATGATCTAGAGGCTGATCTACGTGTGGGTGTCGACACTTATGCCAAAGGTGTCAATCCTAATCACAAAAATTCCTAGGAGCAGGTTTTAATCGAGAAGGCTTTGAGTTGGAATTTTAAATTTATTTTTCTTGGGATGACTGAGCAGCTTGAGAAAATAATTAAATAGCTAAAAAATCATCTGATCAACACCTAGTAAGTTAGAAATTAGGTGGTAAATTCATGGGTTGACATCTAGCAACTCTTTTCTCTTAGTTTATTCTTTTCCAAATAAGAGCTACTGGTTTCTTTGTTATCTTTGGGATTTTCTGAGTTCTCCAAAGAGGTCAGAGAAGAGAAGAGAGCTGAGAAAGTTCTATTTTTCAGTAACAATCAAAGAGGATTTAGTTAGAAAGAGATAATTTAGTGGTGAGTTGGATTGAAGGAGGAAAGTTGCTGAATTTGAAAGAAAGACGCTATTACCACAGCAGTAGAATTTTTCATCCTTTAAGGTAAGAATTTTAAACTCCAGATTAATTATGAATTAGTTTTTGAGTAATTTCTTATAGTTTTGATATTTTAAATAGATCAAACTATGAGTTTAAGCTTGAATTTTAGTATGAATTATTGCTGCTTATGTAATTTCAATGAATTTCTGAAATATTTAGCAAATAAGATTGATTGTAGTGATTAGCGGAATGTAGAGAAAGTTATAATCAGAAGTTTTAGATGAATTTTTGGAAAGTCCTTATGTTTATGTTGAGGTTGGCTAACCCTAAGTTAAAACAAACAATACAAAGTGAAGACAATGACAAGAGAAGTTGAGGAATAAAAGTAAAAGTAAAGCATACAAGATGATGTTTCCAAATCATAAGATTAGTATTGAAAAGTATGAAACGGTTAAATTATTGGAGATCTTGAAGCTTATGGTTGGTATTTAGCTAATCCTAAGCAGAGTAAAATTGAATAGAATCAAGTAAAAGTTTAGAAACAATGTAGATGTAGTTTTGATATTGAATCATAGGATATGAGTATTAATCACTATTTATTGATGTTATAGAGGAAGAAAGGAATTAGAAAGAGTCAGTTAGCCAGCTATTAACTAGTTGAGGTGAGTATATTTTCTTATCTAGCTTTGGTATTTTCTTTCTTATATGTGATTCTATTCATATTCATAAGTATGAAACAAAAATATGTATAAATATTTTGATACTTAGCTTATCTCTAGTTTAGATTTTATTTAAATCAGCCTATCAGTATTTGAAAGTTTATTCAATATCAACTTTTGAAAAAAATGCATAGCATGACATGTCATGCAGCATATAGCAGTCGGCACCTCCTTGCGATATAAGTTATTGGAATGTCCAGTGAGACTTGTGAAGGTTCTTGATCTAGGGTTTTACAGATAAATTTTGAAACTTTTTCAAGATCTTACAGCAAAAAATTTAAATAAATTAAATATTTATTTAAATAAATATATAAATATCTAGATCTTAAATATATTACATGATCAAGGCATAATATTAAATCAAAAATTAAAATCAAACAAGAAAGAAAAGATTGATCAAATCAACCTAGATCTACACTACATCAAATGCAGGTATGAAGTTTATAGATCATATCTATTATCCTAAGCAAGTTAGACATTCTAACTTGCTGATCTGGACTTGAGGATGAAGTCACAAGCTACACACATATCCAACCTCTAGGAGTCGTCCACACGAGTCTACGATCTCTGATTTGAAGTCCGATGCAGAAAATCAGCACAACATGCTAGTACTATGCTGATTCTTCTTTGACGGTCGATCCGATGCTTCCTTCTTCAAAATTTGGACTCTCCAAAATATGAGAAGGAAGATGAGAGTTTACTGATCTGAGACTCTCTTTAGAAAAAACTCAAAAAAAGGAGGAGAGATTGAAAATAAAACAGCCCTAGAAGAAGACCCTCTTCTTCTTCTCTTTTCTCTTACCTAGACACCTAATTTAGTGCCTATGGAACCCTCATGCCCAAGGACCCTCTTCATCTAATTTTTGTACACCCCAAACCTCTCCCAAAGCTCTATATTTTATAAAAAAATTAGAAATAAAATTCATCCAATAAATAAATAGAAAAAAGAAGAGTCCAAGTTAGATCAAAATCCTAGACTAGGAATGTCCAAACATGAGAAGTTATTGGTGCGCCAAACTTTTAGGCACCTCCTCCACAATTTTTGGCATGGACCAACAAGGAAGGGCACACAAAAAAGAAGATTATTTTTATGGAATGAGAGAAAAATTAATTAAAAAAGGGGGCAGCACTCAAGGGAAGGTGTTTTGGTCAACAAGGATTCTATCTCATAGAATCCTAAGCAAAACTAACTCCTCTTTTGACTTGGTCTTCCATCTACTCCCAAATTGTCTTATGAGAAAAGGAGAAGAGAAAGAGGACATGAGAAGCCATTAGGAAGAAAGTGGAGAATTTTCACATAAGAAACAAAACAAAAAGGGCATGGGGCATTGAGGATCAAGGTGGTGCAAGTGATAGGGAGTCCTAGTCACACTAGGACTCCTATTTTGACTTGATCAAACAAGATCTTTTAACCAAATAAAATCAAGATTAAACCAACCTAATTAAATAAGGCCCTAACCCATTTAAGAACTTAATTAAATTAGATTAAATCAGATTTAATTCTTAATTTATTTTTTAATCAAATTAAAAAATTAGGGTTAATCCGAGTCCTAGTTAGACTAGGACTAGTTCTTTCCTGCACTTGGCTTATCCAATAAACCAATTGGACTTGATCCAATCAAGCCCAAACCAAATCTAATTAAATCATATTTAATTAAACTTAATCTCAGCCTATTGGCTTAATCAAATTAAGTCAATTAGCAATTTAATTGCTAATCGATCCTCCTGCAACACTTGCACTAGGTTAAACATCAATCATATTGATTGTTTAACCCTAAAATGATTCTTAATCGTTGATCAACCATCTGATCAGATTGTAAGCTCTAATATGTGTGATCTCATAGATCCAAACCTAAGCTAGTAGCATAGGAATAAATTTCTATACCAATCGAAGTGACCATCTAGCAATGATACCCGACGGTCGGATAGGTCGAAAGTGTAGAACACCATCCTTAGAATCCATGCGGATATAGTTTTTATATAATTCATCCCCTTGACCACAATGCTCGTAGGACATCTCAGAGTTTAACTGTCAACTCTGATCAGGTTGTCAATATTGTATTTCAAAATATCAAATCCATCTGATGGATTATCTTGGCCAAGATTTTGCTATATTGAAATACGGTGATACATTCTTCTCCAACTCTTGGAGTGGTCAATTTCATCTTGATCACACTCCAACTTCATAAGTACTTGATTGTGCCCAAAAGCCTTCCATTGCTGAATTAAAAATTTAGTTAGTCCGGTACTAAAGCACAGTGAGTTGCTTATAAGTCACTAAGATGATCTCAGATCTAAGGAATACTTATACCTATATCCCATCAGAGACATTCTCGATAGCAGAATGCTCTGAAGGTTGGTCATGTTCAATGAATGATGTACCCATACATCTCACATTGTATGTCCATACCAGTGTCTCCACACTCCTTGGTTAAGACGGACAACCAACCTATATGGCATATAGCGACCTATGCTTGATAGACGCTGTCATGTCCTAATTAACAATCTATCATTTGATCATGAAATAAATTTAAGGACTAATCGATAAATCCTTCTCTTTTATCGAAAACTAAATAGTCCTAAGGACTTCATCATAATAATGGAGTTTATTAAAAAATGTAAACTTATGATGAAAAAGATGCTAAAATATTTTTATTAATTAATAAATTAATTATAATTATAAAATAGATCAATCTATCAACAGGTTGACGATTGGCTTTGGGACATATAATTTTCAACAACTTTCCACTTATCCTAAAGCCACTCAGCACAGTATCTAATACCCATCTTCGACTTATGGTTGTCGAACTCTTTGATTGCCAGGGCTTTAGTGAAGGAGTCGGCTAGGTTCTCCTTTCCATCAATCTTCTGAAGGTCGATGTCACCATGATCCATGATCTCATGGACCAAATGAAAGCAGTGCAGAATGTGCTTTGTCCACTGGTGTGCCTTCGATTTCCTTTGCTTGAGCTATGGTTCTAGCCAGTGCTATCGCAGTAGAGCAGGACTGGACCATCAATGGAAGGTGCTACTTCGAGCTCGGTGATGAACTTTCTCAACCATACAGCTTTTTTTGCTACATTTGATGGTAATGCTACCATATACTTTACTTCGCAAATAGAGTCAGCCACTATATGCTGCTTGAAACTTTTTCAGCAAATGGCTCCATCATTTAGAGTAAAGATATATCCCGACATACTTTTACTATCATCATGGTCAGATTGAAAGCTGGAGTCTATAAATCCCATAAGCTTTAGATCTAACTCAGCATAAACCAACCATTGGTCCTTGGTATTTCTCAAAAACTTAATGATGATTTTAACCACCTTCCAATAATTTTTTCCAAAATTAGACTGGTATCTACTCACCACTCCTAGTGAGTATGCTACGTCTGGTCTTGTACATGTCATTGCATACATAATAGACCCCACTACCGAAGTATATGAGATTCTACTCATACGCTCTCTCTCTTCAGGAGTTGTTGGATAATCCTTCTTAGAGAGAGAAATTTTTTGGCCTATCGGAGGATAGTTTTTTCGAAATTCTCCATGCTGAACCTCTTCAACATAGTTTCTATGTACGTGAACTGGGATATACCAAGCATTCTTTTAAATCTATCCCTATAGATCTTCATCCCTAGGATGTAGGATACTTCACCCAAGTCCTTCATGAAGAACTATGATGACAATCAGACTTTTATTTCTTGTAGTACAGAGATATCATTCTCGATTAAGAGAATGTCATCCACGTATAAAATAAAGAATACCACTACTAGACCATTTGTCCATTTGTAAATGTAGGGTTTTTTTCCATTCTTAACGAGGCCATACGTTTTGATTACTTTATCAAAATACATATTCCAACTTCGAGATGCCTGCTTCAATCCATAAATGGATCTCCGAAGCTTGTACACCTTGGACTCATCTATAGATGTGAACCCTTTAGGTTGTATCATATATATCTCTTCGATCAACTCTTCATTTAGAAAAGCTGTCTTCACATTCATCTGCCAGATCTTATAGTCCAAATGGACAGCAATGGCAAGCATGATCCGAATGGACTTGAGCATTGCCATAGGAAAGAACGTCTCATCATAGTCAATACCATAACATTGACGAAACCTCTTGGCAACTAAATGGGCTTTATAGGTCTCCATCTTTCCGTCTGCACTTCTTTTTCTTTTGAAGATCCATTTACACCCAATGGGTTTAACCCCTTCGGATGAGTTAACTAATGTCCATACATCATTGACCTTCATGAAATCCATTTTGGATCTCATGGCTTCTAGCCATTTCTTAGAGTCGGATCTCTGCATTACATCCATATAAGTGCTCGGATCCTCATCATTCTCATCGAGTTTGATGGGATCACCATCCTAGATCAAGAATCTATAGTATCTATCTGGATGGTGCGGTACTCTATCAGATCATCTTAATGGTGCGAGTTTACTAGGCTTCAAATCTAATCTAATCAAATTTAACTTCGATTCAATATTCTGTGTCGGACTTTCTACCTATTGAACTTCATCAAGTTCAACCTTAGAGGCAACAGTTTATTCACCAAGGAACTTCTTTTCCAAAAAAATTATCCTAAGACTGACAAACACCTTTTGTTCATTAGTATGGTAGAAATAGTATCCTTTGGTCTCTTTTGGATATTCTATAAATATACACTTGTCAGACCTAGGTCCAAGTTTGTCTGTAACTAACCATTTGACATAAGCCAGGCACCCCCAAACTCTAAGGTGTGAAAGTGCTGGCTTACGTTCTATCCATATCTCATATGGAGTTTTAACTACAGACCTACTTAGAATCCTATTTAATAGATAATAAGTCGATTCGAGTGCATATCCTCAGAAGGATATCGACAAGCTGGCAAATTTTATCATGGATCGGATCATGTCTAACAAAGTTCGATTCCTTCTTTTAGACACACTATTATGCTATAGTATTCCAGAAGGAGTCCATTGGGATAGAATTTCATTCTCTTCTAGATATATGAGAAACTCATCAGAAAGGTATTCTCCTCCTCGATCAGATCGAAGAGTTTTAATACTCTTTTTAATTTATTTTTCTACTTCACTTCGAAATCGTTTGAATATTTCAAAAGAATCCGACTTATATTTCATCAGATAGATATATCCATATTTGGATAGATCATCTATGAAAGTGATGAAGTAGACATATCCATCTCTAGCACGTATACTCATTGGTCCACATACATCAGTATATACTAGACCTAAGAGCTCATTGGCTCTCTCACTTTTTTCAGTAAAAGGTGACTTGGTCATTTTATCCAAGAAGACAGGACTCATAGGTTGGAAGTGATTCACAATCATTGAACTTCGAGGAATTTTCCTCCTGAGTCAATCCTATTTATCATGTTCTTATTTATATGACCTAGCCTATAGTGCCATAAGTAGATATCTGATACACTATCTAATCTAGGATGCTTGCTAGTAGAATAGACTACATTAACAGATTATGATAACATATATACACCATTATTCAATTATCCATAGAAAGCAGTAACACCATTCATAATGATATTATAAACTCATTTCTTTTATTGAAATTTCATAATTGTTCATGGCCAAAAGGCCTACAGAAAATGATATTTAAAAAGAAACTAGGATAGAAATGACAATCACTAAGAACAACGGTATGAGATTCAAATACAAGTTTCAAAATTTCTTAAAGCTAGAACTGAAACTGGTCTTTCCATCTCCAACATTCAGGAATCTCTCACTTTGCTCGAATCTTCTACTGACCTGCAATCCCGTACAATGAATTGCAAATATGGTAAGGGCTTATCCAGTATCCAATATCCTAGTCAGTAATATCATAAATAGAGAAATTGCAAGGAGTTATCATATAAATATCCTTGTCCAGCAATAGCTTGCTTCTTTCTCTGTCCTGTTCGAATCTAGAGGAGGCAATGTACTAAGGATAGTTCCTCTTCTAGTGCCTCCTGCTTCTTGCAAAAGAAGCATTTAGGCTTGACTCTTATCGGGCTTGATCTTCCTAGGGTCTGAGCCTGCATGAAGTGTCCTAGCATGAACTTATGCACCTTCTTTGTTTTTCTTCTTCTTATTCTTCTTTTCTTTTCCCAAAGGATCGAGAACGAGAAGATGAATCCTTCCCACTAAGTTCACCGACTCCTTATGGAGCTTGGTGATCCTTCTCAAAGTTCTGAAGTAACCCCAGTAAGCCCATGGTAGTCCACTTCAGGCTTTGACATTCTATAATGAGTAAGGAAATGGGAGATAAGGACTTTGGCAGCAACGAGTTCAGTATTGCATCTTTTCCCAAGTTGTTTGTGCAAGAAAAGTCAAACTTTGCTCAAAGCACTCTATCAGCTTGATCATGTATACAGTACATGATCAGTTGTAGAGGCATCCAATTCCTGCATTCTGACATTGAAGATGGCACAACTAGTCTTGTGCCTCTCAACGTCATCGGGTGTGCCAAAAGAATCCTCCAACACTTTGGAGCATTTCATTTGGCTGAGCTATCTCAAACCTATGCGGCTGAACTCATCGCTCATCGCAGCCAGCATAATGCAGCAATGCACCATGGTTCGATCACTGAATTCGCTACTTCTGATAAGTATCTCTGACTGTTCCACGTGCATTGGCAGCTTGGCTCCTCAGGTGTAGGATCCATTTAGCACATATAGGATCCATTCATGCTCTAGGATAATCTTCAACTTTTGGTACCAGTTATCCGAAAGTTGGATCCCACCAACTTATCATTGTCCAACAATGATCGGAAGCGATAGAAAAGTGGCCATGTCTTGCACAAAAGAAAATCAAAATCTAAATTAGTAATTGATTCATTAAACCTAAAGATTTAGACTTTAATCAAAAGGTTTCTCTCACTATTTTATTCGAATTGGTAGCCTCTACCTCCAATTCGAGGAATTATCCTAATTTCTTAGTGGATACTAGAATCCACATAGACTGTACACAGAGTCCAAACTTTGGTTGGCCCATCCATGTACATCTAAGGGTAGGTTCATAATCAATTATTTCTCTAAATAATTTTCAATAATTAAATTTTGCCCAGGCCCTGATCAGTTGGCTTTGGCCTTCTCAGAAAAGGATCCAGTTAGGTCCAACCATTAACATGACCATACTTGGCCCATCCAACCAATGAATGATCAAGCCCAACTTTGGTTGGCCCATCTGACCATCCATTTAGAAAGATGTATCCAAGAGATCATATAATGAATGATAATTCCATCAATTAATAAGCACCAAGCCTTTGGGCCTCCAATGATTATCCAACTGATGGACTCATTATCATCCACTTTAATGGGAGGCTATGATCCAGTTATCATATAACTATTTTATTTTAGGGATCTAATAATTTTAGAGAATTTAATTTATAGAAACGAGTAGGTCAGATTAATCAGTTTGTCATGATCCTCCCACTAACTTCACCAAGTCAGCTTAAGGAAGATCATTAATAGACTGATCTAGGAGCACCTAAATCAGTCAAATTGATTTACCTAGCTGACATGGGTCAACTCGAATAGTTAAGTGATCTGATCAAAACATAATCTCATCAAAAGGCTAGGTAAGTTTGATCAGTGGAAGAATCTATCAGGCTTGCCTTAAACACCATAAAAAATGATCAGATAAGCAAACTATCAATTAAAAACCACTAGTCTGATTTACCTTAAACACTAACTGATTTAATTAGTTTCAATTAGATCAACCTAACAGTTCGTGCTAGACCACATAGCTAAGAATCAAGTCCATCTTGGGTCTTGTTAAAGACATGGACTTGACCAACTATAACTATTGCAATTGATCTAGAGAATCCTTGACCTAATCTAAGACAACAATTGATTAGATTTAGTCAATTCTCTAATTAAGTCCATTCTTTAATCTAACTCTAGATCTAAACTCAATTAATGGACCTAATTTTCACTAACCCATTAACCTAATGTGTTATGATTCATGTCATAGGATCTTCAACTTACAACCCTAGAACCTAATCAAACAACTTCTTAATTCTTAATTAAGTTTTGGGCTGAGGGTTGTGGTTTGGCTTTTTAAAAATAATTTTCATGTTTATAAAATATTTTACAATATGGTTCTATCAACCAAGTTGCATGTTTGATTCATAATCAATATGCAAGTAACATAAACATGAATCTACTTTAGATCTAATCTAAACATATTCATGTAATTGAAATAATTTCAATAATAATCAATCATAAATCTTCCTAGATTAAATCTAACATATTTATGAAGATTAAAACTAGATTAAAATATTTTTAATTAGATCATAAATTTTTTTATATCTAATTTCAAATTTTATGATCAATATTTTAGATCAGCACGTACTAGGACAATCTATTCACTGTAAGAGATAAACCTTATGGCAGGACAAACTTATGGCAGTCCGTGTAATCTAAAATATTTTATTTTTAGATCTAAAATTATTTTAAATTTATTAAATTATAAATAAAATTAGATCAAATCTAATAAATTTATGATTAAAGTCAGATCATCATAAATTAGGATAACCTATTCATTGTAAGAGATAAACCTTACAGCAGGACAACCTTATGGCAGTTCATGAGATTTAAATTTTTTTTAAAAAAATTAGATTTAATAATTAGATTATAAATTAGATCTAATCTAAGAAATAATCTAAATATGCATAAAAAATATATAATAACAACCTTGCTCTGATACCAATTGAAGGTTCTTGATCTAGGAATTTACAGGTAGATCTTGAAACTTTTTCAAGATCTTACAACAAAAGACTTAAATAAATTAAATATTTATTTAAATAAATATGAAAATACCTAGATCTTAAATCTATTATATGATCAAGGTATGATATTAAATTAAAAATTAAAATCAAATAAGAAAGAAAAGATTGATCAAATCAACCTAGATCTACACTACATCAAATGCAGGTATGAAGTTTATAGATCATATCTATTACCTAAGCAAGTTAGATATTCTAACTTGCTGATCTAGGCTTGAGGATGAAGTCATGAGCCACACACGCATCCGATCTCTAGAAGTCATCCACACGAGCCTACGATCTCTGATCTGAAGTTTGATGTAGAAAATCAGCACAGCATGCTAGTACTGTGCTGATCCTTCTTCAATGGTCGATCCGATGCTCTCTTCTTCAAAATTTAAATTTTTTAAAATATGAAAAAAAAAATGAGAGTTTACTAATCTGAGACTCTCTTAGAAAAAACTCAAAAAAAGAGAGAAGAGATTAAAAATAAAACAGCCCTAGAAGAAGACCATCTTCTTCTTCTCTTTTCTCTTACCTAGACACCTAGTTTGGTGCCTATGCAACCCCCATGCCTAAGGATCCTCTTTCTCTAGATTTTTCACACTCCAAACTTCACCCAAAGCTCTATATTGTACTAAAAAATTAAAATAAAATTTATCCAATAAATAGAAAAAAAGAAGAGTCTAAGTTAGATCAAAATCCTAGACTAGGAATGTCCAAACATGAGAAGTTGTTGGACGCCCAACTCTTGGGCACCTCCTCCATAATTATTGGCATAGACCAGTAAGAAAGGGTGCACAAAAAAGGATATTATTTTTATGGAATAAGAAAAAAATTAATTAAAAGAGGGGGCAGCACTCAAGAGAAGGTGTTTTGGTCAATAAGGATTCTATCTTATAGAATCCTAAGCAAAACTAACTCCTCTTTTGACTTGGTCTTCCAACAAATTATCTTATAAGAAAAGGAGGAGAGAAAGAGAGCATGAGAAGCCATGGGAGTGGAGAATTTTCACATAAGAAATAAAATAAAAAGGGCATGGGGCGTGAGGATTAAGTGGCGCAAGTGATAGGGAGTCCTAGTCACACTAGGACTCCGATTTTGACTTGGTCAAACAAGATCTTTTTACCAAATAAAATCAAGATTAAACCAATCTAATTAAATAAAGTTCTAATCCATTTAAGAACTTAATTAAATTAAATTAAATTTTGATTTATTTTCTAATTAAATTAAAAAATTAGATTAATTCGAGTCCTAGTTAGACTAGGACTAGTTCTTTTCTGCACTTGTCTTATCTAATAAATCAATTAGACTTGATCCAATCAAGCCCAAATCAAATCTAATTAAATCATATTTTATTATACTTAATCTCAATCTATTGGCTTAATCAAATTATATTAATTAGTAATCTAATTGCTAATCGATCCTCCTGCAATACTTGCACTAGGTTAAATATCATCGTATTGATTGCTTAATTCTAGAATGATTCTTAATCATTGATTAACCATCCAATCAGATCGTAAGCTCTAATATGTGTGATCTCATAGGTCCAAACCTAAGTTAATAGCATAGAAATAAATTTCTATACCAATCGAAGTGATCATCTAGCAATGATATCCGATGGTCGGATAGGTCGAAGATGTAGAACACCATCCTTAGAACCCATGCGGATATAGTTTTCATATAATTCATCCCCTTGACCATAATGCTCGTAGGATACCTCAAAGTTTAACTGTCAACTCTGATCAGGTTGTCTATATTATATTTTAAAATATTAAATCCATCTGATGGATTATCTTGGCTAAGATTTTATAATATTGAAATATAGTGATATATTCTTCTCTAACTCTTGGAGTGGTCAATTTCATCTTGATCATACTCCAACTTTGCAAGTACTTGACTGTGCCCAGAAGCCTTTCATTGTTGAATTAAAAATTTAGTTAGTCCGATACCAAAGCACAGTGAGTTGCTTGTAAGTCACTAAGGTAATCTCAGGTTTAAGGGATACTTATACCTATAATCCATTAGAGACATTCTCGATAGCATAATGCTCTGGAGTTGATCACATTCAATAATGTTGTACCCATACATCTCACCTACATGCCATACCAATGTCTCCACACTTCTTGGTTAAGAGGACAACCAACCTATATGGCATATAGCGACCTATGCTCGATAGACGCTATTGTTCGAATTAATAGTCTATCATTTGATCGTGAATAAATTTAAGGACTAATTGATAAATTCTCTCTTTATCGAAATTAAACAGTCCTAAGAACTTCATCACAATAATAGAGTTCATTAGAAGATGTAAACTTGTGATGAAAAATATGCCAAAATATTTTTATTAATTAATAAATTAATTATAATTATAAAATAGCTCAACCATCAATAGGCTGATGATTGACTTTGGAACACAATTTCCAACAGCTTGATAGTGTATTGGTAGTATATCGGTAGTGTATCAGCAGTGTATTAGCAGTGTATTTGAATGCCCAATGGGGCTTTATTTCGGTAGCATTCACATTCATCCTATGTGCTGACTACTCATGATAGGGATGCGCTGGGAGTAGTCTGCCATAGCCATCAGCATTATTTAGAAAAGAATTAGTTTATTATAGTTTAGTGTATTTTTCTTGGTTCAGCAGATTCTATTAGCTCAGTAAACTTGTTTTAGCTCAGTAAAGCCTTCTTCCAGTAAAATAATTTATTTATTATCTTATTTCTACTTGAATTACTCATATTTGAAAGTATATTAGAAACATATGTTATATGTTATAATAATAAATATTTCAGCTATGTCTTCTTATTTTCTATTGTTAGATTATTTATCCATTCACTGAGATTTTCCTAAGTCTCATCCCTCACTTCTTTTACCTACAGTTTTGGAGTAGCATAATTCAACGGTATATATCAACATGTGTATCAGCATCTTTAGTTGAGGAAGTTGGGAGATGTTGGCTTGTAAAAGCAATATATGTTGAGAAGTATTGTATAGCGGAGATAGTTGAGCCAGAACTATTATATGTATATGTTTCAGTTTATTTTATAAATATGTGTATAAAAGGATGGTTTAATGAATAGAATGCATGGGTAAAGTATGGTTTTGTAATTTAAAATCTCGAGTTTGATTATGTGAATTATTGAGTTAAGTATTGCTTTAACAGATTAAGAAGTTAAATTGAAATGTTATATTTCAAAGAATTTGAGATAATTGTATTATGCAGGTTAAATGATATTGCAGTTTAGCTATACTTTAAAAATCTTCTTAATCTTTAGATAAGGATGGGGTGTGGCACCGTCATTCATAACTAGTTAGTAGGGGTGGGGTGTTACATGCACTCTGTAACCTAAGCTCGCTCTATAGCCTGAGCTACCTGCACGAACGCCTCCTCAAGTTGCTTCCGACTGATGACTTTGGAGCATGTGAAGAGATGCTTGCCTCAGACTAGTAGCTTATCGGTGTATGTTCAGGCCTGCATCAGATCCTTACAAAGTGCTCAGGCTTTAAGATCTAAGAAAGATAGTCATGGGGGCCAGAGGTGTCTAGACTTTCACTTATGAGTGCATCTAACTGCTTCTATAATTATAAATTTAAATAAAATATTTTAAAAAATATTATAATATTAATCTATTTATTATTTACTAAAATCTTCTCGATTATGGCATTCATTGGCTTGCCCTTTTTATCTGTATGGCTGGATCGAAAGATGGCACTACGAGTGGGCATCACCCCATCTCTCATCAACTATAACAATGGATCAGCCTATTAAAAATATTTAAAAAAATATTAATTTAATTTATAAACTAAGATTTAAAATTTATTACTTATCTATGCACACGATTGGCCATAGACTTACGGTCGAGAGTGTGCATGTACTCCTGAGTCGCTCGGCTCTTTCGATTCTTATGGAAAGTAGCCTAAAAAGTATTTAAATCATAAGTATTTAAATAACAAATATTTAAAAAATATTCAAATATAATTTTAAGTATATTAAAAAATTTAAAAATTAAAAATTAAACCTGAAACTCCTGGCTCCTCCAATGCTTAACCATTCTCTTCCATTGACTCAAGAAATAGTCCTATATCCAAGAAACAAGCTTCTCCAAAGTATTCCGTCGGTGCTCAAGCCATTCTCTATGGAGCTTGATCTTATAGTTTCAGTACAACTCCTCAATCTTCTTCAATCGAGCATCTCGAGCCCTCTCATGATTTGGAAAGTCATACATCCTCTACATAAAATTATCAAAGCCAGTTATAAAATTATTTTAATCAAATATAGTGTAAACATATCAAATGGATAAATATAATTAAGATATATTTATCCATATCTTCTTCCACATTCGATCTTGGATACCAGCATCTATCAATCGACAATTTATGATCAGTATTGGAATGATTTCGAACCGCCTTACAAGTACTCCGAAAAAGAAATGCATCTCCCACGTGACCATTCCAACTAGCCTCCCCTCTTGATCGTACTCTATCATAACCTGATGCTGGCGGTTTCACATATACGACATGCATGTGAAACCATGAAATATTCTACTGAATAATGTACCTATAATAAAAATATATTATACAAATATATAAGAGTGTACAATAACTATATAAATAAATAAATAAATAAATAAATAATTGACACCATAAAAATGTACTCTTATTGATCATAGGATCATGCGACATGGATGCCAATGAAGACTCATCCATGGGTGGAGCATGTACCGAAGATGTGGCTGATGGTGGAGGCTTAGATGCTGGTGGAGTAGATGCCGATGGTGCCTGAGTAGTCGATGCGGAGGTGGATGGAGTATGTGCTGGCAGCTGCTCAGATGCTGAGCTCCGCATAGCTCATCGAGGGATGGGGGTGAATACTAGATAGCATTTCGGTGCCATCGTAATCTACAACGTTAATGAATATTAACCAATATAATATGTTGAATAATAATTTATATTAGTAAAGCATCAATAAATAAACTCTAACATTTATACCAAAATATTAAACTCATCGCCTAGTTGCATCTACAATATAGACATCACCATCGCTCCTGACAAATGTATCCGAGACTTCAATAGCACCAACTAAGTTTTGTCCTAGATGAGTACTTTGTATGCATGTTCCAACATCATCATCAACCTCGATATCATCAAAGATATGCCTAGGCACCATCCTTGCAACAACATTCCATTGAAGCTCCAAGGGATCACTAACATAGAAGACTTGACTAGCTTGGGAGATAAGTATATATGGGTTTTCAGTGTGGAAATGGCGTTGTATGTTAACGAGAGTAAAACTACACTCATCAGTCTTCATCTCTAACTGAGATAAGGTGTCAAACCAATCGCATTTCATCAACGTAATTCTTCCTTTAGAATAGTAGTCCAAGATGACTATCTTCTCTACTACCCCATAATAGTTCAGATTCTTCGTACGAGGCTATGAATTTCTCAAGCTAGCATAACATCAGTGGTGGCGCTCAACCGAAGGAACCAGATCTAGGATTTCAGAACTAGATCTTGAAATTTTTTCAGATCTAGATAGTGAAAGATAGGAATTAATCAAAATTAATTCATAAAAATTAAAGAACCCCTAGATCTAAAATCTTATTACATGATTATGGCATGAGATTAAATAAAAAATTAAAAATTATTAGAAGAGAAAGACATGTTGATCACATCAACATGGATCTACACTACATCTAATGTAGGTATATAATAATAGATCAGATTCATATTACTTATGCAAGTTAGACATTCTAACTTACTGATCCAGGATTGAGGATGAAGCTCCAAGCCACACATGCATCCGACCTCTAAGAGATGTCCACACGAGCCCATGAATCTCGATCAAAAGTTTGATTCTCGAAAATCAACATGGTATGCTAGTACTGTACTGATCCTTCTTCGACGGTCGATTCGGTACTTTCTTCTTTAAGATTTGGACTCTCCAAAATATCAAAAGGAATGGGAGAGATTCTAAATCTAAGATAACTCTTAAATAAATCTTAAAGTTGGAGGAAAATGGAAGATCAAAAGAATCCTATAAGAAGACCCTCTTCTTCTTCTCTGTTCTCTCACCTAGACATCTAGATTGGTGTCTATGAAATCCCTATGCCCAAGAGGTCTCTCATCCTGATTTTTACACACCCAAATCTCTCTCTAATGTCTAAAATATATCAGAAAATCATCCCAAAAGGAGCCTCTTATATAGAGATATGGTGGAGTCCTTGTCTAAGTCAAATACTTAGACAAGGCAAATCCAAAATAGGCAATTAGTTGGGGCGCCCAACACTTGGGCGTCCCCTCCTTTTTTTCATGTGTGGACCAGCAACAAATGCCATGCAAACATCCCCATTTTCCACCAAAAATAATAAGAGAAAAATTAGGGAGTGGGCGGCACACATGGAAAGGTGTTTTAGTTTGTTAGGATTCTATCATATAGAATTCAAAACCATAACAACTTACTTTCTATTGACTAGGTCCACAACAAATCTCCATATAAGAAAGAGAGAGAGGGGATGGATGTGTGTGAAGATCAGGGAGGGAGTGTTTCCATGACAAAATCCAAGGGAGAGAGGGTGTGGAGGTGTGGGGTATATGTGGCACAAGGATATGAATCTTAATCTTATTAGGATTCCATATTTGACTTGGTCAAATATGGTTTCTCAAACCACATTCAGAAGCAAATCAATCCAATTAAATTAGATCCTAATCTAATTAAGAATCATATTAAATTAGATTTAATTTAGATTTAATTTTTAATCAAATTAGAAATTAGGTTGACCTAAGTCCTAATTAAACTAGGACTAGTTCTTCCTTGCAATTGGCTTATCCAATAAACCAATTAAACTTTATCCAATCAAGTCCAAACTAAATCTAATTAAATCATATTTAATTAGACTTAATCTCAATCCTCTCACTTAATCAAATTAAGCTAATTAGCAATCTAATTGCTAATCGATCCTCCTACAATATTTGTACTAGGTTAAACATCAATCGTGTTGATTGTTTAACTCTAGAATGATTCTTAATCATTGATCAACCATCCGATCAGATCGTGAACTCTAATATGTGTGACCCCATAGGTCCAAATCTAAGTCAGTAGTATAGGAATAAATTTTTGTATCAATTAAAGTGACCATCTAGCAATGGTATCCGATGGTCGGATAAGTCGAATGTGTAGATCAACATCCTTAGAACCCATGTGGATATAGTTTCCATATAATTTATCCCCTTGACCAAAATGCTCGTAGGACATCTCAGAGTTCAACTGTCAACTCTGATTAGGCTATCCATATTATATTTTAAAATATCAAATCCATCTCATGGATTATCCTGGCCAAGATTTTGCTATATTGAAATATAGTGATACATTCTTCTCCAAATCTTAAAGTGGTCAATCTCATCTTAATCACACACCAACTTCATAAGTACCTGACTGTACCTAAAAGTCTTTCATTATTAAATTAAAAATTTAGTTAGTCCAGTACCAAAGTACAGCGAGTTGCTTATAAGCCACTAAGATGATCTCAGATCTAAGGAATATTTATACCTATATCCCATCAGAGATATTCTTGACAGCAGAATGCTCTGAAGTTGGTCATATTCAGTGATGATGTATCCTTAGATTTCACCTGTATGCCATACCAGTATCTCTACATTCTTTGATTAAGAGGACAACCAACCTATATGGCAAATAGCGACCTATGCTCGATAGATGCTATCATTCTTATTAAAAGCCTATCATTTAATCATGAATAATTTTAAGAACTAATCAATAAATTCTTTCTTTATCAAATTTAAATAGTCCTAAGAACTTCATTACAATAATGAAGTTCATTAGGAGATGTAAACTTTATGATGAAAAAATGCTAAAAAATATTTTATTTATTAATAAATCAATTATACATACAATACAGTACAACCATCAATAGGCTGATGATTGATTTTGGAATACATTTTCCAACATCAATATCATGTCACTATTTTATGTTGCCATATTTATGGACTGGCTGAAAATATTAAATCTGGAGCCATTAATGATAAGCTGTTTGTACTCATGCATGGTATGATTAGGTTTCATTGAAAGAGCATGCACTTTAGGGCTCACATCACCGAGCGATAATCTCCACATCTAAGAAGATGACACCTAATTAGTAAATATGTTTAAATAAGATACATAAGGTAAGAATATATACTCACATGATCTTTGAACCACTCAAAAAATTTTTTGCTGTGCATTTTTTTTTTTGCATACTTAGAGCACCGTATTTTACTCTTATGATCTTCTTGTGTTTGCTACATGCATAAAAAATAAATTTAGGTATAATTAAATATTTTTTTTCAAGTTTTATGAAATAAATAAGACTAAGTGACTCACCATATGTATGACTTAATGATATCATAGTTAAAGAGCACGTAGCGATGTACCTTATTCCTTTCCTTAATGCTTAAATTAGTAAGGCGGTATAAAGTAAAAATTTTATCTGACTATGGAATGGACTAAATACAGACTCAATTAACTCATATTGATCATCCTGATTCTTTATTGGCTGGTTACAATATGTCTCGAGCTTATTTAAGTACATAGTATAAAAATCCATATACTCTTGATCTAAATAACCTTCTGCTATGGATCTCTCTGGATGATTATATTCTTTATATAAAATTTCAGTATTTGAATATTTCTCTCAGTATGATACATCCATCGGCAGAACATTGGGCCTCCAAGTGTAAATTTTTTGCAAGGTGCACGGTGAGATGCATCATAATTATAAAAAATAAAGGTAAAAATATCTTCTTCAGATCATATAATATAATCACCGCCCTTGCCTTCATTTTTTTTATGTCTTTCATAAGCAACCTTTTTGCACAAATATCTATGTAGAAGTTACAAAGATGAATAACGGCCATTCTGATATTTCTTGGCAACATGTAGTGAATAGCTATTGGAATCAACTCCTGTATTAATACATGATAATCATGAGTCTTCAATCTCCCAAGTTTGACATCCTTACTATTCACATGATTTGATATATTGTTTGAGTACCCATCTAGGATCTTTACGTTCTCCAATATACGAAGAAATATGGACCATTCAGAGATATTCATAATATAGTACGCATGAGGGAACCTCCACTGTTCTTTTCCTATCAGCTCAGGATGGAGTGATCTCCTAATACCCCATTCTTTCAAGTCATTCTTGGTCTTATTCTTGATGTTCAAGATTGTTGCCAATAGGAGCTTGCACACGTTCTTTTCAATATGCATTACATCTAAGTAGTGGTGCAATAAATTTATCTCCTAATATAGCAAGTCAAAGAAGATGTTTTTTACTTCAATTAAAGTGTGTCATCTATCTTTGGTCGATGCTTCCTCTTCTTACCACCAATCAAATTATCTTTTTCAAATTCAATATTGAGACCATCCAACTTTCTTAACATCTTACTTCCAGATAATTGACTAGGTGACTCACCTTCTTCAATAGTGCCATCGAAGGAGTGTACATTCTTTTTGTATGGATGATTTGAATGAAGAAAACGTCGATGTCCCATAAAGCTAAAGCTCCTCCGATATGTCAACCTTTTAGATCGGATATTTTTTTTACAAATCGGACATGCTAGCTCACCTTTTGTTCACCAACCTGATATTAAGGCATAAGCTAGAAAATCATTTATTGTCCATAGAAGCACTGCACGTATGGAGAATGACTCATTCATCAAAACATCAAAAGTTGGAACACTTTGAATGCTCTACAACTATTTCAACTCGACAATAAGAGACTGTAAATAGACATCAATGTCATTACTAACCTCCATTGATCTAGAGAAGAGATCATGAAAGCAAAGAATTTTTTCATACACATCTATGATGGAAGATTGTAAACATGAATAAATACTAACTATACACTATGGATGGTATTCATGTGTTTGAACAGGTTGAAACCATCGCATGACAAGCCTAACCTCACATTGCGTATCTCTTATGCGAAGTTGGAATGTATTTCATTAAACTTCTGCCATGCCTCTCCATGGGCTGGATGCCTCAATGCATCATCTTTTATTCAGTCCTCTTCATGTCATCTCATATCTTTCGATGTCCTTATCGATATAAACAACTTTTGTAGTCTTGAAATAAAAAAAAAAGTGTTGCATTAACTTTTAAAGTACATAGGTTAATGTGTCATCTTTATTCTATTTTCATCTTGATACACCACACCTCATGCACTCATTTCGGTTGGCATCTCCCTCTTAATAGAGCATGCAATCATGGGGACATGCATGTATCTTGGTTAAGTAAAGTCTAGCTATTTAATAATCTTCGATACTTCATAATTATTCTTTGAAATTTATGCATCGTCCGGAAGAATGTCCCCCAAAAGCTCTAGTGTATTATCCAAATTAAGAACTCAAGCTTCGTCATTTTTTTACATCTGAGATATAACAAAATATTAGCATCCTCCATCAACTTGCAGACTTTCTCCATATCCTCACTGCTTATCATTCCAACAACCACAGACCAAGCATGGACGTAAATGCACTATCATTATGGCCAATAAATGAAAAAAATATCACAAACCATTTGTTCCACTCTTCCATCATGTTGATCGCCTCCTTACGACCTGCCTTCATCATATTGATCCCAATAAATTTTATAATCGAATTTAATGCCATAAATAGTAAGATGATCATTTACATCTTAACAAGATAGCCACGGCCCATCCATACACTTTTTATAAGAATATTGGATAAGTCCATGGTTCCCAAATTTTTCTATAGTAAAATCAAAAAAAATTTGAAGTCCAGCCTCATATTCTGACGAGAGCCTACTAAACTTCATCCATTCCTTATCCATTATAAAAATGATGATATTACAATTAAATCATGCATGAAACTTACATTATATACCAATGCATTGTAAATAAATATGCATTATAAAAAAATCAAAATAAATATCATGTGTGGAACTTACATTAAATATCATTTTCAGATATGCAATAAATGCATCCTATCACTAACTAATAAGTAAAGATAGGTCCAATCTCATTCAAAAATTATATTAATTCTATAGGTTCATTGCAGTAATCAAACGATATGCTACATAGATCGAAATAAATTTTGACAGTATTTTTTATTAGTTCTTTTATGTAGGGAGAACAAAAGAAAATACTATCCAAAATTTCATTCGAAACCTTCAATATATCATTTGATTACTATAATTATCTATAGAATTATTTATAATTTTTAAACTATCCAAATTGGATAATCAATTGATCATTATACATAATTCTTCAATCCGAACAAAAATATAAAAATGTATGGATATCAAAGATTATGTACACTAATCAATTGATGGGTCTATCATTATGTAATATAATAAATAAAAGCAACAAGATATAAATATGAATTACATCCGGATCTAGAACCCATCGGTTGATGTTTTCAGCTTACCAATCAACACGGCATGGAACCCACTGGTAGGGCTCCAAACCAAGGTTGCCGACACGGCATGGCCTGATCCAAAATCCGCTGGCATGGTCCAAAACTAATCGACAAGAGTTCTCTTATCCATCGACATGATCTACAACCGTCAGCACATTCTAGAACCCATCGACGGAGGTTTTTTTATGGCCGACACGGCCCACAACCATCGACATGGTCCAAAACCTACCGACAAAAATTTTCTTATCGACCAACATAGCCCAAGGCCATCCATGGCCACCGACATAGCGTGGCCCAAGGCCGCTGGCATGGCTCGATTCAAAACTTGCCAACACAATCCAAAATCAATCGGTAGAAGTTCTCTTACCCACCGACATGACCTACGACCGCTAGCACATTCCAGAATCCATCGATGGAGGTTCTCTTTAAATATTATTATAAAATATTATAAATATTATTATAAATATTATAAATAATAATTAATAAATATTGCTATAAAATTAAAAAAATACCTACGGCTATAGAGAGGGTATTGCATAGAGCTCCAAGGGTCACCGACGGTGGTGCTAGAGGAAGACGACAGTGCTAGAGGTAGCCTACGAGAGAGACATAGAAATAATGAGATACAGAGAGATAGAGAGAGAAGAGAGAAAGAAGGAAGAGAGAGAGTGACAGACAGAGAGAAAGAGGGAAGAGAGATAGAGAAAGAGAGAGTAGGGAGGCCGAGGGGATGGCAGTAGGGCGGGTCAGGCTGAGGGAAGAGAGGAGAGGAAGAGAGAGAGAAGGCAGGGTTGGTGGCTGGGCCGGCTAGGGAAGAAGGAGGAGGTAGAGGAGGTGGTGGGATCAGTGTCCAGGCCAGCTAGGGAAAGAGGAGGTGGGGGAGGTGGCGGGGCCACTGGGGAAGAGGGAGGCGGAGGTGGTGGCGGGGCTGGCCGAGGAAGAAGGAGGAGGTGGGATAGGTGGCGAGGCTAGCCGAGGAAGAGGAAGGCCGGGGAGGAGGCGGCATCAGTCAAGGAAACAAAAGGAGGAAGGACCTCACTGGCGGTGGAGGGGAGGGAGAGAGAGAGGATCAGAGAGGAAAAATGAAAAATAAAGGCATAAGCTGGGAAAAATAACCTAACTTATGGCAGTAGTTACTAAAAATTGTTGCTATAGGTCTATGACAACGGTTACAAAATCGCTACCATAGTTTAATAATTATTTTTTTTTATTTTTTTTAAATATTATATAATTCTAAAATTTAATATCGATCTTTATCATCCATTATCTAAATAATTATCATTAGAGTATCGTCATAAAAGATCATCTCAATCCGATAGCCCTAGCTTCATCGATCAATAAAATTTGATTTCGATGATCATAAATGACGACATAATAATCTGATAAATGAAGACCATCGATGGATTTAAAAATCTACAATGATAAACTCGATGATATTTGTAGCATACTATCAAAGTTTTACTTCAATCGGATATTATTATCATGATCAATTTAGTAAGAAATAATTTCGACCGTTAAATAAGAAATGAGTGATCAAAGGATCAAATGGCATCCGATTATAAGATAATTTTTTAGATAAATGATCTTGACTACTAGTTTAATTATTTTTTATGATGGTGATCATAAAATTCAAACTACAGATCTAAGAATGATTCAAAACTATACGTTGCTCAATACCCATTCTTAAACTCCGTATTTATGCTTGTGCTTTTGCAAGATCTGCTTAATATAAACAGTTCATACAAAAATAATTTAGATTTTATGATCATCATCATATAAAATGATTAAAATTATAGCAAAGATCATTTAACTAAAAAATTATCTCATAATCGGATGCCATTTGACTTTTTGATCACATATTTCTTATTTAACGGTCGAAATCATTCCATACTAAATTGATCATGATAATGATATTCGATTGAAGTAAAATTTTACTAGTGTACTACAAACTTCATCGAGATTATCATTGTAGATTTTTGAATCCATCGATGGTCTCCATCTATCAGATCATCATGCTGTCATTCATGATCGTCGAAATTAAATTTTACTGATCGATGAAGCAGGACTATTGGATCGAGGCGGTCTTTTATGACGACACTCTAATGATAATTATTTAGATAATAAACAATGAAGATGGACATTAAATTTTAAAATTATATAATATTTAAAATATATATATATAAAAAGATTTAGCAATGGTTATTAATAATCACCGTAATAATCTGGATATATAGCAGCGGTTATTCTAACCACTACCATAGGTCTTATATAGCAGTGGTTGTGGCTAACCACTGCCATAGATCCAATCTATAGCAATGGTCAAGCTTAACCGCGGCCATAGATATGAACTTTGGCAACGATTGAATAACTACTACCAGATGTGGATCCTATTGCAGTGGTTAGATATAATCACTGCTATAGGTCAGACCTATGGCAGCGGTTATGTGTAACCACTACTATAAACCACCTATAATAGTGATTTTTTTTAACTGCTATCATAGGTTAGATATATGATAGCGATTTTTTATAACCACTATTGGAGAACTTATGGTAGCAATTTTCGAACCACTACAATAGTAAATGTTGCCGTAGGCTCATTTTGTAGTAGTATGAGCCAAAAAGTAACTCCCGAGCAGAAGCTTCTACCAGCTCACCCCCATCCAATATACTTAATAAGGCACTTTCTTGACTTCGGACCTAAGAAGGGCTAAAGTCATCAAAAGTGAGTTGTATAAATGCCCCACTTTTCCTTCACCCCCTCCTCCCTTTTTAACCTCGAATGAGATTGAATACCTATCAACCTCCTCTGGCCCTTGAACCCCTTACCCCTCTTACTCCCTGTCTCTTGATCCTTGCAACTCTCCATTAGCAGTCTATCTTGATATCATTGTGGCTTGCTACTCCCCATCAATGATCCCACTAATTTCCTATCACCTTTCTACTCCCCAATGGCAATCTTAACCCGATCATGCTCATATTACCTAGCAAGCTCCTTCCTCTGGGCATTGACTATAATGGTGAGCCTTGATAGGCCTTTTCGCCTTGTATTTATAAGAGGTGAGAGCTTCGATAGCAATGATTCCTCATCTAGATTTTATATGAATGCCTTCTTTTGGTTTTCATTGTGTTGGATCATAATATTTGGTGTGGAATCAATGATTTTATGGTTGATTCATCATATTTAAAGCATTTTCCCTACAATCCTAGCTAAGGTTTCACCATTGAAACCTAGGTTTCTCTTTAAATGCCTCCTCCATGTTATAATTAAAGCTTGTCTGTCTATTATTATCTCTTTCTTTTGCCATTTACTTGCTAAATGTAGGATTTATCGCTCTATGCTATGGTTTTGAATTTTGTGAGTTTTTTTCTATTAAAGTCTCTTTCTTATACCATGTACTCACTAAATCCAAGATATGCATATAGAATAATGCATGATCTACTATTTGATTTTTATGAAAATTTATTGTACCATATTTGGCCAACTATCACCGACTCTAGGGTTCTTCCTACAACTCATGCTAAGGTTCAATCCTAGTGGATATTAGAAGGGTTATTATCCCTATTGTGCTTGAATTGCTCTAAACAAGATTTGCTGAACCTATACCAAAGATAATATTAGTTGGCAATCGATTCAGCACAGTATGAGTTTGTAGTCTATACCATATCATTTTGGGGCCTACCAATACAGGAAGAGTCCAAAAGGAAGGAGAAAAGAGAGAAAGAGAGAGCGGGAAGGAAGAGAGAGGAAAAGGGAGAGGCTGAGAGGGAGAGAGTGCTTGAAAGCCCTCATCAAAATAGGGATCCCCTTTTTTGAAATGAAACAAGGAATTCCTATTTCAATGAGGGCTTTCAAGACCTCTCAGCCTCTCTCTCTCCCTCCCTCCCACCCTCTCTCTCTTTTCTTGTCTCTCCTACTTCCTATCCTTCCATAGGAGCTTGAACACTCAATAGGACTTCCATTTTAAACTGATAGAATGAACCATGTTGATAGCTGATCGGTCTGATTCAGTACCCCCTGTAATGGCCATTTCAGCATAATTCAATAGATCTTGTCCTTGAATCTAATGTTCAACACTAGAATCCATGCTAGTGTTCATTGTTATTGAAAGTATTTTATTTATAATATTTTAGTTGCTATCAATTTACATGATGAATGCTAGTTTAGTAGTTTTGGTAAAGTTTTGAACTTCTACATTCCAATGGTTCTACATAAATTGTAAAATTTCTTGTCGTACTTTTTTGACTTGATCCTTTTAGCTACTGTTGGGGATAAACCCGCTCCTGCCGAAGTTTGATCGAAATGTCTGATCTTTGAATTAGTCCGCTCGATATCAATGGCCAAAGACAAGCTTCCATCAAATTCGTATGACCTACCGGACTTCTCCTTCAGTCGAACTTCTTTAGCAGTCGAACTCCTACCGGACTTCTCCTTTAGCTGAACTCTTTCAGCAGTCGAACTCCTATCGGACTTCTTCTTCGGCTGAACTACTTCATCAGTCAAACTCCTGTCAGACTACTTCATCAGTCAACCTCCTGCTGGACTTCTCCTTCAGTCGAACTCCTTCAGCAGTCGAACTCCTACTGAACTTCTCCTTCGGCCAGACTACTTCATCAGTCGAACTTCTACCGGACTTCTCCTTCAGTCGAACTCCTTCAGTAGTCAAACTCTTACCGAAGTTCTCCTTCGATTGGACTACTTTATCAGTCAAACTTCTATCGAACTTCTTTTTCAGTCGAACTCCTTCAGCAGTCGAACTCCTATCGAACTTCTCCTTCAGTCGGACTACTTCATCAGTCAAACTCCTATCGAACTTCTTCTTTAGTCAGACTACTTCAATAGTCGAACTTCTTCTGGGTTTTTCCTCCTTCAAGCCGGGCTTCTCCCCCCAATTGCCTAAAGGGCTTCACTCGATCGAGCTTCTCTTAGATGCGCCCAGCAAGATTCAGCCCAAACCTCTTCCAGCAGTCCGAAAGGAACTCAACGCATGCCTCTGCTATCCCATCCAAACCTCAGCTGTCAGGTCCCAACAGGCTAGTACATCATGATAATAGACACTACCCTCTATAACGAACTTTACGTGATCCCGAGCGGCCCATTATAGATAGTTATGACTGTCACTATCAGTTTGTTACCAGCTTTACCTATATAAAAGATCTTTCAGATACGCTTTATTCTCTAAGCTCTGAGTTTTCTTCTAAAAATTCTACTACAATCTCTCTGAGCACTCCATTTCTGTTGGTCAAAAGAGCTGATTTGATCGTCGAAGGATCTTATCGGAGCCACTACTTTTGACTCCAGATTAAACTTATTTTGTAGGTCACCGACAGTGACCTCACCTTCTCCGACTCCAACCTTGATTTCGATGATAACCAAATTTTGCACCAACAAAATTAATACTAGAAGGAGGGCTCCTCTTTCTCTTGAGGTTTTCTTATTCTTAAAGAAGTGCTCAGCAGGAATCTCTCTTCTTCTTCTTTGAAGTTCTTCTTTTTTAGTTGATCTCACAAGGATGCCTCTCAGGAAGGCCTCGACTCGATGGTCAACCACCTCCATGATCAGATCTCATCCAAATCTATCCACCCCTATCTCATCTCCGGCATCTCAAGTTCTACCGATAGCAATGGTGGATGCAGAGCAATTTAATCTACTGGTCCAGCAAGTTAGGAGCCTCACTAAAGTAGTGCAGATCATGTAGCAGCAGCGGCCACCGATGCTAATTCGATCAGAGTAGGCTTTTTCAGAATCTTAGGATCTAGTCTGGGGACGATCGACTTGGATGAGTCAGTCGATAACTTTTGAAAAAGAGAAGCAGAGGGTAGAGAGCCCCTACTTTGATCATGATTCAACTCCTAGGGGGACTTTGCCCCCATTCAGTCAGAAGACTTTAGAGATCCATGATCGTGAGAATCTCTTGGACCAAAAACTATAAGAAATGAACCAACGGATCGAGAAACTCCACCATGCTCTCTTCTCTCACCATAATGATATCTGCATCGATCCTCCTTTCTCTCATCAAATCATGCAGGAACCGATTTTGCCAAACTTCAAGCTTTCCTAGTTCGAAAGTTACGATGGGACTACCGATCCAGTTGACCACTTAGAGGCCTTTTAAATCATGATGTTGCTCTATGGTATGCCAGATGCCATCCTATGTCGGGCTTTTCCATCAATCCTAAAGAAAATAGCGAGAAATAAGTACTCGACCCTCAAGTCAGATACTATTTTTTTCTTCAATTAGATGAGCCACCAGTTTATGACTCATTTTATCAGTAGTCGATATCCTCGATGAGGCTCGAACTTCCTCATCAACATCAACCAGAAGGAGGGAAAATCCATATGGGCCTATGTCACCCATTTCAATGCCGCTACACTGGAGGTCCGAAACCTGGATCAATCTATTGCAACGGCCGCACTGAATGATGGCCTTCAGAAGAATGATTTGTTGTTCTTTCTGGAGAAAAAGTATCCCAAAAATTTTACTGATATGCTAGTTCAGATTGAAGGTTATGCTCGAGTAGAAGAGGCCTTAAAGGCTAAGGATAATGAAGTCACTAGAGAGCGGCGAGCAGGTGAATCAAGTATGCCCACTGCTGATGAAAAGTTGAGTGAAGCTTGATCATACTTTCGAACTTCTTCCGGGTGCAAGCGAGTCCGAACTCCTCAAACTCGAAGATAAAGAAGTTCAGATAGAAGGACACGATGGGGCACCCCCCTTAGAAGGTTCCATAACTATGCTGCCCTCAATGCTCCAAAAATTCAAGTACTGATAGAAATCAAGAAATAGCTATCGAGGCCGAAGAGGATGCATACTCATCCTAGTAAGCATAATCCCAATAAATATTGTCTCTACCATCATGACCATGGTCATGATATTAAGAAATGCATTCAGCTCCAAGATGAGATCAAGAATTTCATCAGGCGAGGCAGGCTTGATCAATTCCTATGACGTCGGTCTGAAGGATGAAAAGATCGATCAAGAGCACTACCGCAATCAGAGTTGCTAAGGAGAAAGGAGCAATAAGAAGATCGACCTTCGCTTGGCATCATCAACATCATCTCTGAGGAACTTCGACGAGAGGAGGCTAGCAGATTGATGGAGCCCACGAAAAAGTGGAGAACTGAGGAGCCCATAGCTTTCACCGATGAAGATGCCCAAGGAGTTCAGTTTCCACACAATGATATGATTGTAATTTCTTTAAACATTGCTGATTATGATGTACGCCATATTCTAGTAGATAGTGAAAGCTCTGCTGATATTTTACTTTATGATGCTTTCTCTAAAATGTCTATATCCAATGACCACCTGGGACCTACGAACTTTTCATTAGTGGGCTTCACTAACGATGCTGTGCTAGTTGAAGAAATAATAACACTGACTATGGCTGTAGGACAATATCCAAAGTGAGCCAAAGCATAGGTCAACTTTCTGGTTGTGAAGGCTTCATCAGTCTGCAACCTAATTCTCGATCGACCTGACCTAAATGCACTCTGGACTGTGGTGTCGACCTACTACCTAAAAATGAAGTTTTCAACGAGCTACAGAATCGGAGAGGTTAGAGGAGATTGGGTTTTGGCAAGGTACTGCTACTCTATCGCTTTGCAAAATAATAGCCAACCCGACCCTTGTCCGATTGATGGTTTGGATGTCCGTGATGATCTTACTAAAGAGCGGGGTAAACCCATGGAAAATCTTGTAGCTATCCCTTTGAATGACAAAAATGCAGGACACACGATGCAGATTGGCTCCAACCTGGGGGATGAAGTTTGGGAGCAGCTCATCATCTTTCTATGGAAGAATGTCGATATTTTTGCTTGAGTCCCATGGATATGCTAGGGATTGATGCCAAGATCATAGAACACCGACTAGCTGTTGATCCCAAATACAGGTCGGTTAAAGCAAAAATTTAGGGCCATGCACCAGAAAGACAGAAGATGATAGTGAAAGAAGTAGATAAACTCCTCAAAGCTAAATTCATCCGAGAAGTTCACTATCCAAGTAGGATTTCTAATGTGGTCCTGGTCAAGAAGGACAATGGCAAATGGAGAATGTGTATTGACTTCAAGAAGATGAACAAGGTATGCCCAAAGGATAGCTACCTCCTACCCAGAATTGATCAACTGATGGATGCAATCTCGAGCCATGAGCTTCTTATCTTTATGGATGCCTTTTTCGGCTGCAATCAAATTCGAATGGCACCAGAGGATAAGAAAAAAACTACTTTTATTACTAATCATGATCTTTATTGTTACAAAATCATATCCTTCGGGCTTAAAAATATAGGCGCAACCTACCAATGCCTGGTCAATAAGATCTTTAAAGAGCAGATCGACCACAACATGGAATTCTATGTGGATGATATGCTTGTCAAGAGCCAGACCTCATCCAATCACATCGTCAATCTTGAAGAGACATTCAACACCCTTCGAAGATATAAGATGAAGCTGAACCTAACTAAATGCGCATTCGAAGTGACCTCAGAAAAATTCTTGGGATTCATGATCTCAAGGTGAAGGATCAAGGCTAATTCAGAGAAGATCCGAGCCATCTAGAAGATGACTGCCCCAAAATCAATAACAGAAGTTCAGCACCTGATCGAAAGGATGGCATCCTTAAATCGCTTTCTCTCGAAGTCGACCGAGCGATGTATGCCCTTCTTTCAGGTTCTCAAGCAACCAAAGAATTTCTACTGGACGACCGAATGCCAACAGACCTTCAAAGAACTCAAGAGCTACCTCGGTTTGACCCCACTATTGACAAAGCCTGAGCCTGGAGAAAAATTATTCTTATACCTAGCGGTCTCTACTGCAGTCCTAGCAGCGGTCCTGGTCAAAGAAGAGGCAAAAGTGCAATGGTCAATCTATTACATGAATCGAGTCCTGAGAGATACAGAGATCAGGTATACTAAATTAGAAAAATTAACTTATGCTCTTCTGATTGCAGTCTGGAGACTTCAACCCTACTTCCAGGGGCATACCATAACACTCCTTATCGACCAACCAATCAAAGCAGTTCTTCATTGAACAGATGCATCTGAAAGAGTAGCGAAATGGGCAATTGAACTTACAGAATTTGATATCAACTTTCAACCTCGGCCATCAATCAAAGTCCAAATACTGATAAATTTTATAGTGGAATGTACCATTTTGGATGAAGTCGAGCTTGAACGAAATGAAACCAGCATTCCATGGTTGCAGTCGAGCTCCTCTGAAGAAAGAGCCAACCTTCCTAAAAGTTTTTGGATCTTATATGTTGATGGCTCGTCTAATGCTTCTGATGTGGGCATAGGGCTAATCTTGGTTAATCTAGAGAGAGTCATTACTGAATATATGCTGTGCTTTGAGTTTGCTACGACTAATAATAGGGCCAAATATGAAGCTCTGATCATAGGATTAAAGATAGCTAAAGAGTTGGAAGTGAACTGGCTCTAGGTCTATAGTGATTCCTAATTGGTGGTCGGATAAGTTGGTGGCAATTATGAGGCTCGAGAAGAAAGCATGATAAACTATCTCGTGCAAGTGAAAAACTTGATCCTGGCATTCAACCATTTTGACATCAAGCAGATTCCAAGAGCAAAAAATACTAGGGCCGACCTTCTCTCTAAGTTGGCAACGTTGGCCCCAACTGAACTATCCAATGAAGTCTTCCTCGAAGTCTTGAAATATCCAAGCTCAGAAGAGTGATAGTCTATAATGCAGGTTGACCACGAGCCATGTTGGATTGATCCACTGGTTGCTTATCTTAAAGATGGAGTTCTTCCTTGTGATCCAAAAAAAGCTTGGAAACTCAAAAATCGAGCCTCCCGATATATTCTATATAAAGACAAGCTGTATAAAAGATCATTTTTTTTATCGCTCTTGAGATGTCTCCGACTTTCAAAAGTCGACTTTGCATTATGGAAAGTGCATGAAAGAATCTACGAAAGTCATGTAGGGATCAGATCCTTATCGCATAGACTACTTTGATTGGATTACTATTGATCGATGTTGTACTATGATTCTATAAAATATGTCAAAAAAATATGATCACTGTCAAAGAAATATAAATATCCAAAGATAACTGACTTTCGAGCTTACACTCCTGAGCGCCCCATGGCCACTTGCACAATGGGGCATGGATATACTTGGACCTTTTTTCATGGCATCTGGATAGCGAAAGTTTCTCCTGGTAGCAATCGACTATTTTACAAAATGGGTTGAGACCGAGTCTTTGGCAAAAATCACTGATTTGGCTTGTTTGGAAGTTGATTGTTTATAGATTTGGCTTGCCTTGAACCCTCATAACAAATAATGGATGATAGTTTGTTGGAATAAAGTTTGTCGAGTTTTGTGAAGACTTAAATATCTTCCATTATTTTATATCAGTAACCCATCCATAGGCAAACGGCCAAGCCGAAGTAACCAACAAAATCCTGCTCCAAAGTATCAAAGCAAGACTTGAGAGAGCAAGGGAAACTTGGATAGATGAACTCTATCATGTGCTCTGGGCATACCAAACTATCCAAAGACTGCCAACTGGAGAGACTCCTTTCGCCTTAACCTTTGGAATAGAAGCAGTCATCCCAATAGAACTCAAGCTTCCATCAGCATGGATCGTGGCATTCGATGAGCAACAAAACTTACAGGACTTTAGAGCTAACCTCAACATATTAGAGGAAAAATGATGAAAAAGCTTAAATTTGGATGGCAGCTCACAAGCAAAAAGTAACTCGCTACTACAACTCTAAAGTCAAAGGCAAAGTATTCAGAGTCGGGGGCTTAGTACTTCGGCGAGCAGCTGCTTCTCAGCCTCAAAATCAGAAAAAGCTTACCGCAAATTGAGAAGGACCCTACGAGGTCAAAAAAGTTGTCCGACTCGAGACATATTATCTAAAAAAGCTCGAAGGAGTCGATCTACCCCAATTGTGGAACTCAAAAAACCTACGGATGTATTATCGATGACTTGGTCGCAAGAAAATCTCTCTACTTTAACACCCCAATCCTTATTACAAATTTATAATGGTAGAAAACAACTTTCTGAATTTAACCATGCAACGAAGATGGTCATGTTAGGAACAGTAGGAGGATCTCGTCCTAACATGAGCAAAGTCGAAGGCTTCGTTAACTTAAGACGAGATGAGGAAAGAGGCCCTGATAATGGTCCTAATGTGTTCCTACAGTCATGTTAGGAATAGGAGGAGGACCTCTTTTAACATGAGCAAAGTCGAAGGCCTCGTTAACTTAAGACGAGATGAGGGGAGAGATCCTGACAATGGTCCTAATGTGCCCCTACATCATGTTAGGAACAGAAGGAGGACCTCATCCTAACATGAGCAAAGTCGAAGGCCTCGTTAACTTAAGACAAAATGAGAGAAGAGACCTTGACAACGGCCCTAATGTACCCCTATAGTCGTATCAGAAAAAGAAGAAAAATCTCATCCTGATATGAGCAAAGTCAAAGATCTCGTTAACTTAAGACGAGATGAGGGGAGAGGCCTTGACAATGGTCCTAATATATCCCTACAGCCATATCAAGAATAGGAGGAGAACCTCATCCCAACATGAGTAAAGTAGAAGATCTTGTTGACCTAAGATGAGATGAGGAGAGAGGCTCCGACAATGATCCTAACATGCCCCTATAGTCATGTTAGGAATAGAAAGAGAACCTCATCCTAACGTAAGTAAATCCGAGAATCTTGCTAACCTAAGCCAAGAAAAAAAGGCGGCCCGTCCGGTGGTCCCAAATGGACCCCCAATCTAAAGCAAAGGGAAAGGAGAAATCCTATCACCAATCCTTACATGCATTTCTCCTATGACTACCCGACCGTATGAGATGCAAGAAGAAAAATTATGCCTAGGTCCGTGAAAAAAACCTTGGATAGGTATCCACAACAACCACTTCATCGAAAGACAATACAGAAGAAAGATAAAGAGGGAAAAATGAAGACACAAGCAAGCATCGAGTTCATTTAAGGTGAATAATGATGAAGAAAGGTACCATCTTATTATAAATATAAGTTCATTACAAGCAAAATAAAGGCCGGCAAGATCGATTACATAAAAAAAAAAAAGAAGGAGAAAGGTCAAAGCCTTAAGATGAACCAGACTCTTCATATTTTAGACTGTCGACCCCAGCCATCACCAAGGCCTGCTTCAACCTTAAGATCTCTTCCTCAAGCTCTTTCTTTTTTAGTAAACCATCTATGTACATCCTATTGACGTATTGAAACTTACCTTCAAGCTCTCGTCGTTGCTTCCTCAAGACTTCGGACTCGACCTCTGCATCCTTAATGGCTTGCTACTCACTAGTCAGCTGGAGCTTCAACCGTTGCACCTTAGCCTTTTCTGTCTTGATCGACTCTAAAAGCTCGTTGATAATTTCTCTCAAATAGTCGATCTCCTCTGACTCCTTTCTTATGCCAGCTTGGTAGCTGTCATTCAGCTATTTCTGGAGTCGAGCTATTTCGTCATTGATAGCACGAAACTTTTGCTCGAGTTTAGATATCCTTTCACTCCAACCTAATCGATAGGTATCGTAGATGAGCTCAGCATCATGCAACTATTTTTGAAGCACAGAGAATTTCTTTGACTAGTCTCACTCTTATCGCACTTTATCAAAGGACCATAGTGAACTTCCTTCCAGTAATTAGATCTTCTCCTTCACTGCTTTAAGCTTGGTTTTGAGGGAGTTGATCTTCATCGTTAACATCCAAGACTTGTAGTTGGCATTTTTCTTAAGTTCGACGAGCTCCCTCTCAAAAATTTCCTTCCAGATGCCAAAGTTTGTGGAGTCCTTTATGTATAAGTTTTGGAGGCGAGTGACTTCTTTGGTCGCCTCCAAGGCGTTCTTTTGAGAAGCTTGAAGACCCTTCTCCGTTCTTTTCAACTTCTTTAGATGATGAATTTTCTTCTTCACGCTCTTTATCAAAGGCTTTAGCAGGACTCCCTAAGGTAAGGAATCGGCGTTAATTAGGGATGACGGGTTATGATCCTGATCGATGGGAGGATACTATATAACATATGACACAACACTAATGTGAAGAAAGGTATAGACAAAAGTGAACTCGTTTTCATTTAACTAGAAACTTTCAGATACAAAGCAAGTCAATAGAGAAAAAAAAGATACAACTACTTGAGGTCCACAACCTCGGAGGGTGTAGCGGCAGAAGAAGTTGGGATGCTCTCGACATGCTCGAGTGCCTCCAAACCAGACTCGTGCACCTCTGCAGTAGGATCAGTAGAAGAAAGATCGACCCCAGTGCTGGATGATCCCGCTTCATCGTTGGCCTCTTCCTCTTCCAGGAAGCTGAGGTCGAGTTCGGAGAACCTCCGGACCATCCTACCTTCATAGAGCTCGAAGCCCTTGATGAACACCTCTTGACTGAAGATGATGTTCAAGTCCTTCATTTCAGAGGAGACCTTGAACTCCTCCATGGCTCGAGCTATTGCCTTCGAAATGGACTTTGCCAATTGGGCCTCCAACTCGGCAACCTTGAGCTTGGCTTCTTTCTTCTTCTTTTCCTCTAAAGCCAACACTGCCTTGAGTCTAGCCGAGATGAACTCCTCCCTTTGAAGTGTACCGCGCTGGCTCTCACTTTCCGCCATCTTCTCCCCCATGAGCCGCTCAGCCTCGGCAGTCATCGTCTGAAAGCGATTGATCTCGGCCTGAAGGTCTTTTTAGACCTTCAGCACCTCTGCCTTCAAACGATTTGCCCTCTTAAGGTGGGCAAGCATATGGTGGCCCGACTGCCATGAATAGATCGCTATAAGATGAAGAAAGAAAGGATGAAAAAATAAAAATAAAGTATGACGAGATGATTACGCTAAGGACAGTCCCGAGAGACTCCCAGACAAACTACCTCTGGTCAAGGTCGGTCAGGCGGTCCACCTCCTCCAGGAGGGTGAACCTGTCAATTAAATCCCGAACGATGTTTGGGTTACCAAACGGATCCGCCCCCTGGTCTTCACTGCTGCCCCGATCGGGCTCGTTTGGGCGCACCTTGTAAGCCTTCTTCACGATGGCCGCTTTTTCTTTCCTCCTCTCCTTCTCTTTATTTGCTGGGGGATCGATGCGCGATCCTCAGAGGGGAGATTCATAGGCTCGAAACGAGGAGATTCCTCCTCAACAATGACAGCATGGGCGATCAGGATGACCTTGTCTCTCGGGCGAACCTCGGATGCAACGTCGGTGGTAGCAGAAGCCATAAGGTTGGATGCGTCGATCTTTGCTCATTTCGAGCTCTCATCTCAAGCCTTCCTCTTTCTTTTCTTTTGGATGTAAAGGCTCTTAGCGAGCCTCTCTGCAGCATCGGTGTCCATGTCTGTAACAAAAAAAAATTACAATCAAGCAAGGTACATATAAAACCTCACGAGAATTCATATATATACATATATATATATATAAATGCACTTAATACCGGCAGGATCAAGAGGACTCAAGTTAAGGTTGAACAAGATCTGCTCCTTCAGAAGGTCAGAAAGGAGAGGAACTCGGTACGCCTTGAGTTTGTTAGAAGACTCGAGGTCGGCTCCGTCCAAACTAAGAGCTCGACGGACTAATTTTTGGAGGAAGCTCCAAGGAGGAAGACCAAGTATCAAGGTCGGGCATCGGACAAAGTACTTTTTCTTTCAGTTATGAACGAAAGAAGGAGCACCTTTCAATAACCCCTTCTTACCGAACTGGGGGGAGAAGTACCATCAGTTCTTTGCGGAAGGATGATGCTTAAAAATGTAAAAATTTTGGAAGAATGAGGTAGTCGGTCAAACTTTGATCAGGCGATCAAGAAAAAAAAAGTCGATTACGAATCGAAAGAAGTTTAGTACGACGAAGGCAAAGGAGATGTTCAAAAAGCAAAATAGGATGACTACAAAGAAAGGAGGTGGAAGTCGAGCCCAGCATGCAAGACTTCCAGATACAAGCAAAATCGATCGATTAGAGGTGAACTAGCACGATCATCTGACCCAGGGATCTTAAGGTTGTACTCTGATGGGATGCCATAGTATATCTAAATCAGGGAGAGGTCATTCAAAGTAAGAATAGAAGGGATGGTGTCTGGAGCAAAAGGCTGATAGGACATGTTCCTAGGCTCCACCTTGGTTAGGGGGATAGGGTCTAGGAAGGCCGGTCTGGACGAGCTCCAAGAATTGATGGATTGAAAAGTTTCAGAAGACATCTAGATCAAAGTAAAGCCCCCAAAAAATTTCTAAAAAGTAGGAGAAAATGAAGTGCAAAAATTTGTACAAAAAAATTGAAAGAACAAGAAGAAAAAAGGCAAGAGTAATTGAAAATAGGTGTTGAGAGGTTGAACTAAATTGATTGAGAATGATAAAGAGATGATGGGTGTGATGAGAATTGGATGGAGGAACACCTAAAATCAAGGAGGACGAAGGAAGGAATTGAAACTCTCAAATGAAAGAAGAGCAGGAGCTGGAGAGAGAAGGAGACTCGGGCAAAATGGGTTTTGGAGGAGGAAGAAGGCCTTAAATAGCTGAGGAGAGGTCCGAAGCGGTTATAATTGCGAATCACCTTCGGTCGATCTATGTGCATTGCGTGTCCCACTCATCCTGGAAGGGGAGTGGCAACAGGCAGGTCTTTAATTATGCTATACCTGGGATAGTGTTACGGTGAGAAATTTGAAGAGCCATCTTCTCAAAGTCGTTTCAAATTTAATGAGTCTAAGAGCCGAAGCGATCAACGCCAAAGCATCTCTTCTAGATAGATGCGAGAAAAGAAAAGAACTTCGGTAGCTGCATCCATACTCCCTTCTTTTAAATTTTAAACTCAAGAGTAGGAAAACTATTGTTGAAGATAAAGCCGCTCCTACCGAAGTTCGATCGAAATGTTTGATCTTTGAATTAGCCCGCTCGATTTCAGCGGCCAGGAATGAGCTTCCACTAAATTCATATGACCTACCGAATTTCTCCTTCAGTCAAACTTCTTTAGCAGTTGAACTCCTACCTGACTTCTTCTTCAGCCGAACTTCTTTAGCAGTTGAACTCCTGCTAGACTTTTTCTTCAATCAAACTCTTTCGATAGTCAAATTCCTATCGGACTTCTCCTTCGATCGAACTACTTCATCAGTCGAACTCCTGTCGAACTACTTCTATTGTCGTTCATAACATTTCAGGCATCATTTAGCTCTAATACCAAATTGTAGAGCCATGATATCGCTCGAACGCCAATCATCCTTGACATTACAAGCATCGATACCATGTTACGAATGCTCCTGATCTTTAGCATGGATCTGAAGAAATCAGTGACGTTCTCTATGGACAGCAAATCACCGATCCTCTACCTGGATCTATGATGGGACGCCTTCCTCCTTGGGCTTGAGGGAGATGCCTCCATTCTTTAGGGCTTCTTCAAGAACCCTAGGGCGGTAACTCTAAAGAAGAGAAGAAGAGAGTTGAGAAAGAAAAGATCTGTATTGATTTCAACCTTTTAAAATCCTAATACAACCTATATATTTATACATAGCTATTAGGCCTGACCAAAAACTTTTCTAGCTAACCTAATACATGAAAGCACTCACCAAGCCCATGTACACCCATGTCTTCCATGCTCTCATCCTCTAGATCTAGACCCGACCCATACATGAATTAGCCCCCTTAAGACCTCTCAAACCATGCCTTAAGATCCCTAGGATCATTTCAGATCCTAGTCCAAAATAGACCCTCGCGTAACTCTGCCCATGCACTGAGCCCACTCGATCTCAGCACTGTGCCAACTAAGTTCCATTGGGTCGGCTCAGTTTGAAACTAAGCCGACCTAGTTCTGTGCCGTGCTAGTAGTTCTGAACACGCAGCTCTCTATTTTGCTTGTGCACTGAGACTTAGCCGATCCAGTTTTGGACTGAGCCAGCTAACTTGCAGAAAATTTTCTTTCTGCAGTCTTGATTCTTCGACTTTGATTCCTTTCTTTACCTTATGTCCTAGATCTCCGAAGCACCAATCAAGCTTCTAGAATCCCTGGAGCCAACCGTGGCCTCCCAAGGCTTGGGAGTACCATAAATCCTCACAATCTCCATCTTGATGCCCCAAGCCTTGGTAAATCCCTCGATAATGCCCTCCTACATGATCTCACTGTCCCTGCGCACTCAACAGCACCTGTGCAAACATCGCCTCCATCAATTCTCTTCAACTGTTATACACCTTTGAGGCCTTTGGGATGACCATCTCCACCGTTGAAGACTTGTGCTTGCTTTTTGGTACCATCTTGAAATTATAGGATTCCTTCTGCTTAGCAGCTACATTACTTTTTCTGAATTTTTCTGCAGAACCTACAGCATTCCTGCACTAGCACATGTTGTACCACCTGACATGATCTCCTCAGAGCTACGTCTGTCCACTTGCATGCACCACTCCATTTGAAATTGTGCATCACCGATGCTCTAAACTCATGCTAAATTTTTTCTCCACTTATGAAGCCACCACTGCGAAGCTCCACTTGAAGGGAAATCCTAATTTTTTGGATCAGGTTCATTCAGATCTGATCAAATCAAGAGATATATTTTAAATTTTTTTTTTTTTGATCTAAATCAGATCTAAGATATTTTAGATCTAATTATTATTATTTTAAAAATTAAAATAAAATTAGATAAATTAAATCAGATTTAATTTACCTTAAAGTGGATAATCCTATTACCCATTGATGATCCTGTAAGCACCGGAAGGTTCTGGATCTAGCCATGCAAGTGCCTGGCCTCTACTAGTGTCTGCTTGGGTTGATCTGGAGATCCTCTTCTTCTCTATCACGTATCCAAAAATTAGATCTGAATCTGATCTGGAGGATCTTCAAAACTCTTTTTGAAGATCAGTAATCGTCCTTTCCAGCAGTGCAGCCTTCTAGCTTTCAGTCGTCTTTCTTTGATCTAGATCGCACCAACCAAAATCCAAAACCCTTTTGGACATGAAGAGGAGAGGGAGAGGATTCTTTAGCGTGGAGGAGGAGAGGAGAAAAGGCCTTGAGGCATGGAGATCTCAATTAATCTTTGAGTTGGACGCAGGATCTTATTTATAGACTATCTGTGATCCAACTCCTCTTCTTTCCAACCAATCATAATTCTTTATGAAATCAGATCTAAATCTGATTGGTAGGAATAGAGTCCCCTGGATTCCTCCTTAGAGGGTGCCTAAGACCAGTCAAAGTTGGTTCTTAAGAGAACTCTAATTGGAATCCAAAAAGGAGATGGAGTCCCTGTCCAACAGGGACTCCTGGGCGCCTCCAACTTGGGCACACGCCTAGGATGGCGTGTACCCTCCTCCTTGCCAAGTTTTGGTAGGAGGACAGGCCCCCACCAGCTCTCCAATAGGTGTGTGACACATGGACAAAAGTCAAAGTGTCAATGGTCAACATTTGATCAGTCAAAGGTAGACTTTTGACCAAAGTCAAAGAACAAGAAATGGCAGGTGACCAAAAATGGCAGGTAATGTCTTACAAAATAAGACAACCTTTTCTGACTTGGACAAGCTCCAGTCAGACCATATGAAGGCCTCTGATTGAGCACAAACTTCTTTGGCTTAGTTAGGATAACTTATTTATGATAGCAAAAGAAGAAGTTAGGTTCAATCGAGTGCTAGCACGATTTTCTTGAACCTAATTGAATCTCATTCAGAGCAATTGAACTGGACCAGTTCAATTGATGATCACCAAATTCAAACCCTTGTTTGTGTGACCTAGTTAGGTTCAGTTCTGTATGGTAATGGGATATGTCATGATCTCCATCATCGACATCATCGAAACTCCTTTCGATGGATCAGAACTCTTCTGATTCAAACAGCTAGAATGATCGATCATCTAAATCATTCGAATTGCTCCCAAAATCCACCAACGATACCTAGCAGTATATGGTGGCAACCCATCAGAGTTGAATGCGAACCTCTTGGTACAGCTACTTGTGTGATTAAGTTCTTCTATCTTGAGCCTCGATCAGATTAGGGTTAAGATAAACTTGTTAAACCCTAGTTTCTGTCATATGATGTAATCATTTGATTCAAGTCCAATGTGAAAATCTAAATAGAAACTCTTTCTATTATTTTACTCTGCCATGGCCATGGGCTTCAAGACTTGATTCTCATGATCATCATAGAGCTACTCCTCTACCACCGAGGTAGATAGATTCCATCTTGATGTCATTCAGTTCCTACAATGAACATGCTATAGCCAACATACACCTCAGGATTTCGAATGGCTAGGAGACTGAGTAATGGTGTAGTCAAACTATAACACCCTCAAGGTGAACTGCCGATGTATCTTAGATCAAAGAATCAAACACACTACTGCAGCATCGAGTCAGTCATTGATGAGAAGGTAGACTCCCTAATGACTATTCGAGATGGTCATGCTCAGTGCCCTCATTCTCTAACGAGTATCTGTACTCTCGTTTCGATGTCTCCACTCTGTAGACTCAAGACCCATCTACTAAAGAGAAGCGATTGTACACCAATCTTTCGGATCAATCACCATCCTCGTGATGATCCTATGGTCAGGAGCATTTTATGAGTTAACAATGATTATTCATGTCTTAAATTTTCAACTCTTGAAAATATGAATTATCATTACCATTAACTCAAAGGATGTATCACAGACACTAAATACACATATGTGATAGAAAATAACCCATTTTATTGATATTAGTCAAAATTATAATTCCCCTAGAAGTGTATTACAAGTGTCAGCCAATTCTGGCTTTTAGGGCACATATATCTAACAATCTCCCACTTATCCTAAAGCCAATTGGCTACAAGTCTAAGTCCCATCTTCTTAAGATGGGCTTCGATCTTCTGCTGGTCCAATGGCTTTGTAAGTTGGTCTACCACATTGTCTGCGGAGTTGACTCTCTTGACCTCGACATAACCCTTCTCGAGGTAATCGCGGATGAGGTGGTATCGCCGCTCAATATATCTAACAATCTGACTGCATTGCCTCTAGCCATTTCTCGGAGTCGATATCTGATATCGCCTCATTGTAGGTTTTGGGATCATCACCATGAGCACCATTACCTACGAGGAACATTTTCTCTACTTTCTCTGAAATAATACCTAAGTATCTCTCAAGGGGACGGAAAACTCTTTTCGATCTACGAAGTGGAGGAGGTAGTATTTTTATTGGCTCAACCTGATTTGGTTTCAATTGATCCTTAGCTCATTGTACTTATGAGACTTTCTCATCAAGCTTGATCTGCTTTCCAATGCCGCTATCTTGAATAAACTATTTTTCAAGAAAGATGGCATGTCGACTCACAATCACATTGTGGTCTTCTGGAATGTAGAAATAGTATCCTAATGACTCTTTAGGATATCCTATGAATCGAGCTCTAAAGGACCTAAACTCTAACTTGTCCACTTATTATCTTTTGACATGAGCCGGACAACTCCAAATTCTGAGATGACTCAGACTTAGTTTCTTATCGTGTCATATCTCATATGGTGTGGTAGGAACGGTTTTAGAGGGAACCCTATTCAGTAGATAAATTAAAGTTAACAATGAATGTCCCCAAAGAAAATCAGGAAGGTCTGTGAAGCTCATCATGGATCGAACCATATCCAATAGAGTCCGATTTCTCCATTCTGAAACTCTGTTGAGTTGAGGTGTTCCTGATGGAGTCCATTGAGAGACTACGCCATTATCCTTAAGATAGTCTAGGAATTTCCAGCTAAGGTATTCACCTCCTCGATCTGATCGAAGAACCTTAATGGGTTTTTCAGTTTATTTTTCTACTTCATGTCTGAATTCTTTGAACTTTTCAAAAGCTTCAGACTTATGTCTCATAAGATACACATACCCATACCTAGACAGATCATCGGTAAAAGTAATGAAGTAGACAAAATTATCTCTAGTCGGTACATCAAATGGGCTGCATACATCAGTATGTACTAGGGCAAGGAGATCTGTGGCCCTCTCCCCATGTCCAACAAAAGGGAGTTTGGTCATTTTGCCCTGAAGACAAGATTCACAAGTTGGATATGACTCAGAAGTCAATGGACTCAATAGCCCATCTTTCTCCAATTTGTTGATCCTATCTTCTGCTATATGACCTAATCTCAGGTGCCATAGATACCTATCATTTGGACTATCCCTAGGTCGTTTGGCATTCACGTTTTGCTCGATAGTTAGAATAGGTACATCAATATGTAGCTGATAAAGACCATTAATAAGGAAACCATTTGCAATTTTATTTCTTTCATAAAGAATGTTACAATGGTCCTTAAAGAAGGTAATCACATAGCCTTCTAGTGCTAAACATGAAACAGAAATCAAATTCCTACTAGCTGCAGGCACATAATAACAGTCTTTCAAAACTAAGTCTAAACCAGATGATAATCGAAGAGGATATATTCCCATGGCTACTGTAGCAACTCTTGCTCCATTACCGACACGTAGGATCATGTCTCCATCCCTTAGCCTCCTGCTATCCTCAAGACCCTGCATGGAAGTGCACAGATGAGCACTAGAACTAGAGTCAAGCACCCAACTGGATGCAGAAGAAACCATAAGGTTAGACTCAATAATGAGCATACCTTCAGAAGGACCTTCCTTCTTGTTCTTCAGGGTGGCCAGGAAAGTAGGGCAGTTTCGCTTTCAATGGCCGTCGCTGTTGCAATGGAAACACTTTCCTTTGGCATCGGTCTTTTTCTTTGGTTCTGCCTTCTTCTTCTTCGCTTCTTCCACCTTTTGCTTTTTCGCAGATTTCTTTTTCTTTCCATAAAACTTTCTTTTGGAAGAAGTTCGTTCTATAGCAAGAACTGAGCCTTTAGAATCTTTCATAGAAAGCTCAGCGGTAACCAGCATATTCATTAATTCAGCCAAGAAATTTTGAAGTTTATGCATGTAGTAATTCATGAGGAATTGCCCATATGCATCAGTCAAGGATTGCAGAATAATATCATTCTGCAGGTCCAAGTCCAACTTCACATCGAGCTTCTCAAGCTCTTCCATGTCCTTGATCATCATCAGACAGTGTTCTTGGACTGACTGCCCATCACGCATCTTAGCCTTAAAAAGTCATTTCGTGACTTGATATTTGGCTGCGACTCTGTTCATCAAATATCTTTTGCAGGTGAGCCAATATTTGGCGAGCAGTTCCGATATCTTCATGTTGGCACTGGAGCTCATTAGACATCGAGCCCAACATGTAATATCTGGCCTTATTATCTTCGTTTATCCATTTTTTTAGAGATGCTCTCTGTTCGGTGGATGGACGGGTTGGTAAGGTGGGAGGATCCTGGTCCAATACATAGGTTAACTTCTCAAAACCCAAAATTATTTTGTAGTTCCTGAGCCAATCTTTATAATTGGGTTCAGTCAGTCTATGTGTGTCCAAGATACGTGCCAATGGGTTGGATGCAGATATTTTTCTGTAGAGAGTTAAAGATTCTAGTTAGATATTGTAATTATGACTTGACCAATTTATTTAAAAATTTTATTTTTGAAACAAATTAGCTCCCACTATTTTCTTGGATCCCTACACTTTCTCTGTAGAGATGCAAAAATCTTCATGATTAATGATTTCTAGTGGGTGGTGCGGTCTCACCAACTGACTCATCACCACACCTAACAGTTATTGATGATGGGTTAGCCAATGAGTGAACAACTCTTGTTCAATGATTCTCTAATCATGGTGCATCCAAACTTGATCTCTAATTCATGAATCTCACCGTATCTGAAATATTGATCCACTTCTTAATTAAGTCAGACCCACCATTTGCATAGACTAGGTTCCTAATTGAGTCTCTCACCGTATCCAGAATATTGAGCCCAACTCATCCTCCAGCCCATAGCATCCAATGCCTAATAGACATGGTTGCATCTTTTCGGTGCAACTGAGCCACTGTATTCAGTCGAGAATAATCAATTCCGAAAAGAGCCCGCACATCTATAATGGTGGAAGACCTCAGACTTAATCTTTTCTTAGGGAGAATTGATTCAGATCTTATTAAACTAGACTTGTCATAGTCATAACAATTATGACTAACCTAGTGGCATGGGTTAGCTCGGATTATTGACCACCTTAGATCAGAATTGTGTCAACAGATATGGCCAGGTAAGTGAGATCGGTGGAAGGAATATGCCATTAACTCGTACAAGAATGCATTCAGGTCGAGTAGCTTCCAATTAAAAATCAGTCGGTCGTATGTGCCAAACTTACCTTAGACACCAAATTATTGAGCCAAAATTAATTAGGTTAGCCTACAATCCAGACTCTAACCTCTGAGCCTAATTAGGTCTTGCTTGATCGTGACTCGATCTTGATCCAGACTTAATCCTATTAGACTAGTCAATTTAAGCATTGTTGATCCCATCTAACCAACTCTTGATTTAGTTTGATCAACCGCTTAGACCTAATTGAGCTACCCAAGCCCGAATCCAGTATTATGAATATGTCTTAGATCTGAAATTCTCAATTTTAGACCTAATTGATATTTCATAATCTTAATTTTTAATTAAGTAGGGTTCATAAATAAAATATGCACAATAAATCCTAGGGTTTCAGGATCTAGGATTTTGCAGAAAGTAAGTTTTGGGTTTCTAATTAAGGATGAACGTGCAGCACCCCTACACATCATAAAAACGTCCCATCGGATGAAAAGAGAGAGCCTTTAAATCCTTCTTCGTTCTTATGATCAGACGGCCAAGAGGAACGTCTTAATCAGGAACATGCAATCCTACAAAATAGTTTTAGATCTATATCATATATCTCATATACAAATTAGATCTAATCATGACATATTTTGCATACATCTCATGTATCGAATCATGCATATTTTCAAATATAAATTATCTCATAATAATCTAAAAAATTAGATTTAAATTAATCTAATCAAAATAAATTCTAATCTAGATAATTATGTTGAACTATTCTATAACTAGTCTAGACATGCATCTATCATATCTCATATGATATTTAAAATTAAATAATTTTTATTTGCTACTCTTTAGATGTTATTATAATCATTATAATATCAAAAATACTAAATAAATAGATCTAAAATATGATTTAATCAAATTAAATTGAAAACATGCAAGACTATTCTATAGAACTATTCTATTTTAGAACTAGTCATGCATATTTTCTAATCTTAGATCTAAATTATTTAATTTTAATTTTTTCTAATTTTAGATCTGATCACATCTCATGTGACATCTGAAATCACTTATTTTTTAATTAAAATAAATTTAAAAATTAGATCTAAATACTTTTAAAATCTTGGCTTTGATACCAGTTGAAGGAAAATCCTGATTTCTCGGATCAGATTCGTTCAGATCTGATCAGATCAAGAGATATATTTTAAAATTTTTTTTCTTTAATCTAAATTAGATCTAAAATATTTTATATCTAATTATTATTATTTTAAAAATTAAAATAAATTAGATAAATTAAATTAGATTTAATTTACCTTGAAGTGGATAATCCTATTACCTGTTGATGATCCTGTAAGCAGCGAAAGGTTCTGGATCTAGCCACGCAAGTGCCTGGCCTCTACCGATATCCACTCAGGTTGGATCTAGAAATTCTATTCTTCTCTATCATGTATCCAAAAATCATATCTAGATCTGATCTGGAGGATCTTCAAAACTCTTTTCGAAGATCAGCAGTCGTCCTTTATAGCAGTGCAGCCTTCTAGCTTTCAGTCACCTTTCTTTGATCTGGATTGCATCAACCAAAATCCAAAACCATTTTAGACGTGGAGAGGAGAGAGAGAGGATGCTTTGGCATGGAGGAGGAGAGGAGAAAAGGCCTTGGGGCGTGGAGATCTTAATTAATCTTTGAGTTGGGCACAGGGTCTTATTTATAGACTGTCTGTGATCCAACTCCTCTTCTTCCCAACCAATCACAATCCTTTATGAAATTAGATCTAAATCTGATTAGTGAGAATAGAGCCTCCTGGATTCCTCCTTAGAGGGCACCTAAGACCAGTCAAAGTTGGTTCTTAGGAGAACTCTAATTAGAATCCAAAAAGGAGATAGAGTCTCTGTCCAACAGGGACTCCTGGGCGCCTCCAACTTAGGCACACGCCTAGGATGGCGTGCACCCTCCTCCTTGCTAGGTTCTAGTAGGAGGACAGGCCCCCACCAGCTCTTCAAAGTATCAATGGTCAACATTTGACCAATCAAAGGTAGACTTTTGACCAAAGTCAAAGAACAAGAAATGATAGGTGACCAAAAATAGCAGATAATATCTTACAAAATAAGACAACATTTTTTGACTTGGACAAGCTCCAGTCAGACCATATGAAGACCTCTGATTGAGCACAAACTCCTTTGACTCAGTCAGGATAACTTATTTATGATAGCAAAAGAAGAACATTAGGTTCAATCAAGTGCTAGCACGATTTTCTTGAATCTAATTGAATCTTATTCAGATCAATTGAACTGGACCAATTCAATTGATGATCACCAGATTCAAACCCTTATTTGTGTGACCCAGTTAGGTTCAGTTTTGTATGGTAATGGGATATGTCATGATCTCCATCATCGACATCATCGAAACTCCTTTTGATGGATCAGAACTCTTCTGATTCGTACAGCTAGAATGATCGATCATCTAAATCATTCTAGTTGCTCCCAAAATTCACCAATGACACCTAGCAGTATATGGTGGCAACCCATTAGAGCTGAATGCGAACCTCTTGGTGCAGCTACTTATGTGATTAAGTTCTTCTATCTTGAGCTCCGATCATATTAGGGTTAAGATAAACTCGTCAAACCCTAGTTTCTGTCATATGATGTAATCATTCGATTCAAGTCCAATGTGAAAATCTAAATAGAAACACTTTCTATTATTTTACTTTGCCATGGCCATGGGCTTCAAGACTTGATTCTCATGATCATCATAGGGCTGCTCCTCTACCACCGAGGTAGATAGATTCCATCTTGATGTCATCCAGTTCCTACAATAAACATGCTATAGCCAACATACACCTCAGAATTTGGAATGGCTAGGAGATCAAGTTATGGTGTAGTCAAACTATAACACCCTCAAGGTGCTATCGATGCACCTCAGGTCAAAGAATCAGATACACTACTGCAGCATTGAGTCAGTCATTGACGAGAAGGTAGACTCCCTAATGACTACTCAAGATGGTCACACTCAATGCCCTCATTCTCTAACGAGTATCTGTACTCTCGCTCTGATGTCTCTACACCATAGACTCAAGACTCATCTATTAAAGAGAAGCGATTGTACACCAATCTTTCGGATCAATCACCATCCTCGTGATGATCCTATGGTCGGAAGCATTTTATGAGTTAACAATGATTATTCATGTCTTAAATTTTCAACTCTTGAAAATATGAATTATCATTACCATTAACTCAAAGGATGTATCACAGACACTAAATACATATATGTGATAGAAAATAATCCATGTTATTGATATTAGTCAAAATTATAATTTTGCCCTTAAAAGTGTATTACAAGTGTCAGCCAATTCTGGCTTCTAGGGCACATATATCTAACACCACCTATATCCGTAGTCCATTTGATGCTGTAGAAGCCGACTCTATCATCGAGTCCCTCAAGGCCAACCACTCAATGCTGCACTGCTGAGTCTGCCGCTGCACCTCGAACACCATTGCTGTCTCTTTGAACCCTTCGCACTTCGCGGCCCTCTTTGAAGCCATTTTGGATACCTCCGCAACCCACAGGCACCTTCAAAACTCAAGAACTCATCCAACTCTTCTAAAACAAACTACTGAACCATAGGGAATTCCACCCTAATCCTTCTCTTCTGCCCCTACACTAGCCATCACTTTAGTTGCGTCCAGAGAACCATCCTCCATCTGAACCGCGACTCTTTCTAAGGCTCCTATAAAAGAAATCTGATCCATGATACCTCCAACTGCTAGAGACCTCCTGACGCTCCCTGAGATCCTTTGGCTCTCCCTGAGACCTGCATCCGATCTCCCTGAGATATCACTGACACTCTCTACCGAGATACACTCCTCGATTGCTACACCATCGAACCTCTCTTAACTCCTGTGCCTTCAGGAAAGTGCTCCTACAGCACTCCAGTGCTCCTTGACTCATCTCTACGTCGCTTAACAATCGTCCAGCCCTAACTTGTTGGACCTCCATGGATCATCCATATCCATCACTCCCAAAGGCTCCATAAATCCATGCTCTGATCGAACCATTGAATACATCTCCGACTACTTTTCCGCCTTTCCGACATCGAAGGATGTATAGTCACTTCTTTAGCCTTCCTTCGACCATTATTCCTTGAAAAATCTCTCTTCAACAGTCCTACACTATCCATCCTTCTAAAGAATCTTGATGCTCTCTACTGAGATATCTTTCTCAATTGCTGCATCATCGAGCCTCTCTCAGTCTTGCATCTTTAGAAAAGCGCTACTGTAGCACTCCAGCGCTCCCTGCCTGTCACATAACTATCATACACCCCGACCTTTCCACCAAGATCAATCAATAAATCATGCACCAAATCCTTCCATCCTAGGAAAATCGCTTTTCGTTAATCCTCTCAACCTCCACCTTTAACTTGCTGCTCCCGATTGGCCAAACCACAGCAACAACAAGGATAGATTTGAGACATACCATGCAATTCTTGTGCAGATTTTTGATTTCATCTTGTACGACTTTTTCTTTCCTTCCATGCACCATCAGGCTCTAAAATCTAGCTCCTTCCATGCACCATCCAGCTTTGAAACTTGGCTCTGATACCATATTGTCATCCACAACATTCTAAGCATTACCTAGCTCTGATACCAAATTGTAGATCCATGATATCGCTCGAACGTCAATCATCCTCAACATCACAAGCACCGATACCATGTTGTGGAAGCTCCTGATCTTTAGCATGGACCTAAAAGAACCTATGATATTCTTTATGGGTAGCAAACTACCAATCCTCTATCTGGATCTATGATGGGGTGCCTCCCTCCTTGGGCTTAAGGGAGACGCCTCCTTCTCTAGGACTTCTTCAAGAATCCTAAGGCGGCAACTCTAGAGAAGAGAAGAAGAGAGTTGAGGGAGAAAATGTCTATATTGATTTCAACCTTTTAAAATCCTAATACAATCTATGTATTTATACATAGCCATTAGGCCCGACCAAAAACTTTCTTAGCTAACCCAATATATGAAAGCACTCACCAAGTCCATGTACACCTATGTCTCCCATGCTCTCATCCTCTGGATCTAGACCTGACCCATACATGAATTAGCCCTCTTAAGATCTCTCAAATCAGGCCTTAAGACTCCTAGGATCATCCCAGACTCTAGCCCAAAATAGACCCTCACATAACTCTGCCCGTGCACTGAGTCGGCTCAGTCTCAGCACTGAGCCGGCTAAGTTTCACTAGGTCGACTCAGTCTGAAACTGAGCCGATCCAATTCTGTGTCGTGCCAGCAGTTTCAAATGCGCAGCTTTCTATTTTGCCTATGTATTGAGACTTAGCCGACTCAGTTTTGGACTAAGCCGGCTAACCTATAGAAAATCTTCTTTCTGTAGTCATGATTCTCTGACTTTGATTCTTTGCTTCATCTTGTATCTCAGGTCTCTGAAGCACCAACCAAGTCTCTAAAATCTTCAGAGCCAACCTCCTGACTCCTCCCATGGCCTTCCAAGATTTGGGAGCACCATAAATCCTCACAACTTCATCAGTCGAACTCCTATTGAACTTTTCCTTCGGTCAGACTACTTCATCAGTCGAACTCCTATCGGATTTTTCCTTCGGTCAGACTACTTCATCAATCGAACTCCTATCAGACTTCTCCTATGGTTAGACTATTTTATCAGTCAAACTTCTATCGGACTTCTCCTTCAACCAAACTCCTTCGCAGTCGAACTCCTACCAGACTTCTCCTTCAGCCAGATACTTCATCAGTTGAACTCCTACCGAACTTCTCCTTCAGTCAAACTACTTTAGCAGTTGAACTTCTTTCAGATTTTTCCTCCTTCAAGCCAGGTTTCTCCCTCCAATTGCTTAAAGGACTTCACTCGATTGAGCTTCTCTTAGATGCTCCCAGCAAGATTCAGTCTAAACCCCTTCCAGTAGCCAGAAAGGACCTCGATGCATGCCTCTACTACCCCATCCAAACCTCAGCTGTCAGGTTCCAACAGACTAGCACGTCATGATAATAGATACTACTCTCTATAATGAACTTCACGTGATCCCGAATGGCTCACTATCAGTTTGTTACCAGCTCCGCCTATATAAAAGATCCTTCAGATATGATTTCTTCTCTAAACTCTAAGTTTTTTTCTAAAAATTCTGCTAAAATCTCTCTGAGTACTCCATTTCTATTGGCTGAAAGAGCTAACTTGATCGTCGAAGGGTCTTGCCAGAGCCACCACCTCCGACTCCGAACTAGACTTATTTTGCAGGTCACCGACGATGACCTCACCTTCTCCAACTCCAGCCTCGATTTCGGCGACAACCAGATTTCGCACCAACAGCTACTATTTATCCATATAAAGAATGTTATTGTATATATATTTAGGATTCTCTATATACTGTGCAAGTAGTTAAAGTAAATCATTTGTACATTTACAATCATATGGTTATATATGCATCAATTGCACACTATTATTATTCATGATTTGCTTCTAATGCTCAAGTTGGTCACTCTTAACCTTGCCGAGAATAAGATCCTGATTTCTATTATGAGCTGATCTAATATTTTTATAGTTGATTTCTATTTAATTTCTTAGTTGATCTTCTAGATGCTATTGAATTTTATAATGAATGAGAATTTTTGTATATGTTCATACCGTGAATGGAAAGTGCTTATTACTTTTGTAACTTGAGATTTACTATAAGTTTGTGATAATGCATGCTTGTGGATGGATCTCACCATTTATCTAAGACATGTCCAGGTGGTTGTAACCATCATTGCTCTCATCTATGTATATGTACCTCTATTTAACCCATAGGAGAGATAGATATATACCTAGAGAGCCATCGAAGATCAAGGATCAATATAGGAGTGCACATATGTGCAAAATTCTATCAAATCATTCTAGAAGTTGCGTTGATTATTTGTACATGGAACCAAATGCATTCCTTCACTTAGCTAATATCTTTTGAGGCCATATTTTCCTAAAGGATGGGGCCTATGTGAACATTGAGAAATAGTTGGCCATGTTCTTTCATACCATTGACCATAATACAAAAGAATAGGATCATAGGTCTCGAATTTGTGAGGTCTAGTGCAATAGTCGATCATTATTTCAAGTATAATTTGGTGCATTTGAGACAAGTATATCATCCAAGTCAGCCCTCAGATTCATCTAAAAATTAAGGCCAACCTTCAATATTGGTACCCATACTTCAAGGTAAAGTACCAATCTATTCTAATATGTATTTTTTTTGCCATGAATTTAGTTATGAAACCTAGTAAACTTTTTCAAGCCATATTCTTAGAATATTACCAAATTACTAGATAGGATACATATTTAAATGACATGCCTCCCAACATTACTGTAGGTTCATAGTAGGAAAAAGCGCATATCAAGATTGATTGTACTGGTACTAATTGGTTGATGGTATGGTATGGCATGGACTAATACCATACATTCTGGGGTACACCAACACAAGCTAGAGAGGGAGGGGGAAAGGGAGGAGAGAGAGGAAGAGGAGGGAGGGAGAGGGAGAAAGAAGAAGAGAGAGATACGGAGGGAGGGAGGGATGGAGGGAGAGGAGGATGCCGATATCCAAGGAGAGCCGCCATGGATGTGGTGGGAGGGAGATTGTGGGAGAGAGCTAGCAAGAGAGAGGAGGAAAAGAGAGAGAGAAACCTTAATTGGAATGGCCAAACCCTTCGAGAGGAAGGGGAGGAGAAAGAGAGGAGGTAAGAGGGAGGGAGGGGGGAGAGGCAAGGGGAGAAAGAGAGGAGAGATGGAGGGCTTACCTTCTGAAAATAATAACATGGACAATGAGAGCAAGACAAACGAAGAAGCGGACGAGCGAAGAAGTCAGGATATTTTTGAAGCCATACATAAAATCAAGAGAGAATTTTCCATGAAACTGAGCCTAAATCGATCCAAAAGACTAAACCATACCGGTCCAATTTCAATACGATTCCGTATAAGCTGAACTATCTAGTTTGAGTAGGTTTGACATTCTTTGGCCCACAAAAAATGTCATAATAGTTGTGAATATTGGCCTAAGGTTCACTCATATCTCTACTAGTTAGGAGGGCTCTATAAGTGACATTCATATCTTAAAACATGTACTATCCATCTCATACCTAACAAATCTTTATATTCATATGGGTAACAAGATACTCTTAAGAGTACCATACTACTATATATTTTTGAGTACCCTAAAGCAACTATTTTAATTGATCACAAGGAGGTTTCTTCTAGTATGGATATTAAAGAATGCCAAGCTTTATTATTCCGTATTGTTCCATTTATTGAATAAATTGTTCAATTGCCGCCACTCTATAAAGGTTGAATAAGCCTTAGGATATTAAAGAACCATTTCAGGATTTTTTTTGTCATCCATTCTTTCTTTATTGCATAAAAGTGCAAATCATGCTTGCATATTGTATTCTACATAATTTCTTATGATCCATCATACTTAAGGATTATTACTTCAATCTACCCAACAAAGAAGTCTTCGTAGATGAGGAGACTCAAAAGATTACTGATTCAGTCTATGACCTCGCAATAGCATCAAAACAACTTGGCAATGGAGAGTAATATGCACTCGCATCTCCAAAAAGATGTCATATTATTATATGGGAAAACTTCTAAAAATGACTGTTGGGATGAATTTGAGTTATTTGATTTTGATTTCAATGGATGATATATTGATCATCATAATTTAGAAAAGATAAGCTTTTAGATGGTAGGTTCTTTCATATGCATTGTTGTGCATATATTTTTAATTTGATTGTGAAGGATGGATTGAAGGCAGTGAAAGATGCTATTAACAGGATCTAGGAGGCAATTGAAAAATCATCTCAAGCAAGGTTGGAAATATATATGAAAATTGTCAAACAATTAAAGATGAATGATAGAAAAGGATAAACATAGATGTATCTACTCATTTGAATTCTATGTATCTCATTTTAAGTGATGCTATAAAATGCGCCAATTGAGAAAGATTTATCTCAATACATTACTATTTATAATTTTTTTAAGATTTTCCATCATGTAATTGAATTTTTTCACAAACAAAAAATCTAATTGCAAATTTATATTTTTTATGAAATTTAGAGAGTAAAAAATGCTTTTACTTCAAAAATCTAGAAGTTCAAATGCAGTTGTGATGACGATGACCTTAAAAGCACAAGAAAAATTTGACAAGTATTTGAGAGAGTGCTCTGACATTCTTGCCATAAGGATTGTTCTTGATTTAAGACATATGATAAAGCTTATTAAATATTGCTTTAAAAATCTATGTTAATATGATCGTACTATGAGCGCAGGTATGGTACTCTCAAGCCTTGGAAGTAGGTGAAAAGATAGCAAGGAGTGAATGAAATCGACCATCAAAAAGTTTCGATAAATGCTTCAAAAAAGCTGGCTTGGATCCTGTCAGAAGAGCCAGCCCGAGCTGCAGAACAACCAGCCCGAGTAGAAGCTCAGCCGGCTTGAACCCTGAGAGAGCCAGCTCGAACAAAAGTCCAGAAAGCATATCTAGCTGATATGTTGGAAGAGCTGGCTCAATTCGTGCCAGAGCTAGCTCGAGTAGAAGCCAAGCCAGCTCGAATCTTGAGAGAGCCGACTCGAGTAGTAGAATAGAGAGTTATGATTCAAACTCTCATAGAAGACATCATCATCGAGCCGACTCGATTGCTGACCGAACTGGCTCAGGCAGTGAATAGAATAGAACGTAGTTTCTGTTTTGGCTTGGGATTAGGTTTAATCTTAGGAACTTAGGATCTTGGTTTATAAGGTCCTAAGGAGGCTAACCTATGGATTAAATTGGGATTTATCTAATGGGTGTGTGCATGAAAGACATGGATGTACATGGGTTTGGAGAGTACATCATATTAGATTAGCTAGGAGAGTTTTTTAGATTGGATCTTATTTGACCATGTATATATACTCTGTCCTGAGTTTTATAAACTAAGCACAGAATCAATACAAGCCTTTTCTCCCTAAAAATCTCTCTTCCTCTCTCATTCTCTTCCTTCTCTCCATGCCTAGGATTTGCTAGGGTCTTAACAGAATGGCCATCCCTTTTCTCAAATCTTTATTGCTATTTTTGCAATCATCAAGTAGCAAGGATTGTTCCCAATAGATTGATATCAGAGCAGCCATCTGGTTATAATAATTGATTTCAGAGCTAGGTGATGCCATGTTGATGCACCAATAATTGGTATCAGAGCCTTGGTATTAGATCTAATGGAGAAAAGATTAAAGCTTCGCCTGGGATTGTGGTAAAGTGCTAAATAGATTTTTTTGAACACAGTTTATTCTCTTTTGTATTTTGTTATTGAAATCTAGTTGGGATGGCATCGAGTACCATTAAGATGAATTTTGAAAAGTTCGATGGCAAGGATAACTTCAATCTTTGGCAGCAAAGGATGAAGAATTTATTAGTATAGAATAGGATCTACAAGATCTTGACTCACGAAAGATCAGAAAAGATTTTTGTTGAAGAATGGGAGAAACTTGAAGAGATAGCCTTCAGTATGATTCGTATATATCTTGCTGATGAAGTTCTACCAGAGATTAATATGGAAACCACATCGAAGAGACTTTAGCAGAAACTGAAGAACATATATATAGGCAAAAATATGATAAATAAGCTATGGTTGAAGAAGCAGCTATATAGTTTATGGATGTCAGAAGGAGGAGATCTAGTTTTTCACATCCAGAAGTTCAATCAAGTTTGCTTGGATGTTATGAGCCTAGATGTGAAGATTGATGAGAAAGATAGAGCTCTTCTATTATTGTGTTCACTGCCAATAGCATATGATGGTCTCATTACTATTCTGGTGTATGGAAAGAAGATATTAAATTTTGAAAAAATGGTTGGAGTTCTCAGATCCAACGAGCAGCGAGAAAGGCTAATTAGAGAAAATCTAATTCAGAGATACTTTCTATGAATGAGAGGCAAGGAAGGTCTAAGAAGAGGACTCGAGATAAATCTAAGGATAGATCAAAATCTCAAAAAAATCAGGAGGCTTAGAAATGCTACAAGTATCATTAACTTGGTCATATTAGAAAAAATTATCTATTTTTGAAGAATAAAAAGGAGAAGGGCACTTCTAAGGATGAATCGATCAGTAGGAGTGGTGCTCTATCATCTGAAGATGGTGGAGAAAATATACTGATAGTATCAGATGGAGTAGCAAAGTTGGACAATCATCGGACACTAGATTCAGCATGTTTCCACCATTACACTGCATATCGAGAGTGGTTCTCATCTTATGAAAAATCCGATGAAGGAAGTGTAAGTCTTGAAGATGATCATCGATCTAAAGTTGCTGGTATTAGTACAGTCAGAGTGAGAATATATGATGGTGTCATACAAATACTCAATAATGTGAAGCATGTACCAGAACTGAAGAAGAACTTGATATCCTTGGGTTACTTGAAAGAATAGGGATATAGTTTCAGTTGTTAGCCAGGCAGCAGGTATTTGAGGATTTTTAAGAGTGCATTAATGATGATGAAAGGAAAAAGACTGAGCAATAACCTATATAGGATGGAGGACTCAGTGGTTACAGATAGTGTGGAGGTGTCTAAAGCAGCACAGGAGGAGTAGCTAGCCTATAAGCTGTGGCACTATCGTATAGGTCACTTAAGTGATAGAGGGCTCATAAAGTTGAGTAGGAGAGGTCTAATTCTAGTAGTCAAAAAGAAAGAAGATGACCTATGTGAGTCCTGTATCTATGGCAAACAACATAGAGTTATATTTGCCAGTAGTATCAAGCAGAGTAAAGCTATTTTGGAGCTTGTTCACTTAGACATATGGGGACCGACACCTATTGCATCTCGAGGTGGAGTGAGATATTTTATCATCTTTATAGATGATTTCTCTAGAAAGATATGGATCTATCTAATGAAGAAAAATTAGATATTTTTGCTTGATTTAAAATCTGGAAAGTTAAAGTGAAGAAGAAAATAGGACAGTCAGTGACGTATTTGAGGTTTGATAATGAAAGAAAATACATCAGCCTAGCATTCAAGAGATACTATGAGAAAAATGAAATAAAACACCATTACATAGTGAAGATGACCCCTTAGTAGAATGGTTTCATGGAGAGGATGAATCGGACATGGACAAAGAAGGCCAAAAGCTTGAGGCTGCAGGCATCACTGTCCAAATCATTTTGGGGTGATGCTTTTATTTATGCATATTTTTTTGTGAACAGGTCTTCCCATAGAAAATTGAATGAAGGACTTTTAGAGGCTATCTGGAGTGGGAAGAAGGTGGAGCTTGGCCATCTAAAGATGTTTGACTGTCCTGCATATGCTTTGATAGAAGAAGTCGACAGAAGCAAGTTGGATCCAAAGTCATAGAAGATGATATTCATCAGATTTTCATGAGGTGTGAAGGGTTTCTTGCTATGGGATTCATATTCTCAGAGATATGTCATCAGTCGGAATGTAATATTTGATGAAAAGAGCATTGTGTTGAAGTCAAAAAGTACAGATGGAGTTATGAAGACAACACAGGACAGCATGGAAAAGCTCTCGAATACAGATGATTTATCCTCAACATCAATCTCGGACGTGTTCAGTTTGAGGTGGAGTTAGGTAGGTATGATGATACACCTATGGAGGATCAGCATGGAGAGCGATCTATCTTGGAAGAAGTGTAAAGATAGCCACAGACAGTAGACTTATAGGATACTACAAGAGGAGTGGCACTGCATAAGTCGAAGTGCACCGCTCGCAAACTGATGCGATATGACATTGATGAGACTATCTTCTATGCTCTCATCACTATTAATGAAGATTCAGAGAGTTTTGAGGAGGCTATGGAGAGTTCGGATCGGAAGTCATGGATACAAGCCATGATGGAAGAGATGGAGTCTCTCAAGAAGAATCGGATATGGCAGCTGGTGGATCTATCGGATGATGCTCGACCATCAGCTCCAAATGGATTTTCATCAAAAAAAAGGCACCTTTAGAGTAAGATGGAGTGAGGTATAAGGCTAGACTGGTAGCCAAAGGATACTCACAAAGAGAAGAAATTGATTACTCAGAAGTCTTCTCTCTGATTATCAAACATACGTTCATCAGGATAATATTGAGCATAGTTGCTGCTCATGATTTGAAATTAGAGTAAATGAACGTTAAAATAGTATTCATCCATGGGGATTTGGAGGAGAATATATACATAGAGCAGCCATAGGGCTTCAAGAAGCCTGGGTTAGAGAAAGAGGTCTGTTTGCTAAAGAAATTACTGTACGGATTGAAACAATCTCCTAAATAATGGTATAAGTAGTTTGACACTTATATGAGAAGTATTAGACTTTTCATGTGCAATCATGATCTGGGTGTATATATGAGATCTTTGAAAGATGGATCTTGGTTATACTTACTCTTGTATGTAGATGATATGCTGATAGCATGCAAGAGTAAGAAAGTTGTGTAGGAGTTGAAAGAAGCTTTATCTTGAGAGTTTGAGATGAAGGACTTGGGGCCTATGAAGAAGATCCTTGGTATGAAAATTATCAAAGACAAAACTAAGAGGCTGCTACATCTATCTCAGGAAAGATACATCTAGGTCTTAGAGAGATTTGGAATGAAGGAGGCCAAACCGGCTGAGCTGCCACTTGTCGAGCATATTAAACTCTTTAAGACCATATCACCACAGATTGAGATGGAGGTTTAGAAGATGAAAAGATTCCATATGCTTTCGGTATAGGAAGTATTATGTACCCTATGGTATGTTGTAGGTTGAATTTAGCCCATGCAGTGAGTTGGTGAGCAGATTTATGGCTCAGTCTGGAAACAAGCACTGGAGAGCACTGAAGGATATCTTCAGATACTTGGCAAGTTCAGTTGGGATCGACATCTGCTATGATCAGCGAAAAGGTGCTAAGGAACATCCTAACATGTCTAAGGAAGCTCAAGGACTAATAGAGAGATTTATGGATGCAGATTTTGGTGGAGATGTGGATACTCGATGCTCGACTTTAGGTTTTGTATTCAGCTCATATGGAGATCCAGTCTCATAAAAATCATGCTTGCAATAAATTATGGTATTGTCCACTACTGAAGTGGAGTACATTGGCATCACGAAGGCAGTGAAGAAAGCTCTATGGTTGAAGGGCTTAGCGCTGGAGATGGAATTCTCACAGAATGTAGTTAGGATGCATTGTGACAGTCAAAATACTTTATTACTCGCACAGAACTCTATGTATCATATAAAGATCAAGCACATTGATATCAGATACCATAGGATCAGAGAGCTAGTGGAGGATGGTGAAGTGGAGCTGATGAAGATTCACACCAAAAAAAATCCAGCTGATGTGCTTATAAAGGTACTTCCATGGAATAGCTTTTATAATTGCATGGTATTGATGGGGTTGTCGAATAGAGCTGAGTTCACAAAGATCTGAGAGCACCAAGATGGAGATTGTGAGCTCTGGTATGGTGCTCTCAAGCTTGGAAAATAGATGGAAAAAAAGTAAGGAGAAAATGGAATCAACCATCGAAAAGCTTCGATGAATATTTTAGAAGAGCTGGCTTGGATCTTGTTAGAAGAGCCAGCCCTAGCTGTAGAAGAGCCAGCCCGAGTAAAAGCCAAGCTGGTTCGAACTCTGAGAGAGCCAGCTCGAATAAAAGTCCAGAAAGTATATCTAGCTGATATGCTGGAAGAGCTGGCTTGATTCATGCCAGAGCCAGCTCAAGTAGAAGCTGAGCCAGGTCGAATCCTGAGAGAGCCAGCTCGAGTAGTAAAATAGAGAGTTATGATTCGGGCTCTTGCAAGAGACATCACCGTCAAGTCGACTCGATTGCTGACCAAGCCGGCTCGAACAGTGAACAAAACAGAACGTAGTTTCTATTTTGGCCTGGGATTGGGTTTAATCTTAAGAACTTAGGGCTTTGGTTTGTAAGGTCCTAAGAGAGCTAACTTATGGATTGGACTGAGATTTGTCCAATGGGTGTGTGCATGGGAGACATGGGTGTACATAGGCTCAGGGAGTGCATCACATTATGTTAGCTAGGAAAGTTTTTTAGGTTGGATCTTATTTGATTAGGTATGTATATTCTATACTGAGTTTTGTAAACTAAGCACGAAATCAATATAAGCATTTTCTTCCTAAAAATCTCTCTTCCTCTCTCGTTCTCTCCCTTCTCTTCATGCCTAGGGTTTGCTAGGATTTCAATAGAACAGCCATCCCTTTTCTCAAATCTTTATTATTGTTTCTGCAATCATCGAGTAGCAAGGATTGTTTCCAATAGATTGGTATCAGAGCGGCCATCTGGTTACAACACGTGCTTCATTTTGAGATCAATAAAGTGCATGATGTTATTCAAAATCTTTATGACCATTGTATAATTTTATATGATGCATAAATATGGCTCTCATATTCAGGCGGAGGAGATGGTGTCTTCATCTCAAGGTAAATGAGATAAGAGTCTTTTTATGCAAGATTATGAAGAATTTATCTAAGAAGAAGACGTTGCTCCATTTAAGTTTGAACTAGTGACCTATTTAGAAGAGAAAGTATTTTATGATTTTTAATTTATATATCTGTATTAGAATATAACTCAATATCACTAATAAGATAACTTATAATATATATATTTTTTAAATGGATTCCTTCATTTAGGGATCAATATTTTGACATTCTAGACTACTTAATCAAAATATCCAATATTGTCTAAGACGGTTCATGATATACTAACAATTTTGGTGTCCATTATTATATTTGGATTTTCCTTCAGTAGTATTGGAAGAGTTTTTAATGATTTTCATAGTAGTCTAACCACAATCTGATTGAAGTCTTTATATGCACACAAGATTGGTTTCAAGACATCTTGCTTTATCTTGTAGATTCAGTTTTTAAAACATTAATCATAGACTTTATCATATACTATTATATTAAAACTTTATAATTTTTAATTCTGCAATTTTTTCATATGTAGATGGCCTACTTCTTCATATGAACTATAAGATTGAAGATTATGAAATGGCTATTGTTATTGATACCGGTGATTAGCTTATGCCGGTAACAATCATCTTCATTATTATGTTTATATTATTAAGAATATTATAATTTTTATGCATAGTTAAATATATATCTGAATAAAGGGATTTTTTTATTTGCAGCTATTCTCTATCAAGTCCAATCTGGGTTGTGGTGCAACTTTGTTAGTTTTGGGATTTTGATATATTTTCCTTTATAATTTTTTTCAAAATTCTTGATAATATAAGCAGTTAGTTGAATATTATCTGAATGAATTCTGTGCTTGTTGTGAGATTGATCAGCTTGTCTAGTTAGGTTGTATACTTTCTAAATATAATGGATTGCTTGGATCATCTTTTAAAATTGTCTTTTGAATTTTCTGGCAGTGTCAAAATATTGCTAATGACTTGCAGATTTTTCTCAGCTTCAGGCATACTATTGTTGGCAGCCCTATTTATCAATCTCTTGACTTTCTATTACTACTTATCGCTTTGACTTCATTCTTATTTGCTTTTTATCGTTTTTATGGTCTAGTTGGTAGTGTCCCTTTTGATATTAACTGCATCCTTTGGACACAGGATGCTAAGTAGACAATTATTTTTGGTGTGTGACTTCCTTGATTATTTTTTTAATAGCTTTATTTTCATAAGATTGTAAGCATGTTCAATGAATGAGAAAATCTCATTTCTCTATAGATATAGTTGTCTACTTCATCAGATGCTATTGATCCTTTTTGTTTGACATAGTAAGCTTGTTGAAAACCACAATGCAGCGAAGCAAGATAACCTTCTTTTATATCATCATAATGTAGAGTTGTTTTACATAGTATGGTTTTAGTATTATTGCCACTTACCAAACTATTTATATTATTTCTTATCCATGCTTGACATGTAAATATATACTGGCCAAATGTGCTAGTCTACTGCTGACTTTGTATGTGATCACATGCCTTATATATCATTTTTTTGGCTGCCTCTGGGTGTTGCCTTATTATTCTCTTCATATTTATTTTAAAAACTATTTTTTATGTCCTTCTCTTTTCTAACTAGCAGTCCTTATAGCTGGCAAAGAATGGAAGGTGTCTACAGCCCTCCCCCCTCCCCCATGGAAGGTGTTGTTCCTCCAACTATGCCCTCTGCTGGTTGAGAGGTTGCTGTTCCTGCACCCATGGCTGAGATCAACTATAGGCTAATTGTAGTTTCATCTTCCTCACATGTAGATTTTCTTCTAGCAGTTAATATTAGATTCTTTTAAGGAGCTTTGGTTTACTATGGCCAACTATGATCTATCTTGATAATAGGGATTTTTATAAAAAATATCTTGAAACATGATGTCAGTAAAATTTGAAGCTTCATAGAATAGTTTTGATGTTAATGGCCTCTTGTTAAATATTGTTTTCATGAACAAGCTATGCTGTTTATGATTGACTATCACTAATGTATTATATTTTGATATCTTTACTTGCTGCAATATTCTAGAGGTATGCTGGATTTGCCAGAAAATGCTTTGAATTGTAGATCAAACAATGATGTGTGGATTTTGCTAGCCAGCACATTCTTGCTAACATGTTCTAACATACTTTAAAGCATACTCATTAATTTTGTAGACATTATGACTCACGAAAATCAATTAGAGAATGTTGGTGCAGAATCTGGTTAATGCCGGATCGAGCTGGAGTGGAGGAGGACGAGGTCGCCATCGATAACCTACAAAACAAAGTCTTGTCTGGAGTTGGTGGTGGTGGCTCCGACAGGACTCTCCGACGGTCGAGTCAGCTCTTCTGGCCAACAGAAATGGAGTGCTCAGCAATGAGAAGTGAGCTTAGAGTTTTAGAGGGAAGAGGAGAGCTTCTAAAAAGCATATCTGGAGGATCCCTTTTTATAGGCGGAGCTTGTAGCGGGTTGATGGTGATGACCATACCATCCGGGCATGGGCCGCTTAGGGCCACATGGAGTTTGGTATGGAGAGGAAGATGTCGTCAGACAAATAGTGACAACCATACTGACGGATCGTGAGCTGCTTGGGACTGGTTATAGAGAGAGTGGTGTCGCCAGTAGTGGTGGCCATGTCGTTCGATCATGTCGCTTGTGGCAGACTGATGGAGATAGTTCATCCAAATTTAATAGCTGTGGCTCTGAGAAAGCAGGCATTGATTGGTGGACTTTGATATGTATCAATTTCAGAGGAGTTCGAACTTCTGGAGGAGTTCGATCGAAGGAGAAGTTCGATAAAAGTTCGACTTCTATAGGCATTCGATTGGAGGAGCACGGAGGGAGTTCGGCTCTCATGGAAGTCCGACTGAAGAAACGCGGAGAGAGTTTGGCTCTTATGGACGTTCGACTGGAGGAGTGCAGAGGAAGTTTGGCTCTCATGGGAGTCCGACTGAAGGAATATGGAGGAAGTCCAACTCTCGTGGGAGTTCGACTGATGTTCGGCCACTGAGAAGTTCGACTAGAGCTCGGCCGCTGAGAAGTTCGACAAAGACTCGACCGCTAGGGAGTTCAATAGGAGCTCGACCATTGAGGAGTCCGACCGGCTGAAAGAGTTTGGCTAAGACTCAGCCACTGGAGAGTTCAGTAGGAGCTCGACCGTTAAGGAGCTCGGCAGACTAAAGGAGTTCGGCTAAAACTCGACCGCTGAAGAGTTCGGAAGGAGATCGACCACTGAGGAGTTCGATCGGATGAAGGAGTTCGGCTAAGGTCCGATCGCTAGGAGTACAAAGGAGCTCAACCGCTGAGGAGTTCAGCTGGTTGAAGGAGTTCGGTTAAGATCCATCCACTGAAGCTCTTCCATGGCTACCAGTTGCATTAGGCTGAGCATCGAACTAGACTTCGGTAGGAGCGGGGTTTATCCCCACTAGAGAACATTATGGAAATCATGTTACATTGTAAATAAATAATCTGTTGGTGGTTATATTTAGCTTAAATATTATGATCCGAATCAAACCTAAATTTTTCAAATTTTGGGGCCAAGTTATACATGGATCTGACTCAACTAGAATAATCTAATGGAATAAAATTTTTATCTATAAACCTGACTCGACCTGACCTGATCCGATCTTCAATTGGATTAGGTCTGGGTCTAATATTAAAATCTGATCAAGGAACTAAGTTAGATTGGGGTCACTTATGACTTAGTCTAACTCAATCCATTTGCACCCATAATAACTGTATGTACTTTGGTGGGGGTGGAGGTATGGATAGAAAATGCAAGAGGTTAGTTAAGCCATTAACCGTACCTACCAACTACTCACCTTAGGGCAAGGTGGGGTGGGTAGAGTTAGATAGGTTGGGTAAAGTCATAAAAATCATTTCTTTACATACAAATCAAACAAATAAAAAATACAAAATAAAATTTGATATTTTTATATAATATTAAATAAAATAAGAGTCAAAGGTATAGAACATAATAAACTAAAATTTTAATAATAATAGAAACATAATACATTAAAAATATTATTCTTTAAGAAATAAATGTTCTTTAAGCTAGGAAAAGCAATCAACTAAAAAAATGAATAATTAAGCAACTAAGGTAAAGGCCGGATAGAAGAAAATTTGTGAAGAGTTATATATATCCAAATAAGATTTGAGATAGCTTTCATTATTACTCGCACCAACCTGGGATCTACTATAGGTCAAGCAAAACTAATCTTATTAGTGTTAGGTTGGTAATTTTTTAAGAAATTACCACCCCTAGGCATTGAAGGAGAGGAGGCAAGAATTGGAATTAGTGATGATTAAGAGAAACAAACTTAAGGCTAATGAACAATTATTTTCATTCAAATAGCTTAGTACAATGAATATTACTATGAGCCATCAATATCATGACTATTATGGTCGCATGACTATAGAGATTTCAAGGTTGGACTTACCATATTTACTTGATTGTAATTATTGGATACAATTGTATAACTACTATATTTGTTTGGATACAATTACATGGCTACCATAGTTACCTTTTTACTTTAGTGTATATATAGGACTGTATTCATATGATTGAGATGGAAGAAATATAATATAATATTTTTTATTTTCACGGTATTAGAGCCATAAGATTTTGTGGTCTCTTTTTTTGTTGTGACTTTTGCAGTTTTAGTTTTTTCTTCTTTGGTAAAAGTTTTTTAAGAGACCGTGGTTTAAAAAACTTTCCACCATCCTTGAGGTTTTGCCCATTGCCATTATCATCATCCTATAGTCAGTCATCCCTATGCACCACCACGCTAGTGGCCTGTTCTATCCATTTCTGTTCAAGTGTCATCCATGTACATTTCTCAGTTCACCCCTTTTTCGATTAGTTCTTACTAGTTTTGATTTCATCTCATGGCTCAAACTTTGACTCAACTTTTGATGCAAAATGACATCACTCAAGTTGTTCATGTCATTCTTGATGGCAATAGTTATCTTATTTAGGCTCAGAGCATGCGTAATTTGTTGCATGGATGAAACCTTTGAAAATATATTAATGGTAATCTTAAAGTGCTTGAAAAGGGCAAGGATGAGGATGACAAGACTTTTCATGCTCAACTTGAGGATCGAGAAGGAATCAATTTTAAATTATCACATGGTTTGGCAATACCTCTATCCCATCTATTAATAGGCAATTTGATAATTTTGATACACAAAAGAGGTTTAGGACTTCTTAGCAAAATAATATATGTCCTTTGATTTTGTTTATTCATATCAACTTATGAGTGATTTGCTGTGTATAAGATAAGAAGTAAGATAATCTATTATAGATTTTCATGCTTAAATGTCTTTTATCTAGGACTAATTGGCCCTACTTTAGCTAAAATTATCCTGTTCTAAAGATATTTGCCTATTCAATAATTCATGATTCTATTCAACTTAGTTTTTGATGGCACTCATAGATTTGATGGCACTCATAGATGACTTTGAGTCTATCAGGGCATTTATCATGCATCGGACTCCTTTACTATCTTTTGATACCACTCTTATAGGAAATCTGAAGAAACATGCCTCTGTAATATGCATTTCTAGAAGCAAGACAGTGTTCTCAACATATAGTAAAAAATTGGCCAACTCTACTAAAATATATCGCCTAGACACTTGATGTGATAACAAATTTAATTATTTTTGTCCTTATTGTTGCACTCTAGGGGATATAATTGACTATTCTAGAAAGCTTAACAAATCCATCTCTTTTTAGTAGACTACTGCAATTGCTAATTTTTTTAGAGATTCTGTACTTGCTTTAACTCTATCCATCGAACATAGGTCGGAGAATACTCCGCTTGCTTCTCCTATCATATCTAATCTTGAGACACTTATTTCACAGGTTTTATCTCATACTAACATAGTCATCTTCTGTCATCTCAATAATCTTAAGTAACACTTTTTGATTTATTGATTCAACCTATTTTAACCATATGACCCCTAATCCCACATGTTTTTTCACTATGTCTTATGTTTCTAATGGACCTACTATTCGCACTACTAATGGTTCAATCATATTTGTTACTAGTTTAGGATCCATTTCTGCTGAGGATCTTTCTCTTCCCGATGTCTACCATGTTCCTAAGCTTTTCTTAAACTTATTTTTTGTTAGACAACTTTATGAATATGGGTTTGACTTGCATTGTTCTTTTCATGATTGTACCATACAAGATCCATAGATGAGATAGGTCATTGGGACAAGCCATTCAATTGGATGGATATTTAAACTTTCATCACTTCATTTTGTCAAGCCATTCCTTTTCTGCAACCTCTACTAGCTCATCCATAGCTTTAGAATTATGGCACTCTCATTTAGCTCAAGTGACTTTATCTTATTTATAGTCTTTAGTTTCTAGTGGTCAATTATGGTTTATTATTTCTAAAAAAAATTGATTGTGTTGGTTGTCAACTTAGAAAATAGCATGCATTGCCTTTTAATAAAAATGAATCCATTGCATTAGCACCTTTTGATTTGGTTCACTCTGATATATGGGGACCAACCCTGCTCCTATTATGGGTGGCTCTCGTTACTTTATAATTTTTATTGATGATTTTTCTTATTATATTTAGATTTATTTAATGAGACATAGATCCGAGCTTTATGATATTTATCGAGAATTTGTAAAAATGATTCATACCTAATTTTCTCAAACAATTAAAATTTTTTTGATCTAATAATGTACAAGAATATAAGTCAAAGTCTATGCTTACCTTTCTTTGAGGTGAAGGAACTTGCTCTTATTTTTTATGTCCTAGCACCTCCCTACAAAATGGTCGCCGAGCACAAACTTAGACATATTCTTGATACCACTAGAGCTTTACTAATTTCTACTTCAACTCTAGAATAAATTTTAGGAGAGATTATTTTGACTTTAGTCTATATTATAAATCATGTTCCTTCATTAATCATCCATAATCACTACTCATAAGAGCGTCTATATGGTTTTAGTCCCAACTTTTTCTATTGGAAAGTTTTTAGTTTTGCTTGTTTTATTTTGCACCAATCTCATGAACGACTAAACTTGAGCCTCACTCTCATCTTTGTTGTTTTCTTGGATATGGGATTGAACATAAGGGATATAAGTGTTATGATCCAATATCTAAACATCTTAAAATTTTGAGTCACGTGATTTTTGAGAACATAAATCATTTGCATCTCCTTTCGAGTTTCATATAAATACTTTCTAGTTATCCTTTTTCACCGACTCTACTTTTTGAGTACTTTGTATGTGATCAAGAAATTTTTTCTCCTTCCACTATCTTGACCAACTCTTTTACATCTGAACAGTCAGTGGATCGTATTGATACTCTTGAGTTACAAGCTATGCCTCATTATTCTACCTGAGTAAGATCTCTACCGTCATATCTTAATAATGACCATTGTTATTTTGCATTAGCTACTTTACATGAGCCTTAATCATACCATGAGGCCTCTTCTGATCCTCTTTGATAGAAAGCTATTATTGATGAGCTTAATGCTCTCATTAAAACTGACATGTGAGACCTAATTGAATTGCCTCATGACAAGTTTGTAGTAGGAGGCAAATGGATATACAAGATCAAAACTCGATGAGATGGTACAGTTGAGCATTACAAGGTACATCTAGTGGCAAAAGGATTTATTTAGGAATATAGAATTGATTATGAGGCGATCTTCGCATCTATCGTTAGATTAACATTAGTTCATTCTTTATTAGTTGTCGCTTCTATTAGAAAATGGTCTTTCTTTCAGATGAATATTAGAAATGCCTTTTTCAATGATGATCCAGAAGAAGAAGTTTACATGCAATCTCTTTCTAGGTATCCTCATTCTTCTAACACTATTTATCGACTATGTCAAGCATTGTATAGCCTTAAATAGGTTTTTTGTGCTTGGTTTGGAAAGTTTAGCTCCACCATTGCTCATTTAGCTTTATTATTAGTGCTCATGACTTGACACTTTTTACTTACAATACTTTCAATAATCTCACTTTACTTCTACTTTATGTGGATGATATGATCATTACTAGAGATGATACTGGAGGTATTTATAATCTAAAGCATTCTCCCAGTCAACAGTTTGAGATGAAAGACTTAGGTTTCCTTAATTACTTTCTTGAGTCTTGAAGTCTCAACATCTGATGATGGACTTTATCTCTCACAAATTAAGTATACTTCTAATCTTCTTGTTCGAGTAGGATTGATCGATAACAAAATAGTCGACACTTCCATTGAGACTAATGCCAAACTCTTTGCTAGGATGGAGAGCTACTAAATGATCATACTCTTTATCAATGGTTGGCTGGTAGTTTGGTTTATCTCACTATTAGTAGACCAAATATTTCTTATACAGTACATCTAGTGAGTTAGTTTTTATCTACACTCTGCTCCACACAATATGCAGTGGTGATCCATATCCTATGGCATATAAAGGGGATAATATTTTATGGCTTACATATCTAAACTTAGTTGGCCCTTAAACTATGTACTTTTTTTGATGCTGATTGGGCAAGTGATCTAATTGATTGTCGTTCAATAATTGATACTATTTCTTACTTGAAGATTCACTTATTTCTTGGAGAAGAAAAAAACAAATGGTAGTTGTCTAATCAAGTATTGAAGCTGAATATCGTACTCTTGCAGATACCACTGTTGAACTAATATGGTTGCATTGGTTAATTATTACAAGATATGGGTGTTTCATGCACTACTCCTACTCCATTAAACTGTAACAATCAAAGTACAATCCAGATAGCTCATAATGATAATTTTTTTATAAACGAACTAAGCATATTGAGATTAACTATCACTTCTGCACCATCATTTACATCTTAAACTTTATATTTTCACTCTATTTCTTCTGCTGTTCAACTTGTTGACATTTTTACCAAAAAGTATCATCTAGGCCATTTTCGTCTCCTAATATCCAAACTCAAGCTTGCTTCCTATCATCTATCTTGAGTTTGAGAGGAAATGTAAATATTATTATGAGCTATCAATATTATGACTATTATGGTTGCATGACTATAGGGATTCCAGAGTCAGACTTACCATATTTTACTTGATTGTGGTTATTGAAAATAATTATGCAGCTACTATATTTGTTTAGATATAATTGTATAGCTATTATAGTTGGCTTTCCATTTTAGTATATATATAAGGCTGTATTCATGTAATTGAGATGAAAGAAATATGGTATAATCTTTTTTATTTTCAAGTACATCCAATTAAGTTGACAATGCTTATTCTTTTTGCTAGGTCAAACATATAACGTAGCTTGAATTTGTCATAAACCTTAATATTAAAAAAAAAGAAAAAAATGAACAACTATATTTGGAACCTAAATTTTAATTAAAATAAGGACCATCACTTTGAATATATGTCTAATTTTATTGTAGTAGTTGCATGATGCTGCTAAGCTACTCCTAAGTAACTCATTCCAGGAATTGAGAAATAGTAGTGCATAATCCTCAAGCTTGCTGTGACCATTTAGTTTCTCAATAATAAAATAAAATATAAAATATTTAAACTTTTCTAACAAATGACATTATATCTTATTATTTTCTTGATTTATTACAATATTAATAAGAATTAGCAGAAAAATTGAGATTTGTTTAGTAACTTTGACATGGATATCATTGGTTTCATTATGAGAGGAGTAGAAATTATACCTTATACTATTTGCATCATCATGGTGGTGTACAATATCAATCATCTCTTCTCATGTATTCATCTCAGATTGCTGTTCCCCTCATCTTAGATTATTTCTATAGTCACCTGATGTGATGGGCATAATGTAAGGTACAATTTCTTGAGGAGTAAAGATGATTAAGTTTGACTTGGAGGACAAATACAATAGAATTTTTGAGAATAAGGAAGAAGCAAAATGAGGAGCGGGTACAAAACCATACAATTACTTGATCAAAAATAATAAAACGAGCCCCTGCTCTCTTGCACAATTACTGAACACGCTGATGGCACCTAATACCGAGAGAATCCAATTATGGCAGAATACGAGGTCCAACGAAGTCAAAGAAGTCCAAAATTCTACGGGTATGGTGCAACCTTCCCTCTGTATAAATTAATTAAATAATGTTGTTTAATAAATCGCTGTCAATGTTCTTCTCGCTCCCTTTTCTCCCTTTGTTCCCTTTTCAGTTCTCTCCGTCCGCCTTTAGGGCTTCTTTAATCCATCTCGATGTGGAGAAAGAATGGCGGTTTCTGAGGCGGAAGTAGTCCCCAAGACGGAGGAGCTTGGGTTAGGGTTGGCCACAGCCGCGTCCTCCTCTTTTTCCCCTCCCGATTCTTCTGTGGAAGCCCTCACTGGAGAGTTTGCGAGCTTGAAGCTGGAGAAGAAGTCTGCGGAGGGAGCTGGGGATCAGGACAATACCGGGGCTGGAGATCAGGAAGAGATCACTGGTGACGAGAATGGTGGTGTTGTTGAGAAGGATTCGTGGTCGCCGGGGAAGGAGATAGAGGAGAAGGAAGAGAGGTTTCGGTATCCACAGAGGCCCGATGCGCCTGACTGTGCGTATTATGTGAAGAATGGAAGCTGCCGATTCGGATCGAGCTGCAAGTTTAATCATCCTGCTAGGAGGAAGAGGAATAAGGTTTTTCCTTTTTTTTTTTTTTTTAGAAAAGTCTTTTTCTTTGTACATTATGACTGATGATGATGGAGATTTGATTTTGTAGGTGAGATCGAAAAAACCATTTGAGGCGAATCAGGTGTGATTTCAGTCTGCCACTTCTGTTTCCTAAAAATTTGAAATAGAATCTTTGCATGTATTTCGATGTTGAGTGATTTATTTCACTATGGTAAAATCATATTGTGAATGAACTTATAGCACTTTCTGGATTCTGACAAACCCTCAGGAACCTCTCAAAGAAATAAGCAGACTGTTGAGAAAAGATAATATATGTCATCATTTATTTTCATACGACATTTCAAGTCAGATCCTGGTTCGTTGCCCTATTACTTCTGTAAATTAAACCAGTCTCTGTTTTGTATATATAGCTATAATAGTATGTGATTTATTATGGCTAGGTGTCAAGCTTATGTGATTGATCCAACATACTTGTTGGGTAAGGCTAGGTTAATGTTTTGAACAATCAGAGTTGGGCTTGGGATGAAAATATGCGATAGACCCTGGCTGAGTTGGTTTGAAGTTGAATTCAAGCTTAACCGAATCTAACTTGTTACTAATGGAACTAAGACGGACATTTCCTATTTATATTTGTAGCATGATTGATATTTTAGGTTGTATATGATATAATATATGGAGATTTATTATTATTGTAACATCTCTTTAGTGCAATACACGCCTTACCGTGCACCATGCTGACTAAGGGTATTGACTAGTATATTTGAGATGAAAAATACACCCATGGTATGGCCTATCATGCCCTCCATTCTTTTGCATTTTCTTATGTTTTATTGTCTTAATGATATATTTTTGCAAGACATATGGTAAGAGTGTCTCTTTAAGTATTCTAGTCATGGTTTAAGATGTCTGTTGAAAATATTTGCATCTCTTGGTTGTTATATAAGATCGCATATAGCAATTAAAAATATATATAAGTATGTGTGAAAATTAATAATTGAAATGCAATTAGGTTGTCAGAACTCATTGAACTAATGGATGGAATCAAAAATTACCAAGATTCAAGATTAAATAGTATTTTGATTGCAATAATATGACAAATGAACAAAGAAAGAGTATATTCATAATATCATTAAACAACTAATCATGGCTTTTGACATGGAAAATTGAAAATGCAGTCCCTCACCTTTATGCCATATGGTGTGTATGGAGGGCTTGTAAATATTGTTGTCTAATACGAGGTTCACATTATGTATTCAGAGGTGGTCATGGTGTAGCTCTAGTGTCATGTAGTGGAGGTATCATACCAAATAATGGATATATACAACTATCTTAATCCACGTATAGCGATATTGGGACATCAACTGCAGTGGGCTGGTATGAAGCTATGGTTATATTGACGGTATATATATGCATAACTGTATCTCCTGAACTTTGATTGCAATTGCCCTTGTTGTTGACCAACCATAGGGCTTGTGTGTATGTGGAGTACTACTGGCCACTCTGAGAATCGGAGATCTGGGATAATCACTCATATGTCAACCAGGAGTTAGAGGGGCTGTGGCATGAGTGATGGTCGGATGGTTGTCTCTAGCCTTCCCCATCCCGTTGCCCTGCTAGTATGCTCTCATGGGAGCATGGCAGCTATGGTAGTGTGATTAAAGGTGGCCTTGCATATACGTTGGTTAAGTCTTCCCTATAAATCTGGCTGCATCTTTCCCATGCCTACACCACCACTAGGCCCATAATCAAAGTTATTATCATTGTCGTCACTGCTCATGTCTTTAGATGTTCTGGCAGTCTTGTGGGAGGCTCTTTAATCTCATGGCCGTCATTACACGCTAGCATGCTGTCCACAGCCGCTGGAGGTTTATCAGGCCTTTCTCTTAGAGCTGAAAATAGGTTAGGTTAACCCATGACTTGACTGGATTGGACCTGATTTGATTCAAATTTGAAGATCCATGGGTTAGGTTAGGATCAAAAATTGTACCTGATATGAAAACAAGGTTGGGTCTATGTTTTGTATTTTCAACCTAACTGCCCCTACCCAGCCTGTATATCGCCTGAGTCTAATTTGGATCAAAAAATGGGCCCTCCAACCTGACTTAAAAGCTGAAATCATACAAAACAACTCCTTCAATCTAAGGAGCTGTTCAGTTGACATGTTTTACTGAATGGACTTACAAAAAACTCAAAATGAATTTCCACAGAACCTGTTTTTCCAAAACTAACCAGTCATAAACTTGAAAATTGAGTTTTATGGGAAACATGGTTCTCCCTATTTTGCACAAAACTTTTTTATGAAGAGTCTGTTTTGTGATTATCAATTTTGGAAAGGCTCACATGCAACAAAACAGGCTTTAAATGTTTTCTTCCAGTTCGTCCAATGAAGCAACCCTCATTTAAACTAATCCCTCTCAATCAAGGTACGTTGAATTGGTACCATGCTCCCCTATACTGGTAAGCTATCAGTTTGATAACCGGTACTGTACCGACATAGTATGGTGTAGCATGCCAGTTCGAAATCAGGGTTTTCCATATCGGTCCGAACCGGTCGGTACATCTCGTATTGTACCGTACTGGCGGAAAATCGGAATGGTTCAGGTCGGTTTTTCGGAAAATGGTCTGAACCGGATCGAATCGATCGGTACGGTATGGTACGGTACCGAGCAGTTTGGTCTGGTACAGGGTGGTATGGGCCGGTATGGGGGTTTTTTTTTTTTGACCATTGGGTGGGATTGTTTTTGATTTTTTTATTGGTGGTACGGTACCGTACCATACCAGCTGGCAACCGGCACATGTGCCGGTACCGAGTTTGCGAATCTTGTTGGTTCCTAACTAGCGCACCATTTTTTATTTTGGAATGTTTTTATCATTTAATGAAATTAATCAATTTTTTTGTTTTTTGAATGATTTTAAGTCTAGCTTGATATTTTTTGATGTCTCTCATGTTTTTATTAGGGTTAACCCTAATTTGATGTTTTTATTAGGGTTAAAACTCTAAGTTGATGTTTTATTAGGGTTAAAACCTTAATTTGATGTTTCAAGCGATTTTGGTTTCGCATGCTAGGAGAAACAACTAACAATGTCTAAAATCAATTAGTAAAATACAAAATATACAATGATACAATCAATTAGATGTAAGTATAACCTAGATACCGATGTCTAAAATCTTGTCATGTGGCGATGTCTCTTATAGACATTGGGGTTGTCTTCATATGTAGGAGGCTCAACCCAATGCTCCAACCATGTGGCCCTCCACTTCTATAAGCTCGTGGGGCCGCCATAAGGTACGTAATCTAGATAGTCCTATACGACTATACGCGCTATGGGTGATGGTGTCATTTTGGGAGGAGTCATCTGCCTGATACCATGGTTGTGGAGCGATCCATCCGAATATGACAGTGGCAAAGTCCAACCAGTAAGATACTTCAGGCTATGTAGTATGTAGGATAGTAGTCATTGGAGGATGATGTGTCTGAAGCACCCTATCCATAAGGAAAAGTAGCCGGCACCATATCCATATGAACTTATATAGGTTTTTGATCTTGATATGTTGAGGGATCCTACCCCATGTGCTATATCATCTGTAATAGTCTGGTGTCCACCATGACCTAATTGTATCATCGTGGTCTTTCGGTCATGCACCATGGTCTCTATCCGGCATGGTGTGGATGAATTGGGATTCTTCAGTGAATCGAATCCCACCCTGGGGCTGTGAGCCATATGTAATGATCTGACCTCCTTCCTAGCCACCAGATGCATCATCATTGTTGCTCCCATGTGCTCATGAGTGGGAGGTCTCCCCGGTATTTGAATCTGACTCCACTCTCATCAATGGCGTCTTGTCTTTTCCTTTGCCTTTTTTCTTAGTTATTTTTTTCTTATCCCATCCTGCTCTTACTAGCTCTGCTGCGATGATCGAGCCCTCCTATTGGCTGGACTGGGTAGCATGTCAGCCTCGTCCAAACATCTCTTGATCAAATCATTGGGAGGATGTCTTGAGCATGGAATCATCTGGTGATTCGATCCCCCCCCCCCCAACGATCTCTCTGTCTAATCTGCTAGATGTGAGCATGGTGTATGTTATGTTTTGCTCATTACTCTACATCCATCCTAGCCTTGCCGGCTACAATGCTAGCTGGTCATGGAGGCAATCTTGGCTCGTCGAGCTTTGGCTCTCATTGTTGGCCTTTAAGCCAACCAATCATCGAATCCTCATCATCCTATACAAAGTCATTATAGAGTTTATCATTATACTTCAGCTCCACTTCCTCCTCAATGCACTTAAGCCTTAACCTTAGATTGTAGTACACATAGATGAGATCGTTGAGGCGTTTCTACATGATAGTGAATTGAATTAGCCACACACTCCATTTTTTGTAATTTCGTTGAACGTTGGCATCTCTATTACACATATCTCCTTTCCTTTCTTATCTTGTTGGTTCCTTTGCTTACCGTAGATCAGGGCGATTGAGGACCAGTTGCACTCACAGCCACTGGAGGACATTGTCTGTGAGAGGATGTAGATAGCAAGCTGCCTAAAATGTCAAACTGACCTTCTGAAATAAAACCATCACTCAGCTGCAAAAGCATTGAACAAAATAAAATATAAGATGGTGATAACTATAAAATATCAACCAACCACCTGATAGCTATTGTTCATATGTCATATACTTGAATTCATCTTGATACTGCCCTTGTTGTGCACATCTTTTGGTTCATCGAAGCTGTGGAAGCCCTCCCTAAATAGTTTTGTCTATGCAAAAGAGATATGGCCTACGATGTGATAATATGTTAAATAAATTTTTAATTATGGACGACATATCCCACCTAATATGACTAACCTCCTCAAGACACTGTATTGCGACATCTAGATCAGGCTCTGTTTTGTATATCACATTGCGTAGGGCAGACAAAAGTTTGTGTCCATTGCAACACCAGGGATGTTGTACTAGAACTTCAAATTCAAGTAGTAAGCTGGTAACATAAATTGCAATTATTTTAGTATGACATGACCAACTAGAAGACTAGACAATAAACAACTATTTTAATGCATATTCTTACCTGCTAGTGTCGGCCCTTGTATATCTACTCTCCTGCTACTCATCATTGACAAACATCTGGCGTATTGCCTTCCTCTCAAGAAGACTATCAAATGCAATATAATTGGTGACAAAAGTGCTCATGCAAGCCCACTTGAAGGTTTGCTACAATTGTTGCCTACTAAGTGCGATGATTTTATTCAGCTGATACTCAGGTTCTTTAAATATGTATAACAACTCAAGACCTTTTTCAAATATCCTTAATTTAAAAGAGTATCAAGACCTTTTTTGATCTTCTTTTTGAAAAAAAGAAATTGTTAGGGTAGTACTTGTGCTGGCTAGTGTTTGTCAAGCATATCGCCACATGCATATCAAATCTTTGATCTTTTATTCTTTTACTTGTTATGGACAGTCATAGATGTTAGATTTTGGTGAATTTTGCGATCCATGTAAGCAATCAATCTCAGTTTTCATTAAGTTGTCAAGATTTACCAGAAACATAAAGCACACTAGCTTAGAATAGGGACACGCTAAGACCTACTAAAAATTCTGGAGAAAATTTTCCATTCAATGCATCATGTGGAATTATTTAAAAGCTCTGCCATGGCTGGTTAGCCCTTAAATAGGAACCATCAAAAAGTGAGATTTGGTTGCAATTTTGGTTACTTATTCAGTTTAGTCAGTTTATAATATGTGATCAATTAGCCAATTGAGCATGTGGCTTATTCTTGCAGTGATTTGAACAATTACCATTACTCATCATGGTGTGTAAGCTAGTGAAGAGCTTACTAGATTCTGCTGTTCTGCAAACATAATAAAAATGGATTATTGGACAGTTATTTTATGTTGTCTTGATGTAAAGTGCTTTGCATCATGCATGATTCACAATTATACTGTTCTTTTATATTGACTAATAAACATAGTAACATGGTCATAATTTCCTTTTGGAATGAGACCCCACGATAATATGAAGTCCTGAATTAAAGCAATATTGCTGGGATTGATTTTTATTTTTCTATTTTAATTTCATTTCAAAGGCTGTTAAAGAAGAACAAAAGGAACATGTTCCAAAGGTGGGACAGACAGAAAGCAAGCTCAGCATTTTCCTTCTTGGACTGTTCTTTTTGTTATAATTAATTTTTATGATATTTTATGCCAAGGAGGAATTTCTTTGGGCTTTGCGCACCAGCACACATGGATACATGTATTCATAAACATGGTTCTCTTTCATCCTAAGAGGATGGTATAATTACACATTTGTTTTCAAGTTGCTTTTATAGACTTCTAATTGAAATAGTATTCTGTAGTTATTGTATTGTTGATTTTGGAATTTCTTATGAAGGTTGATAAGAAGGAAGAGAAAGCTTCCTCAGAAATAGTGGGACAGATGGAATGTGAGGTGAGCGTTTTCCTTTGTTGGCTGTTTATTATTGCTTTGGTTTACCTCTGTTGTCGGTTTTGATTTCTTAATTTGATAGTCAGTGCCAGTGAAATGGATTCACTTATGTCTATTGTTTTCTCAAGCTTGCGAACACATTAGCATCTAAAATGGTCCTGGGGTTTTTCATCATATTTTTTCATTGATGTTAATGTTATAAATTCTGACTGGATAAATTATTATTTCTCTTGAATTTTTGTTTTTTGCCTTTTCAGGCTGTTGATGAAAGGCAGAATGGAACTCTTTCAGAAAGGGTGGAGCAGAAAGAATCCAAGGTTACTATTTTTGTGTTTGAACCTCTTCTTCTTCCCCCTTTTAATGTTCAGTATGAACCAACACCTAGGTTAACATGATTGTACTTCCCTTTCCTTTCCTACAAAAGAAAAAATGCAGTCATTTGTCAATTCTTGAATTGATGCTTAATCACTTCTGAGTTGAAGTAATTCTGCATTCATGATTTTGACTTTTGTACTTCTTGTTATTGTTATTGAGAAGAGAGAAGGATCTCTTTCAAACAAGGTGGATTGGATAGAATGTAAGGTCATCATTTTTTGGCTATTATCTAATATACTTGTAAAGAACAATAGAAAGAGAAAAGGAGAGAGAGAGACTTTGTAAAGAAAATGATTGTATTGATTGTATTACAACTTATGTTACAAGAGACTCTATATATAAAGCAATGAATGTCTAGATACAATGGACCATCTAGATACAATGAACCATTTAGATGCAATGAACCATATAATAAAGATCTAGGTACAATGAACTGTTTAGATACAATGAACCGTTGTTCTCTATTTCCTAAAGAGGGAAAGTCTTATAAGAAAAAAATACAATAAGGAAAAATCTAATTAGGAAAAGACAGAAGGAAGAACTATAAACATAAAGAAATAATAGGGAATAACATATGTCAAATGATACTTTAACACTCCCCCTCAAGCTGGGGATCATAGATATCCAACATTCCCAGCTTGCCATGCAACAGGGTGAACTTGCTATATGCACTAACATGTTTCTTGAATGCTTGAGCCCATACAAGGTAGTTTTTACCATTAAGTTTAATGGTAGTAAGACCTTGCAAATGTGAGGGAGGCAGAAATTCAACTGTTGAAGGCATTGTTGGAGTAGTATCAGCCATCAAATTAGTATGAAGGTAGGCAATCATTGTGGTAGATTCGGTAGTCTAGAATAATCATATATAGGCAGGCACAGAAGGCACTTAAATTGATGGCAAGTCGCAGAATATATTTATGTGGTGAGCTACAGATCCGATCTCGGTATACCGAAAAACGAGAAAGAAGCGATGCTTCTCCCTTACTGTCGCTCAGTAGAGAAAGTCCCTTTGTCTAGAGAGCCCTAGGCTCTGATACCATGTAAAGAATAATAGAAAGAGAAAAAAGAGGAGAGAGAGACTGTGTAAAGAAAATGATTGTATTGATTGTATTACAACTCATGTTACAAGAGACTTTATATATAGAGCGACAAAGATCTAGGTACAATGAACTGTCTAGATACAATAGACCATATAATAGAGATCTAGATATAATGAACCGTGTTCTCTATTTTCTAAAGAGGAAAAATTTTATAAGAAAAAAATATAATAAAAAAAAAATAGGGAATAATATATGTCAAATGACACTCTAACAATACTGATATTGAGGATTTCATAATCTTATCCTCAAAGCCTTAGAGTCAGTTAGCTTTGTTTTGCAGCCTCTGTTTCCAGCTTATAAATGATTCTGACTATATGTAAATTGTCAATCCACTTATTGGAGCATTTATTAAAGGATTACAGGAGTAAGTTTTTAGCATGCTATGTTGCACTAGCTTATTAAAGAACAAATATCTTATTCAAGAACAGTACTATTACTTTTTTTTAAAAATAAGTTAATAAAATTATGAGATTTATGTTCCCTTCTTTTTGTGGTCTCTCAAGAATAAAAATAAAATGTGTGAGTTTGATTGAGTGAGATTGAAATTGGGTGTATTTAACAGGCATTGGCTCCTCTGAGACCTGAGATGTGCCAGCACCATCAGATTGCTTGACCTAGAGTTGCTTGACCCGAGTTTAGGTTTCTGAGTTTCTCTTGTCATATTAAAAGATTGGGCAAGAGACAAAAGAGGAAGAGGAAAAAAGGAAGGGGATGAACAGAGGAGAAAACATGGAGGAAGAGAGTAGCCACACAGGTTTGGATGTTTTGTACAGCTACCTCTCTATTTGTAACAAGTGGAGCTGGTGAGAGAGAGGAAGAAAAACCTCTCTACTTACTGTGACAAATTACCTAAACAGTTAATTGGTGCATTTGGAACCTATTTATTGCCAACATTTTATTTCCAATTACAGTTAAGCAAAAGGCACAGGAGATTTTTTTGAAGATCTCATCTGAATTTTTGCAATCTACCTTAGTTTCCATAGTCCTTTATTGGTTCCGTTTCTGTTTAGGCACAACTCTTTCACCTTCTTTGCCTACTTGCTCCTCACTTTAACCATTTTAGTTTTACTGCACATCCATCTGAACATTCTTATCTGATGTGACTTTGACCTAGGATCTTCTCATCCAAGATAAGGGAAAAATTCATGGGAAATGACACTATAAAGTTTGCATAGGATATGTGATTCATCTGTATCATTACTTTGAGAAGAAATAGGCCTCCAATTGGTTGTTTAGGCCATCCATGGGTGTTTTTGCTGGTGAAAATTCATCTTTTTAGTCTTATAATCAGGACTTTGAGGGACGTGCAGGCCCATGTGGTCACCTGAAGGATTATTTGCTATTTGTATCGTGTAGTTGCAGCAAATCAATCTTAAAGGGACCGAATTGGTATTTCAAAAATTGGTTGTGATGGAATTTAGGGAGTTGCTAGATGACCACATTTTTCTCCTTTTTCTTCTAATATGCTTGAAGGTTAATTTTTTTCTTATATGTTTTCTCTCTTTTGTTTGTAGGAGTCCTAAGTGGACTCAACTTGGCAAGTGTAGGGTTGGCCTTATCAGTAAAAGAGGTTCAAGTCTGGCCACAAAAGGGAAAATGCTTTCTTTTTAAAAAGGAAAAAATAAATAAAAAAATCTCATTTGATGTACTTTAGTAGTGTTGTCTTGAAAGAAAATCTTATCATGCATTTTGTGGTTTGTGTTATAGACTTTTGCTTTGATGCACTTTTGTACTGTTTCTAAATTTCTTTCTGAATTTACTTCAAAAGGCTACTGAAGAAAAGGGAAAAGAAACACTTTCTGAAAGGACTGGGCAAATGGAATGCAAGGTCAGCATTTTGCTTTGTTAACAGTTCTTTATTATCATAATTATCATAATTGTTTTTCTCATTCAGTATTTTCTTGTTAATAATATTGTATGTGTTGTCATAGATCTTCTACATCTCGGAATTCTATTTTTTAAAGTGCACTGAAATCTAGTATAATTCCTTCTGCTTCCCCCACCTAGGATCCTGTTTTGAATGACCAAGCTACCCTCCAAAATCTTCAATTCTTTAAGTCCTGTCTCTCTGCCGGGTCAAGGACTTTAAAAGTAGGTCCTCATATGTGATGGTACTTGAAACGAAAAGCTTCCCAATAAAAATATAAGAATACTGTGTTCCTAAACTCTCAAAAAGTTACTAATCAACAATGTATGCTTAACGCAGATTTGTGGAACTATATTTGCTCATTAAAAATAGAAATCTCATCATTGACAAGCTTGATAGAGCAGCTCCTCACAAAAGGGGTGAAGTACAGCATGGTAACTGGACTTGGCTTTATCAGTATTGATGGAACCCGGGCTGTCCATAGAACATCTATTCTACTACTAACTTCCATGCATCTTGCATCCTTCAGGTTCCCAATTGTGTGTTTCCACTATTTCTAATGTGACTATTTGAACTAACAGTGAATATATTCTTTTTTATGATTGTACACACTAAAGAAGTTTTAAGGACATTTTACTTCCTTTTTTGTCTGTTAAGAGAGAAAACAGTACTGTTATATTTGAAGTTTCTAGCTAAAATGGTAGGTTGTATCCAGGTTCGCAATCTCAGTATTGGTCACATGTTGGTACCATCTAGGTACAGTGTCAGTATGCTCATTATGGGGTTTAGTTTGGCATACCGATATGCTGTCTGCCCCCTATGCCTCATACCATTTCGGCTATGATATGCCTGGTAAGCACCGGTATGGACCACTGCGGTGTACATGGGTTGTCTACTCTATTTCAGTTATGCTCTACTCTTGATTTATGACCTTTTCATCTATCTCATGCTTCAAATTTCAGAATTCAGCTATTTTATGGGTGCTCTTGTAGGAGTGTATTCTTTGAAATGCTTGTAATTTATCAATCTTTCTGCAAATCATGTTAGCCAAACAAATAACCTTTTTTTTACACATAAAAAGTATACCTTTTGTTTGAAGTTGATTTGTTCTATGGTCATGTTAGAGAAACTTTACATAGGGTGAATTTTGGTACCATGCTAGGATGTTTTTTCCTGTTTTCATAGTTTAGTTTGTTTGCTGGCTTTTCCAATTGCTCTAACTTGTTTCACAATTTTCTGACCTGGGAAATGGATGTGTCGATCTAGTCATGGTAAAATATGCAAGATTGTTGATTGTAATTTGCTTCTCATGGAAATATTCAAGTAATGTGACAACTTAAAATGAGCCTATATAGCAAGATGCTGTGACCTGAAAGCTAGCATAGATCTTTCTCTGTCATCTCCTAGTTTTTTTATCCCTAATTTCCTTTCAAAGAATCTCTCATCAATGGTTTCTAATGACTTCAAAAATATTCTTCTACCAGGTTTGACTGTTTTTGGTTGAATCTCATTGGCATAAGATAGAAGCTATTTTTTGCTCTTAGATTTTTTATCCTTAATTATCTTGTTTCATGTTATTCCAAAAGACGTTCATCAAAGGATCTACCACCAGTGATTAATTTTCATTTTTAACCCTGCCAAGCTCAACCCCTTTAAGTTGTATATGTCAAATTATTTCATTTTGCTTTGTTTCGTAGGTTCTTGTGTGAAGCATTTCTCATGTCCTCATATAATTCCTTTCTTTTGATTGGAGGCAAATAGGAGTTTCTATTATCTCTCAATGTCTAATCCTTTGTGATTTATAGTTTTAAACCTGTACTAGAATTTTACCACTTGCCTTGTGATTTTACTGATGTCATCACCTGGGCAATGATTTTTGTTTTTCAGTCATGCAAAATTGCAAATGCTTTCAGAATTCAGACTCCCCATCACATTCCCAATGTTCTATTGTTCTTAGAGAAATGCATTGGACTTCTAACAAATTTTTAAATATGTTTATGGTATTTCTTCCCCATAGGTTAGCTTGCTGGATTAACTAGACGTGTTCTCTGACCTAATCTCAATATCAGCATTGCATAGGTGCTTGACATGGGTGCCAATTATCTAAGTGTCCTCAAGTATTGGACACAGCAGCCTTTAGAGATCCACATGATGGCACTTTTGATGCTTGTCCATATAATTACCTTTACTTGAAGTGTCCATATAACTGTAGTTATTTTTATGTTAACAACATAATGACACTTAAGGTGTCCAGCACTTGAAACTAAGATCCACCACACGACACTCGAAAAGAAAAATGAGGTGCCAAGTGGTTGCACTTTTTTGCTGATGTCAACGAGACACTTCAAAGTGGAGTGTCCCGCCATATTCAAGTGTCCAAAAGTGTTGAACTCCCACAACTTAGAAATGTCCAGATAACATGTTATCCCATAGTCATTCATTTATTGAGAATTTCTGAAAATTCACGTCTTTAAGCAAATCTCATTTCTTCCTGACTGAAAAGAATGTTTTCTTGATTTTTGGCAAATTTCACTAATAATCCTTGAACTTTTGTGGTTAATTCTTGAATTATTAGAACTCCTGTTTTTTAATCTTGCTGGGTTCATCTTTTATAGAAAACAAATTAGGAAGTGCTTATCACATACCATGCTCCAGGAAAACTCTACATGACTAGAAAAAGAAATTGATACATTGAAAGATAAATGCCTTGAAATGTTCTAGTATTTGGCTTGGTTGTGCAAGATAGGGATTATCTGACTGAATATTTTTTTGGAGAGAGATCCTTTCCATCATTCAGGTTGATCTGCATTTTATCTTTTTTGTTCTGTTGAGGTATTAATTGTGAAAAGGTTGAGAGATTCTCTGCCAACTATAATATTTAATGCTTATAAGTCAACAGAGGTACAAAAGACAATAAATGTACATTCCATATCTTTATTATTGTACTGCAATAGTGCCAATGTAGGTAAATAACTAAAGTTATCTCATTTACAACAGATGTCTATTTTATGACTTGTATTCTCTATTAGTTCATTTGTATATATCAATAGTAAGGTTTAGTGTGAAGTTCTTGTTTATAATCATATTATCTAGCCTTTTCCCAACTATTTCAGGAGTGTAAAAATCTTGATGAGTCTTTATTTTACATGTAAAACATTTTCCTTTTGCATTATGTTTTTATTTGAGCAAGAAACACAGTGGGCAAATACCTATTTTTGTTCTCTGATAATAGTTAAACTTAAATATTAAAAATGATTAATGGTACAAATAGAGGTTCTAATGGTGTATTAGCCACATTTTTTTCAATTTCTCTTTTTAGAGGTAATAGATATGTAATTGTTTAGACAGGAAGAACATGCTTTTCTTGTTATACCTATTTCATTGTTTTTTTGCATCATATCAGAATGCTTGTTGTATTGATAGCAGATAATGGATTTTGCAGTATTACTCGATGCCAGGAGGCTGTAAGTTTGGAAATGCCTGTAAATATGTTCATCCTCGAGGAAAACTCGAAAATAACTCAGTGCAGCTAAACTTTTTGGGCCTTCCAATTCGACCAGTAAGTCTGTTATGTTCTCTCATAGATATGAATGCTTGCAAGTATCAGGACTTCATGGCAAGGTATATTGAAGCTGATGTTTGGCCATAAGTCTTGCCATACTGCACTTTTCCTGCACCTTCTGATGTAAGTATTTTAGCACACCAACTGATGCTAGCCCACAATTGCAGGGAGAACGTAAGTGCCCTTATTACATGCGTAATGGCAGTTGCAAATTTGCGACAAACTGTAAGTATCATCATCCTGATCCTACTGCTGTGGGTGGACAAGATCCTCGATCAGGACATCGAAATGGTGAACCTCCACAACATAGTTTAGGAGCACCACAAGTGCCCATGACCTGGCCTGTGCAGACAATGTCAAATGACCCAATTTCTTTCCTTAATGCATCACCCTCTTATGTTCCTGGGATGATTTTACCTCCTCAAGGGCTCCATTCAAATCCAGAATGGAATGGGTATCAGGTGATTAATCCCTTTGCATTTCCCAAGAACTATCTTTCCTTAAATAATTTTTACCACTTTGCTATCAATCATGATCTTTGAGAAGATAGAATGATAGCATGACTTCTAGGAATGTTAACATTGTTTGTATGAAACTCTTGGAAGAGCTTAAGCCTGTATATCCATATATCAAAATATAGCTCCAAGTTTTCAAGAAATTTCACACGGTGCAAGTTTGAGAAACAAAATGTTGACTCTTTCAAGTTTCTTCCAATGCATTTCAGGCCTTATGAGTATATTTGGGTTCCATGTATAGTTTACAATTTTACATAGTACAAAGAGCATTCAAATTGATTTCTTGGCATAAAGAAGAGACCATTATGAGAGTGCATTCTTAATGTTTCAACCTGTCTCTGAAATTGCGAAAATTGGACATTTTTTTTTTTCTTTTTCTGTGGCTTTATATAACTTCATGATGCAGATTAGTTTTAGTAAAGTTTTTGCAAAATGTTTTGGTTTGTTTATTACTCAGTTAATCTGAAATCTTGTTGGAAAAGAAAAATGATGAACTTGACAGCAGTTTTTGAAAACTAATTGGGCAATTTGTTAGGGAGGTTGACTATGATGGCTATTTTCTTGCTTATGAACTGGATTGGAAAATTTATCAGTGCAGAGGTTTCAATAGGAGAAAACATATGATAATGTAATTGTTCAAGGATTTCAATGGAAGTGATGCATGACAGTCAAGAAGAACTCAACTTCCATGATGATATTTCTACACAATAAACAGTGAATGTTGTCCTTCCCCTTCTATAAATGGAATAATTGCATGGCATCAAACTAGGCTCTTGAGGAAGTAATGGAGTAGCAGCAAATGCAGCTTATAAGAAAGTAAAATTAAAAACAGAAGAAGAAAAGGAAGAAGGAATTGTTTATGCTATTTTTCTTAGTTGCAAGCTTCTTGGTCTCTTTAATTTGTCTAGGAGTACTCTTGTGGCAGCTAGAGAAGAGCCAGAAGACTCAGTCAAAGTGGTCAAAGACGATTTAGATTTTTAAGGAGTCCAACTCTCAGGACTCCTGCAATTTGTATGCTTTTTCTTTCAGTGTTCCTACTCATAGGAATCCCTTAGATATATATGGCTTCCATTCTGATACCTTTTATGTTTTATTTTAATCTGTCATATAAAGGTAAAAGATTTTTCTGTTGGGGGATCAGCGACTGATGATATAATTCTAGGAAATGTAATTGTTGGCTAATATTTTTGTTAGGGCTCCTTCTTGTAGACATTCCAGTTTTGTTAATTCTCAATCACTCTTTTCATTTCCAAATTTGCATTGGTTATTGATTATTCAGTAAAATTGCTTGTTGTATTAACTTACTATTCTTTAACTTTTTTTTTTTTTTTAAAAAAATGATCAGTTTATATTTTTCTGCATTTTGTAGGAAACTTTTATACTTTACCGCTCTTCACATTTTGTCACACTGTGACAACTCCTAAAGTAAATGGAACAATTTTATGATACATGCACATATATGTGCATATGTACGTATGTACATATGTATGTATATATACATATTCTTTTGTACAACCTTTCCAGATATCTGCTTAAGCGATATCTGATTTCTCAACCATCTGCATACGACAACTGGCTTTTACAACACTGCATATACCTCAAGGAAATACTATTTACGGCTAATTTCTTCTGTCAGTCATTGTTTTCTTGTTCCTTCGCCATATTAGGGTTTCATTCAGTTCACAAACACGAGGCTAAAATAAAGCCTGCATGGAGTTTGTGTTGTTCCTGTTTTTTCCCTTTTTTTTTTTTTTACCGCCTCTTCCTTACTTGGGCAAAATTACCCTTGCTCTGTCTCTGCCTTATCTCACCGCCTCTATCTGGTCCCTGGCACCTTTAGTCTGCAACCCGGCACCTCTGGCTGCTCCAACGTGGTTAGGATTTTGCCCCACTTGTTATAGAGTGTTATTGTCATATGCTGTGGACATGTTCATATTCAGTTGTGGTTTGGAGTGGATCTTTCTTGGCTTTGGTTGGAAGCACTCGATCTAGTTCCCTTCTGTGTGTCTCATTTGGACTCTTAGTTGTTGTTCACCCTCCCAGATAGTGGCACAATTTGGATTCTTTGTTTAAGGCAAGGATGGTTATTTTATTGCACGAGCTACATTTTTTTTTTTTTTTGTTCATGATAATATTTTTCGGTATGTGACTTCTTTGGTTTCCTGTGGGCATCAAATCATGATCCTTCTTATTGTAGTCATCAGTTCTAGGTTTACATGAATATTAAATGAGACCAAGAATAAAAATCTGTTAGTAATCTATAATCAGATCAAGATGATCTATTGAACCATTGGTGCTAACTTTCATTCTGTCCTTCAGTATGTGCATTATTAATGCTAATTATCTGCAAATAACATATTGAAGGGGTGGAAGAAACGTTGGTTAGTGACATGATGTGTAAACATGTTATGTAACATGCACCCTTTCTTATTCAAGGAATATGCACCCCTTCTTATCCAATCATTCTAAGTGAACAGCATTTCAAGCTATTACAGATTATTTCCCGAAATAAATCAGCCAAACAACTTGCAGAATTCCTGTTGAAAAAACTATTCTTCACTTCTTTTGTTCTTGAACCAAAGACAGCCTTAAAGAAGTAAACAAGAATGACTCTATGAGGCACATTTCATACTTCCTCTTCTAACTTAATGGCCCTTTGTGAAGCGAGTTGCAGATGCGTGCTTTTGCACAGAGCACCAGAATTAGTGGTGCATCTTTCTTCTGTTTTTTCCTTGGTTATATAGAGGGTTATTAAGATCTTTTTCTTTTTCTTTCAAATTACCTCTCTCCAATCCTCCTATGTATGGGATGTTTGTGTGGATGTCAGTGAGGGTAATGAAGCTTATTTCAAAAAATGCGAGGGCATTTATCAATTTCAAAGCAGGTGGTCATCTTGAGGCAAATCGATACAACCCATTATTGATGTCATGATACTAGAACTGGATCTACAATTTTCCTCTGAGCTGTCTAGGGACACAACTCAGAGTTGAAGGGAACAAGTAATTGCTCAAAAAATTATAATTTGAGTGTTTCATTTGCATCTTTGTTTTTATCAGCGTAGGTTTAAACAATGGTGTATCATGGTGCTACATTCTTTATTGACTTTCATTTGGGATGTTTTAGGCTCCAGTAAGTCCATTGTTTCCACCAGATATTCATGCATGGAACTCAGCTTCAACCATAAATTATAAAACAAATAAGGGAGATATTCCTGTAAGTCAGCAAGCACCCGTTGATGAATATCCTGAGAGACTTGGCCAGCCAGAATGCCAGTATTTCATGAAACATGGGGTTTGTAAATTTAAAACAGCATGTAAATTTCACCATCCAAAGGCTCGTCTTCAAACAGTGCCAGTAGGCGTTCTTAGCCCCGTCGGCTTGCCTTTGAAACCAGTGAGTTACTTTTCCGTTATTTCTGATCAACATTTAATCTTTATTGTTGATAAACACTCTTTCATGGCATCTCTTACTCGATGCATACGCTAGAAGGGTTAAACCACGTTTTTCTTGAGCATGCAGCAGCTGTTAGAAACAAAGTATGACGTTTTAGTCTCATGCGGTCTGCTCTTGCTTAGATTTATGCCTTTCAAATAGTATGAAAATGTTTGCCTCAGTATCAAGCGCCTGGTCCCATGCTTTTAAACTAAATGTATGCTATGGCCTTGAGTGCTTCATTATGTGCCATTCATATTTACTTTATTTGTTCAGGATCAACCAGTGTGCACACATTATGGTCGTTTCGGAGTGTGCAAATATGGACCTTCTTGTAAATATGATCATCCAATTGGTCACAGTTCTTCAGCATCAGCAGGTGTGGTGGTATCTGGACAGATTGCGACCCCAAACAATGCTACAACATAAGAATCTAATGTGACAGGCAGCCATTATTTGGTTCAGCTCGAGCAATATTTATGAGGCCTTTGCTGTAAAATCATAGGTCAACTTAGCTGCGCAGAGCTATATAAACACAGACTTGGTGCCAGTTTCAGATTTCCATTACATTTGTTTACCTGTTCACTTTTTGCTTTGTACAGGAATTCATGTATTATATGTCCTAAAAATGTAGACTAAATAACAATAACATAGTTCAAAAAAATTATGGTGGGAAAATTGAAGGTTGTTAGGTGAATAAAATCTCCTGTCTTCCGATGTCCTATGTGTTAACATCTGATGCAATGAAGCACAGCTATTATAGGTAGCCTATCAAATAAGCACAGACGTCTTATTGTGGAGGGCTTCGAAAATTGGGGTGCCGCCCTCCAGCCAACAGGAGAATTTGATACAAAGTAGCGCGCAAAAGCGGAGAAACAAGGAGGGATTCAAAAGATTATAAAAAGATGAAAGAACATGGAGTGAGCAAGAGGAGGAAAAAGAAAAAATATTAAAACGATGGGGGAGGACGTTCTCAGAAACGGTCACCCTACATTTAAATTTGCTGTTATCCGAAAACTTATGTCAATGGTGATCACATAAAAGTCCTCTCTTTTTTTCATCTAAAGAGGAAAAAAAAAGTAAAAGCTTTTGAAACTAGGATTTTTGAAAAGTAAAGCTTTTGAAAGTAACTGTTTATTTATAAAATATTTTAAAATTTTAATATATATTTAACAATTTAAATAAAAAAAATATTTTTAATATGATAAAATGATAATAAAAAATATTATCATAATATGATATAATAAATAATAATATAATATAATATTATATATTATTATATATTAAAATATTATTATATTATTTAATATTATTATATTATTTAATATTATTATAATATAATATAATATAATAATATTATTATAATTTTAATATAATTTATAATATAATATAATATAATATAATATAATTATATAATAAAATAATATTTTAAAATATAATAATATTTAAGTTATAAACATAATATAATCTTAGAATATTATTATAATAATATAATATAATATAACATAATATATTATTATATTAAATAAAATAATATTTTTAAAATATAATAATATTAAAGTTATAAAAATAATATAATCTATTATAATATTATTATACTATAATATTATAATATTATAATAGAATAATATAATATTATAATTATGATGTAATATATAATATTAGATAATATGATGGATTATAATCTAATCTAATAATAAATTATAATATAATATAATATATTATATTATTATAATATAACAATATTATTAAATTATTAATTATTATTATATCAAATTATATGCTTATGATATAATAATATTATAATAAATTATATTATATATTTTTAATATATAATAATATTAATTTATTATTATATTATATTATATAATGATGTAATATGATATGATAAAAGATAGTGAATATTTTAGTCATTAAAAAAAAATTATTTAAATCTAAATAATTTTTCGATATTAAGCAGAGTATTTTTAAAGAAAATTTCAAAATAAAACTTTTTTTTTCAAATAAATTTTTTTAACTTTCTGATAAAATCAAAATAATTTTTTATTTTTTTACTAAATATTATTGTATCATTTAAAAATGGTGCTTTTCGACACTCCAAAAATTCAATCAGATAGGACCTAAATTCTGGATTAATCCAACTATGATAAGATGGCATGCCTCATCGGACTGAAACCTTCCGCTAAAACTGATTAATGGTTACATATCTTTTGAAACAAGCAAAGATGGAGTTCATGTCATCCATGCATGCACCATTCTCAGTCCAGAACTTCCTCCAAAATCAATAGTCAAGAAATATTTTAAAGTAAGGCATTGTAGTCGGATGATCACGTTGTAAATATTGTGCATCACCAGGACTCAAGCATATAACAAAATTTCTATGGAATACAAATAACTTGTAGAGCATATCAACTCTTGAGCCAGTAATTCTTTATATCAACAAGTTAATGGTTACACAGCACCAAAGGATGTAAAGTTTAGCTTATTGGAGGAACTCCGAGACTTTGAAGATACGAGCAGTCCCATCACTTGAGACTGAAACAAGAGAATTCCCATCGACAGAAACGTCCAGAGATTGAATGGTGTCAGCATGGCCACTGAAAGTTCTCAAGCAATTGCCAGAGAGACGGTCCCAGATCCGTACCTTCCCATCCACACAGCCTGTAGCCACGTACTGAGATGTACCCATCCAAGTCAGGCATGTTACACCCTCCTGCCGATCGATACCCGATAGTGACCGTAAGAACAGGGAGAAAAAAAGTAATAAAAGATTTTGGTGTGTACATGTGAGGAATCAGTACGTACTTCATGGTCACATGTGCATCTTACTGCAGAACGTTGTAGATCCCATATAATGAGCTTTTGATCCATGCCTCCTGTTGCAGCCCAAGGAAAACTGCAAGGTGATTTCATATGGTTAGCGTCTTTCAAGTTTCAAATGTAAATTGCTAGTGATGATAGGCTTCATGCAACCATGCACATATATGCACATGTCGCTCACCATCATACACAAGCCAACAGGCATATGATTACTTTTGTCCTATGGTCCAGTAGTTTGGTAGATATTTCAGGTGGTCGTTGGCTGAAAAAATTCAGCTAAAACAAATGGCTGACATTTGTCCAAATGAGTCAAAAAAAATAAAATATAATATTAACAAACAAAAAGGGTGATGATAACTAATGTTGAAAACAGATAACAGAATATAGCTGAAAGAGGAAAAGAAAACTCATGAGATTACATGTCATGTGCGGTAACCAGAATGCAGCTAAGCATCTCAAGTTTTTCATTTCCACCCCCTATAATTTGGTTTCAGAGGCTAGATAACATGCCCCTTGGGGGACCGAAAATCCCTAATCCCTAAACACTAGCTCCAAACTAAAAAGCACCATGCATCACCAGTAAGGTGCATTGTATCTTGGAAGACTGCAAAACTGTCACATACGCAATAATTCTAAATTTGTTAAGCAATTTGTCAAGATTTTAACCCATAATCTTTCCTTAAACCAAGGATGGTGCCAAATAGAGAAGGTCACAAATTTGATCTCTGGATGAACCAAGGTCCGCAACGTCGGTATCGGATACCATATTGGCACCTTACCGATTTAGCATGGCATGGTTGGTATGAAACTAGTATGCATCTTGTACTGAGATAACTCTCGAAACCATTTTTCTCAATTTTTATCTCGGTACATTTTGATATAGATCAGTATGCTTCAGTACGGGCTGGTACACACCTTAATACACCTTAGTATAGGCCGGTATAGGACTTGTACCAACTCAAAGTAGAGTTTCATACTGGTTTCCTCCCAGTATGATATGAGACGGCATGGCAGGCCATAATGAACATTAGCATATTGCTGATATGATAATGCATGTTGCAAGTTCAAACATATCTTTAAGCCTTAACCTAAATACAACAAGAAACGAAAACAGATTAATTCTCTTTTGGCAAAACAAGCATAGATTAGAAGGAATGGATTTTTCATTCATTGGATGAAAAACAACTTCAAACACTGTTTAGAACCTGCTGACAAGGTCCAACCTTTTTGTAGGCTAGGATGGGGGTTGACAGTTTGACAGCAGGTCAATCGCGAAGTTGACAGCCCGATCTCTTGTTTTCTTTATTTTCTGCGGTAAGCTGCCCTCTTTTCATCATGTATCTTCCTCCTTCCTCAAACTCACTCTCTGTCCTACTCAATCTTCAAACAAAGATGACTAGCAGTAATCAATGATCACTGAACTTCCAATGAAAGCAAACAACATCAACAATTTGATGAAGTCCAACAATGGCAACCACCTGGTGTGGCCACTGACAAAAAGCTCCAAGGGCAAAGGTATTCAACTTTCCAAAAGACAGATTGAGGGGAAAAGAGGCTTTGACCATGAGGATTAGGGTCAGGGCTTTTACTGCATAATGGATGAAGGGCAGAAGTTGAGTATGAAGCCAAGGAGGTGCCAACCCAGGACCATCAGAAACATCAGAACACAGAATCCAAACAGGGTCTTGATGTTTGAATTTTTTTTTTTTCCTTTTGTTTTATTTTTGCTGCCAGTGGAGGACAGAGTCTTGTGTCATATTGTCCCCACCCACCAGGGATGGGGATGAGGAAGGGTGATGGGAATTAGGAATTACGTTGCTAAACCCTAACCCTAATTTAATTTTATAGATTTATTTAGGTTATTTAATTTTATTTGGATTTTTATTTTTATTAAAACTTAGTAAGTGGAGTTCTATTAGGTTACAAGCAAGCAATTAGACTTCTGTTAGGTTACTCTTTATATCTCTATTTAAAGACTCCACCTGTGTAGAGAAAAGTAGACTTGAGCAATTGACTGAATTGAATTCCTAAAATTTCATGCTTTGATTTTGCTTTTCTTTTTAATTTTTCTTTGTTTTTCTTTTGGTTCTACATCAAAGGGACTGGGCAAAAAGAAGAGAATCAGGGTCCTTGTGCCCTTTCTTTCCTTTTTTTCTTTCAATATAATATATGCTACTTGGGAACCAGGGTTGGTTGGGGTTCAAGCAGTTAATGATCTGATTCAACAGTTCAGACAAGATTTTTCTAAAAACCCAGGTCCATGCATGAGCTTATCCATTTTTCCAATCAGCTAACAGATCGAACATGATAGGACAACCCATCCAACCCTGACAGATCTCGAAACACTGACTTCAAGTCTCTAGTTTAGGCCTCATAGTTTAAGAGTTTCCCCGAGTAAAGCACAATACTCTCACCCTAAAATAAATTTCTTCAGGAGTTTTTGTTTCAGTCAGAATTTTTGCTTGCAGATTGTGTCTCCAACATAAATAAAACTCAACCTCATTAAATCTTCTTGATTGACAACTCCATTCAGTATTTTAATCAATTACATACCAAGAGGTGCCATTGAAGAATATAGCATCTCCAAAGCATCTTACACATTACAAGTTTCTCAACAATAATCACATGACTAAAATAGAAGTAATATATTAAATATTTAAGAACTGCATCATAGTAAACAAACAACTCAGAGATAATCAGCTAAATTTCTCGAAAATAACAGTATCATCTATATAAACGTGAACATCAATTTCACAGCACATTATTGTGTACCTAACAGAAATATGCTTTACCATGCAAATTTAAAAAGAGAGCATGCTTATTCAGGGATGGCAACCATACCTTGGCGAAAGTCCAATACACTCCACAGAGTCTGAGTGAGCATTTAATGAGCTGATCACCTAAAAAGGGCAGGTGCTACCAGTAAGGAATCAATTTCCCTAATCCATGTTCACATACCATATAAGACTCTATAACTTGATCATATTATGCAACATAAATAAAATGAAATTAAAATTTAAAGTAACTTGAGTAATACAAACTAGTTCTTCAAAACTAAAGCCCAAATAAACCAACAATTTCTGGCAACCCATAAAATTTTCTGACAGCTACCAAAAGTTGCTGATAGTACAACCAATTCAAAAGGGTTTGGCAAGTTTCGAATTTCAATTGAAACTAATATGATTAAATATCAGATTGATGATATCATACCTATATTATATGCTATTAATATTGCACAATTATCAGCTTATGAATATATAACAATTATCCTTAAGATAAATTTAACAATGAAGGCATCATTGGCCATCAGTCCTATGACATGGTAAATGAGTAGATTTCATGCAGGAACCCTTACAAGCATAGCCATGACCACTAAACCTTGTCCCAGCAATTTGGGTTCAGCTCCATAAATCCTTATTGCTCACCTTGTCCCAACACTGACTTCCAGAAAATGAAAAAAATAGTCCAGCACTTTTGTTTCTATCTCTTTCACAGTATTCCTTAATAATGTAACAATTTTTTAATTAACGTCCAGAAAACCTTTTTTCTCTTACAAAAGATCAAAATGATTGTAAAATTATGTGCCATTCATTAAGCAAAAGCAACAGCTGAAGCAGAACAACTAGTACAGTCAAAAGTCAAAACCCTCCAACACCTCCCATTAGATATCTCATTACCACTACACTTACCAATCAAACCATTAGCAAGGATTAATCTAGTAGCCATAGGAATAAAATAAGTTCATAATGAGATCATATTAGGGGGAAAGCACCTGTCAGAGAGACTGAAGCATGGTGCCTTTAGGAGAGATGAGAGATCAGATCATGGGGCCTTTCTTGTAATTGCAGAATACCATCTAACAAAAAGACCAACACAATCAGAATGTCGAAACTTCCAAAACCTGGAAGACATTTTGAATAAAAAACTTCATCCGTTCTGGAAACCATTCCGGGTTCTTCACAAGAGGTCCCTCATTTACCAAACTATAAGCATCCCCAATATTGGTCAGAAGTACCTCCTCTAATGACCATGAAGGAGTTGCAAGGCACAACCTTCCATGAATAATCCAAACAAAATACTGCACCAGTTCTGATCCCTTCAACAGCCTTGGACACCTTTTTGCAAGCATGTAGACACATATAGAAGATTATCTCCAATGATATATACAATATACTTGCATATTTCACTATTACGAGGGTGAGCCCTAGTGCAACAGTAAGGTTGCTCTATCTTGGAGGTCACAAGTTTAAAATACATCAACTACTATCTGCATACAGAGGTAAGGCTGCATACAGGAGCCCCTTGCCTTGGGCCACCCTTTACTATCTTGGAGGTCACAAGTTTAAAATACATCAACTACTCTCTGCATACAGAGGTAAGGCTGCATACAGGAGCCCCTTGCGCGCGCGCGCGAGTGTGCGCACGCACGCACGCAGACACATATATATGCATACATTTGTTCATTACCAATATTATAACATATAATGTGCTAATGTTAACATAGGGGAAAAGAGATCTCCATCTAGAGAATGTGAAAAGTCATACTTCCAAATGCGTGATAAAAGGTTGATCGCAATCAACTTAGTTACAACAGTGAGACCATCCTCAAATACTTCATTTGAAAAATAAGATGAAGGTAAAAAGTTTAATTTTTGTTGAAGAGGTAAGGTGCAAGGAGATGATATTAAGTTTGATCTCTTGATCAATTTGTGGCTGAACTAGAGTTCTCTAGTTACAGAGTCTCAGGAAAACCCTCAAGTTACATAATCTACAAGCCTTTAGTCAAGTTACTCCTGGTATTCTTTAGCAATTAATACAAGAATCTTCTGCATTTCTTTATGAAGATGCTTCTAATTGTTAAGAGAACTTTAATCTTTCTTAAATTTTCCAATTTTCCACCTTAATTTTGGTAGCTTTCTACTCTGGATTTTTGTTAGAAATTCAATGGAATTTTCTGTGGAAACTGGTTTGGTGAGATTACAAGTTGATTACACCCTCACATTGAAGAACTGTCTAACCTCCTTTCCCAACAAGTGTCTTCCAAAGCAATGAGACAATGTTTAAAATCCCAATACCAATACCAGTATTGGTTGGTTCAAATTTGTACGGCACCAGGACATGCTACACTAACACAGTGGGGTGTTACAACACCTCGTGCTTGTTAGTTAGTTCTCACTGCATGCTTGTCGGTGAGCAACCAGCTCATGCTTCTTTCATCTCATGCTTACCTACTAAAAAGCCAACTCATATTTGCTGTATTTTAGCTCATGTAGGGATAATGAGCTAGTGGGCTAGATTGCTTGGATGGGAGGCCCATACAAGGAGACACTGCTAGGCCCTGGCTGTTGAGGCCATTTTTTCAGACAAAAGAATCGAAAGTCCTGACGCATTAACTTGGGGAGAGTACCTCCTCCACTTGCCCCAACCCCTTCTATGCTAGAAAAAAGAAAGGAAAAAATAACAATAAAAAGATTAAGAGTTGAGAGAGAAGAACACTCATGCTTAAAGGTATGAAGGATAGGAGATGTAATGGCAATGAAGAAGTTACACCATATTCCTTCTCTCTATCTCTATTCTTTTTATATTTTTCCTGTTTGCTGCTCTCCCTTTATTTCTCATCTTCATCCCTTTAAGGTTTTCTTTTTCCCTTTTTCTCGTTTTCCTTTCTCTCGTTTCCTAGCTTCATCATTGATGGATGAGAGAAGGAACACTATGCTACTGGTTCTGTATCAGTACCATGCTAGTACAATATTAGTATGCCAAGTATGGAGGTCAGTTCGACATACTGAGACTCGATATAGGGGTATGCCGGTCAACGTTCACTATCTCATATTGGATCTTATATTAGTACCATGGAACAATATTAGTACGCCAAGTATGGAGGCCAGTTCGACATACCGAGACTTAGTACACCCCCCATACTGAGTCTTAATTTGGTGCCATATGGTACGATACATCCATTACGGGACCGTACGCACTAGCACGGTGAACTTTGATGCTAGTTATTGATGAGATTTACAAGATATGCTAGATCATTGATTCGGTATCTTGAATGGGAAGAGATCGCATGTCTTATTGAGTTATATTTGATCCATTCAGTTTCATGATTGGAAGGGCAACAAGCTACTTAAGGCAGTTCTCCTTGAGCCATAAGATGGGAGAGTGATAGGAGAGCAAGTAGGAGGCATGGGTGTATTCACCGGAGAGACATGAGGTGGGAGGGAATGGATGCTATGGGACTCATGGGAGAGTGGATATGAGCAATGAGCACATTAGCTGGGAAAGGCAGGAGACACGCATGTTGTGTCCTGTCCCCATATGGACATAGGTATCACTGCAGTCACCTCATGCTTGCAAAACGGCCACCTAGCTTGCCTTAGTTTGACACCTAGTTGGTACCTAGTTGTGGCTAAACACCACCTAAAAGAATTTACCAAGCATAAATTGGAGGGTCTAGCCCACCTCTCACTTTCGTAACCCAAAATAATTATAAAACCATGAGCAGGGGACTAACGAACAGAAGGGAGACAGCAAGAACAAAGCAATAGGATTGTGGTGCAAAGCATTAGACCGCTTTGTAGTGTAAGCAGCCTCACTTAGTTGACATCCTATGTCATAAATGCTTGGTTGATGTTAATATCAATTTCAAATTTTATTTCCTATACATCTTTGTCCATGATTAGTTTCTAAACCTTTGTTTCTAACCAAAGTTTGAAGCATGTCATAGACTAATTTGAACAACTTGGTTATATGAGAACAATGTGATATATAAGCTTGTTATAGCTAACCAATCATTGGTTTCCTGACTTTGCAATCATTTCTCTCACAATTTTGTGCTCAGTTAGTTTTGGAAACTGTGTTTGGTATAATAATTTGATATCTAGCTATCAAGGTCAAGTTAAGCTAATTTCAAATGAAATTCATATCCCTATATTAATGAGATATCTTCCGACTTAATTATGTGAAATGTTTGTTAATTGTCATATTGCCTAGAAGTGAAAAAATCTTGTGTTTTATTGATTAAAAAGAAGCCTCTAGTTAGTGAATGAACCCTTAATCATCAGGTATGTTAGTTGGTTTTAATGAAACCATAACATAACAAACAGGTATAATATTTGGTTCTTTTGAACCCTAGACAACAAGTAATCAAGTATAACCATTAGGCATTAGTGTTTGAGTGAACCATCAACTGGTAGTTATAATAGTCCGTTAAAGTGAATCCTTAGCTAATGGGCATTTTGATCAATGAACTCGACTTATGGGCATAATAGTTGGTCATTGTCTACTTGTTATCGAACTAATGATTGCTAAATATTTTCCAAGTGTGTTCCTGTCTTTCTTGAAAATGAACTAAAGTGTGAATGTGCTCTTGTTGATTACCCTCACTGATATGATATTGGTTCTTAACTATTTGAGTTTCAATAAACAGTAATCTTTGTTGATTCCACTGTTTACAGTTTTGAGTTTTTTGCATATCACACTCAATATTTTGTCGAAACTGCATGTAGCAACTCTCTTTATCTCTATTTACATATTGAATCAGATAATATTAATTTATTACAAGAAGAACCTTGGGTTAAGGTTCCATGAGCAGACTCCATTAATGTTATGACGTAATTCCCTCTAAATTTATTATTAGATCTTATCAATTCCAAGAATGGGAAAATCTCCCACTATTCTCCTTTACTTGAATCCCAAACAACTGATTATCAGGAATCATCAATGTTGTTCTCATCAATTGGTCATTCTTGTCAACTGGCCGTTTGTGTCTTGAGCATTCTGCATTCCCCTCCCTCTCCACTTTGGACCAGTTTCATCTAGAACCCCACCAGCCCCTAGAGATTAATTGAATCCTAGCCAAAATCCTGTTGGTAGCATAGCACCTTATAGTGGGTGGGGAACCAGCAGGGGTCCCCTTTGTCGCCTTCATTGCCGCAGTCATGGTGGGCAATATCGACCAGACAAGAAGATTGGCATGGAGGGAGTTGAAGAGGTTAGAGTGGACAACCTTGCAAGTGAGTTGAGGGCTCAAGGCCAGGGACCGGACTCGACAGTTTCCTACATGATTTTGGATTTCAATAGAAAGAACAAAATGAAAACGCCAGTAAAAAGTAGCACACAATGGGAGCTAAGAATTTTTCTGAAGAGATGAAAAATGATGAACCGAGGGGCGGATCAAGAGATAACCAATGACAAACAGTGGCAAGGCTGCCTAGCGAAAAAAGGCGAGGTAAGGACAATTAGTGAGGTCTGGCAAGAGAGGGGAGAGGAGCTGGCAGGCGATGTCTCTGTTGTAGTTCTGAGATACTAACATCCTTGCCGAGCAAAAGCCCTTCGAGGTGTTGGCACTGTAACAAGCCCAGATGGAGTTGCGGTGTAGCTCCTAGTGATCACTAAAGGCATGATGGCCATATGTGGAGTTGGTTATTAGATATAAGTACAAATTGTTACTTATTAATAGAGGCTTTCTGGTCATTTCATAAATTTAACATTATATACTTTTCCCGTTATTCTTAGTTTTAGTGTTTTTACAAAAGCAAATAGTTACATTGCTTTGCTCATTTCCTCGATCAATTCCAATATCATGGAGTCAAATGATGCATTAGAAATGGCACCCCATCATAGCTCGGCTGAATGATTTCATACTCTAGCTGAATTTTCTTGTTTTCTAATAGCTTGCATTTTTTTATGGGAAGCACATTTCTGTGGATGCTATCATATTCACCCTGTGGTGGAACCTACTATCTCCATGCATTAATATAATATTTTTAGAACTTCTTCCTGGTATAACCTAAAATAACTTTGGATGTAACTAGAAATAAAATAATCATATAGATCAAGGTTCACTGTCTCGAAGCCAGGCTCTGTACAGGTATCATGTTGGCATAATATCAGTGTAATATCTGGTATGAGGGTCAATTCAGCATACCAACTGCATACAAGCGTCAATCCAGTAACAATACGGTATGATATGCATGATGTGGGATGATATGCACTGATAAGGCGGACCTCGATTTAGATCTAAAGTGAGTGAATTAAGATGATAATTATGATCTTCTTCCTAATGAAGTGGATGCAGTGAGGATGATCATTTCCCATCCTCATCTACCAGCATACACAGACATCCTTGTGATACACGGCTGTCCAAATTCATGGCCATGTGCAGCGTATCCAACTAAAGCTTAATGAAGGGTTATAAACCAAGGTCCCGCTAACTGCCCTGCCACACTCAAAGACCAATGTGCTGATCCTCTAAGTCAAATCTTGAGCGCAAGGCTATGGTTGAAGGTATTGGTGCCAATGACATCAATGCTTAGGGGGTCATTGAGAGGAGGGTGATGGAGAGAAGGGGACAAGAAGGCAAGATTTTAAATCTCGTAGGACAAAGATGTCCCGGTTTCTCCATGGAATGAGACAACCCACTGTCCTGTTCTGTTCCGAGTCTTGATTATGCATCCAGGTGGATATCCACCATCTCTCCCATTCTTCTTTCCTTTCTTTCTTTTTTTTCTTTTTTCCTTCTTTTCTTTCTTTTCCTCTAGCTTCCTTTCTTTCCTTTCCTTTTTCGTTCTTTTCTTCTTCATTCCTTTCTTTTTTTCATTTTTCTTTTTCTTTCCTTTCATATTTTTTTCTTTTCTTCATCTTTCCTTCCTTTCCTTCTTTCCTCTTTCTTCTCTCCTTGTGTGGATGGATTTTGGAGTCCCAAGCCTATCCCAATCCCATTTTCTCATAGAAACAGGACAGGATGGCCAAGATGCCCCCATCCTCCACCGGGATGTAAAACCTTGTTAGAAGGATCTCGATAATTGGGACCATGGTTTGTCGCATTAATTAGTACAGATGTAAATCGACCATACCTTACTAGAACCGAACAAGCACACAATATGGAAGGTGTATCGAGTGTTGGAATATCAAACCAGCTCCCATACCGAATGTATCGATATAGTAATAGAATGGTACCAGTATGAGATTCAATACCGAGATGGTGAACTTTGATTGAGATGGATGGGTTTCTTTTAGTGTTCATTGATCTTAGTTAGGAGTAACCAAGGGTACAAATGTTTTGCCATATCTATTACCTTAAATAGGGGCTATGGTAAGACAATAGGCTAACTGAAGGGACTATGCAAATTAAATAACATTATTTGGATCAATTTACAAATAGGGGATAAAGAACAGTACTATATGTAACTTCAATAAAATCTTGGGTGTGATATGCGAAAAAAACTTTCCAATGTTTGGCTACTTATTGAACTATGTAGCCTGATCCACCTATCTTATCTATTACATCTTATAGTAAGGAACATGTTGATATAGTCTACTAAAAGGTATAAAGTACTTCTACCATCTAGATATAAATCACTCTTATACAAATAAATTTGTTGCACTGTGAACTATGAAGTAATGTTTGTATCTGAAGATAGTAGCAACTAAGACTCGCTGTCTTAGTACTAGACTCATACTAGTACCATCCTATTACTTTGTCAGTATGCGTAGCATGGGGGTCGGTATGGAGTATCGACACTCAGTATGCCTCTTGTATTGCATACCAGTTCAGCATTGATATGGTATGATACACTTGGTAAGCACAATTACCGACCGGTACAGCAAACTTAGGTTTCAACATTGGAACTAGAGAGGGGGTTGGAATGTACACAACTAAACACAAATTTCTACTAAGGGATATTGATGCTATGTTAGCAAACCCTATTCAATTTAGGGTTGGGAGCTATAAAAGTTTATTTTAAATGAAAATTCAATTTGCTACATATGGTCAAATGGCCGCATAGGGTAAATGATTTAGAGGGCCAATTTACAAATTAAGTTCATTTGCAATAAAGGATTGAACTGAATGCAGACCAGTAATCAATTGTCATTGTTGTTATACTCAGAACCTAGCATGGCTAGGTTTCAAGTCATGACGGTGTTAAAACAGCAAGTGGCAACATTTTTATTTTTTATTTGCAAATTTATCAGGATTATGACTAGTTTAAGACCAAATGATGCAATAAAGTTGTTGTTAATCATAAACCAAAGAAAGAAAAATTAATTAGATCGAACAGTACATGTTTTTTACTAAAAAAAATGTACATGCTGGTAATCTGGATTTGTCATATACACGAGACGACATTGGAGTTACAAGCATGCTCAGGTTCAAGGTGCTGTGCATGGAATGGATCAATCAAGTCTTTTAATGTGCAAGCCCACCTAACCCTTCAAAAGAAACACAAAAATGTTTGTGCCTAAAGCACGTACATGCCATTCGATACATGCTCATATAGAATTAGCTCTATTTTTTTAATGAATTTCCAATGTATATGCAAAGATACATTTCCTAGTTTTTGTTTACCACTTCATTCTCTAATTCTCATGCAAAATGTTTGTAGAGGATAGTTCACAAGTAATTCTATTTTAAAAGGTCCTTACTGTTAAATTCCTTTATCTCACATAGGGATCATTTGAGGGTGACTCAACTATTGGCTCACTACCCTGCTAAGGAGTACGCATTATATGTAGTAAGGATATTAAAGCCTTTTTATGCCACCATGGTGAAAGCTTTATCTCATCAAAATTGAGGTAGCACATTATTGTTGATATACATATGTATCACTTGATAAGCATGGATAGGTTCAGTCCAATGATGTATGTATTATTGTATGCATAAATAGATACTAAACATGCATGGCCAAGTCTGAAGTTGGCATCAAGTATATGTCAATGTATACAAATAGAAAGGTTCAAGCAGTTACGTACATAATGGGATGGTTCAGGTACTGTTCACATAGGTTGACTATCAACCAAAGCACAAAAAAGATGTCTGTCAAAGACTCATAGTAGTCACGAGAACAGAATCCAAAAAGCTGCACTTTAAAGTAATTTTTAAAGAAATTAAAGAAAATAAAACCTATCCTCAAATCTCTTTGTAGTCATCTTAAAGCAGACTATATTGATCATCACAATGCAATTTAATTCTTATTCATGAGACAGGAGTTCAAATAATAAAAGCAATAGCATCCTATATTTGACAGGCATAGAAATGAAATGCATCATGAAAAGAAATTTTTATAGTAAAATTAAAGAAAACTTCAATTCTGGAATTAAACTCTGTATTCCAAGTGGACTTGTACAAAAGAATCTACTTGATCTTTGTTTTATTTTCTTTCCACTGAAGCTGGTCATGTCATAAATGGTGCACATAATACTTACAAAATAGAAACTACTCTCATAATGAATTATCAACAGGGAAGGGAACCAACCCGCCCAGTTGTTATATTCACCATGTGAACAGAGCTATCCTTCGAGCCAGTAATAGCAATAGTAGAATCCGAAGTTATTGATAAGCATGTCAGTCCATCAGTATGATATGGATGTCCTGCAAAATTAATTGTTTCACCATTGGTTAACAAATACTAGAAAGGCAAACTCTTCCCACGGAATGCATGGCACAATAAAAAAATTATAAATCAAGTCTAACCAATGCAACCACCAATAATAATTTAAAAGAACAGATGCCCATTTCTCATTTGATCAGTAAAACTGAAAAGACAGTAAATACAACATACATAAGCAACAATAAATCCAAAACTTAAACATCACAAGACAATTCTATAATCATACATAAGCAACAATAAATCCAAAACTTAAACATCACAAGACAATTCTATAATCTCTTTCCCCATGACTACATAGAAATGGATGTTATTTACTTTAATCAAGCACCAATTAGTACCAATCTGGTAACAAGAATGAGGAGGCAGAGCTATTAAAGAATTCAGCATTGGAAGTACCTAGGAAGCATCTGATAGAATTAAGATTAATGGTACAAAATGATAAAGTTTTTCACTTGGTTGTTCAATACACAAAAATGCCTGGTTTAGGGATTCAGTTAACCAAAAAATAGTAAACTAAAGAACGGTATATTCCTTTTGACCAACTAAGATTGATTTTGCTGAAAGAGTATTAACAATGAGACACATTTCAAAATTTGGGTGAAAATACAGGAAGGTCGTGCTTGAAAGGAAGCAAGATTCTAGGTAGGTGTGGCATGCTTGATAAAAGATTCTAGCAAATAAGTGATGAAGAAATGACAATTACAAAGATCAACAAATGTAAACTTGAAAGTGCAGCATAGAAAAATCTAGCCACTAAACAAATTTATCAGGTTAATCAAGAACAGTCTCAATTGATCTCCCTTAAAAGGTAGTCTATTTCTTCAAATTCAATTCCTCAACAGACAATAAATAATACACAACTCTCTTCTTTCTCAAAAGGAAAAACATGAAGGTTATTTTAATTACTGAGACATGCATTTCTTGGTCAAGCTAGCTGAAGCTAAACTGGCATTACAGAAGATCTATCCTAGATGTCCTCAATTATCAACATCTATCAAGCAAATGACATCAAACACTGTCCACATAGTTTAATACACTAAAATATCCAAATTTATATTTGAAAACAATAAGAAATGGCATTGCTGTGACTTGTCCAATTACTCTTTCTAGTTTTACCATCAACCTAAACTTCAATTAACATAGTTTATATTACAGAACTTGATAACAGAAAATAATTTCCTTCATAGCAGGAATATTATTCAGCTTGGATAAGTCATAGGTGAACCAAAACCAAGCCCGATAACCAATCTCTCCAACAGTAGCTGCCCAAGCAGCCAAACACTTGAGATCGTACTGGCTTCAAAATTTTGTAAACCAAACATATGGTTTACGTAGACTTTTAAACAAGTTAATCTTGGATTATTAGGTTGGGTTTGTTCAACATATCATTAGATGACCATAAATTGACATTACATCATATTTGTTAGATCAGGAGCCCCCCTTGAAGAGAACATGTTATATCTGGCTTGTGAATCCTTACATACTGGAAGGCGGTTGCCCATTCATCAATCTGAGCCTGACTCGATTGGGATGATGACCTAGCCAAGAAGTTGCATTCTTATGAAGATCAAGATGCATAAAAAAAATTCAAGTTTGCTATACCAAATAATGAAATAAAATCACTAGTCAAGGAGGACAGCTGGAGGTTGGGTGGTTCTGACCAGTACTTGATGATTTGATGGTGAACTGAAATAAAAGGAATGTTAAGATTGTATAGTTTACATGCAAGACACCTCCATGGCCCCCAAGGATAAATAAAGCTTTTCTTACGTTCACTTCTTATGCTAGACTGCCCATTCCATTTCAATTGGGAAACCGCTCAGCAAATACAGTGACAAATGATCTAGAACTCACAACATTCAAAACCATTCAACCTTGCATTTGCAATATGAATCCCTCTTTTAGGGAACTTAAAAATGTCTACTTAGGTTTAAACAGATAATTTCTAAGAATACAAGATTTTTCAATAAGATAATAAATATGAGGAAATTACAAAGACACCTCTTCAAGTTTGGGCCATTTACGCTTACACCCCAAAAGTTTAAAAAGTGTTAATTATCCACCAAAACTTCAAATCTATTGAAATGTGGCCCAACCATCTATCCAGATCCTAACACCATTAATGCAATAAGGAAAAAGACAAAATTGCCCTTGCTTCAAAGAGGATGTCCTTTGTCATTCATCTACACATGCAAATCTCAAAGCGCTCCATTCTCTATCATTCATCTACCTACATAGATTTTAAAGCATCACATCTTTTGTCATTCATTTGCCAGCACAGATCTTAAAATGCTTCGACTTTAGTCACCCATTTGCCTGTATAGATTGCAAAGGGCTCTGTCTGTAATCCATTTGTCTACATAGATCTCAAAATGCTTCATCTATGATCCATTCACCTTCACACATCTCAAAATGCATAGATCTTAGAGCACTCTATTCTCTATCATCCATCCGCTTACACTGATCTTAAAGTACTCTATCCTCAGTCACTTATCTACTTGCACAAAGCTTAAAGCACTCCATCCTCTATTATCTATCCACTTGCATAAATCTCAAGCGCTCTATCATCATCCACCTCCAAGATCTTAAAGCACTTCATCCTTCATTGTCCATCCACCTATACAAATCTCAAAGCACTCCCTCTATCATTCATCCATCTACATGGATTTCGAAGTGCTCCATTCTGTCATCCATCTATTTGCACCAATCACAAAGTAGCCCATCCTCCATTATCCATCCATCTACATAAATCTCAAAGAACTCCATCCTTTATCATCCATGCACCTGCATAGATCTCAAAGCATTCTATTTGCTATCATCCATTCACATGCACAGATCTCAATGTTCTTCATCTACAATCATTTATATGCCCGCACAGATCTTAAAGCACCCAATCCTATCATTCATATGCCTGCATAAATCTCAAAGCACTCCATCTATCATCCATCCATCTGCACAGATCTTAAAGTATTTCATTCTTTATCATCCATCCACTTGCATAGATCTCAAAAGACGTACTTCATTTATTGGTGTAGATCTCAAGGTGCCAATTTTCTCCCTTTCTTTTCAATTCCCGCCAAAATGTGAGCATTTAGTGGGAAAGTCAATTCCATAATTTTATAAAAAAAAAAAGTATCAAATGATCCTCATGTGATAATGTTTTGTAATGGAGATATATGACTAATCCACATTGGAACGAATTTAAAATTTTGGTGGCTAATTGACATTTTTTAAACTTTCAACGTTTAAGTATAAATCACCCAAACTTAGAGTGTCTCAGTATTTTTTTTTCTAAATAAAGCTTTAAATCCTTATGTTAAGAGCTTGAAGAAGTTACAGTCAAAACGTTAATGGCACCAATAATTAAATCTAAGGAGCACCAACAATGCATCTATCAAAACCAAAGCTTGTAATGACAATTCCTACTATCCCAAAAACATCCATGGTTATAGGAACAAATAGTCAAGTATTTAGAATGTAATGCATGGTTTATATCAAGGTTCGTTGTGCCGATACCGAAGCCTATACTGATCAACCAGTAGTGCAGTTTGGTATGCCCCTATACTGTCGATATCAGGCTCAAACTGACACAATAGGATAGAGGAAGAAAGGAAAAGAGCGAGAGGAGGAAAGGCGAGAAAGAGAGAGGGAGAGAGAACCTTCGAAGGCCATTGGAGGCCTGTTGCATCCACTAGAGGAGGAGGGCCGGCCAGGAGGGAGAAGGAAAGAAAGGAAAAGAGGGAGGGGGGAGGGAAGGATAGGGGAGAGGAAGAGAGCCTCTGAAGGCTCGCCAAGGCGGTTGGGAGGCCAGAGGTGGCTGATATCATTTCTTTTTTCGGAGGATTTTAGCAAGCCGTTGCCGGCTTCACCTGATATCCCTTAAAGAAAAAAAACTTGCCCCTATTTTGATTGGCCATCCTCGGCCCTCCAGTAGCCTTGGTGGGCCTTTGGAGGCTCTCTCTCCCTCTACCCTCTTTCCCTCCCCTTTTCTCTCTTTTCCTCTCTTTCCTTCTCCCTCCCCCTCCTCGCTGGCCCTCCTCCAACCCTCTAGCGGGCACAACGGCCCTCTGGTAGCCTTACCAAGCCTCTTGAGGTTCTCTCTCCTTCTCCTTCCCTCCCCCCCTCCTCTATCTCTCTCTCTTTTCCTCTCTTTCCTTCTCCCTCCCCCCTCCTCACTGGTGTCTTGTTTCGAATGCCAAAGCATCCCAGTCCACCACCACTACATTTAGGAATGGTTTGGCAATCATTGGTCTGTATTGGGGACAAGGAATTATATTTTACTTTGAAACCTTAGCATATACTTGCTTTAAGAGTAAATTAACTTCCCCACATCAAAAGCTTTCTTCCTTTCCAATCTAGACATTTTCTCAAGTCTAGCTAAACCTAGGATGGTTGCTCCCCAGTTATATGAGCTCAAATCAATTAACTGATACGGTACATCCTCCACCTGGTCAAGCGGCCTCTATGCTCTATAGTAGGCCCCTCAATTGCCCATAATTGACTCGGTGAGCAATTAGGCACCAATTTAGTGGGTACAAGTTCAGTAGAGTCAAATTGTAAAACATCCTAAGAGTTTAAAAGCGATGTAAGGGCTTGTAAATGGAGTTAAGGTTATCTAAATTTAAAAATAAAATGTCAAAAATATACAAACTAAACATGGTAAAAATGAAGATGTTTAGATGAATTTGGTAAGTTACCTAGGACAAAATAAACGAAAGGAGGCACAGATTTGCTTAAAGTATCAAGTGATGCAGACCCAACGAAGATGGTACAGACATGAGAAACAAAGTCTAAGGAGGCTTCTATGAGTACAAGTCCTCAGATTGGTATCATTAGTAAGAGGGAAAATCTTGGAGCAAAACCAAAATGTATTGTAATCTTTGTTAGGAATATTGGCAGAGAAGAATTCATAAATCCAACCCACATATTTGGGATAGGGCTTCACAATTATGGTTAATATCAGCATCTTTGAGATATTTCGAAAATAGTGTATCCCAAGCATCTTCACCCATTACTCTTGGGCAATTTAGACATCATTTTTCATCCAAGTGATGAAGAAGATCAACTTTGGCATTTATTTTTATAGCTATAGCTTTTGCTTGCCACCTATGTGTCCATGGGAGGAAACTCTTGAGGCATTTGAACTTCAAGTTTAGCTTTAGATGTACAAATCCCTTGTTTGTAAACTTATTACTAACATTATATTTCAACTATCTACCCTCACTTTTCTACATATTATATCTAGATTTAGAATTTCTCACCATGCGCCTAAAGCGAGGTACGCAATACCGTTCGGAACTGGGTGGTACAAGGCATACCATATCATGCTGATTCAATACTGGTATGCGGTATAGGGGGCGTGCCAACATTCTGTACGCCAAACCGGCCGTTATTCAGCGCATGCCAATATAGTAAAAAGATGGCACTAGCACGAGGCCCAGCACTGAGACAACGTATCTTGCCATGAAGATGTCTATAGATTTTGTCTCCACAAGCTCATTATCATCTAGATGTACATTTATTTCCAAGACAAGCAAAAACCAGTGAGCAACTTGAGATTGCCATGTTTTATGTAGTATAACATGTAAAAATTAGCTATTTTCAATAAGATTTGCTATCACAAAACTGGACCTGTACTAGTAACATCTTAGTACAGCAATGCCCAGTACGGGGGTTGGTTTCGTGTACCGATACTCGATACACCTCCCGTACCGCATATCCCGTACTATATATCCGTTTGGTATTGGTATAGTATGATATGCCTGACATGCATCAATACCAATTGATATGGTGTGCCATTATTTCGAACCTTTTGAACTTGTGATCTACTATTAAACCCAACAATGAGGGTCACAGGACTCACATAAGGAAAATGAGGAATTGAATAAAAATTGCTTTTTTTTAGAAAATTACAGCTTTGCACTGTAAAATTTATCTTCAGAAAGGTTTGTTGGCAAACAAAGAGGATGGTGTCAAGTGTTTTACATCTTTTGGTCTCAAGGACTAGGGAAGTCAGGAACAATTGAGGTTTTATGAAAAGAATGGAGCAAAGGGAATAATATTTGATCAGCAAAAGAAAAATTGATATAGAAAGAGGAAACGAAGGGTAATGCTTAAGTAGGATCAGGGCTTCAATGGGATAGAGTACAGTTATGAGTTATAACCAAAGGATTAAAATGAAAGATGATTAAAAGGTGCTGCACGCTGATCATATGCCATATCTGAAAATAACAGAAGGAAAATGAGTAAAAGGAGATGTTGAAAAAGACTATCAGAGAAAACCATTAGAAGACATATAGTGGATCTTGGAAGGATATCAGTTATCAGAGCAGATTTTGAATTTGGCGTTTTACCAGCAATAGATAATTAAGGGCCCCGCTCAGATGCCCTGCTAAACCACCCACTGGATATACCATATATGGTGAAGATTTGGAAGAGGGAAGTGAGGGAGTTAGCATGATGGTGGGACAGGGGTAGAGAGAGAGAGAGAGAGAGAGAGAGAGAGAGAGATCTGATTAATGGAAACTTTGGTTGTACAGCCCTCAAAAAACAAAAAACTGGGATACCAGAAATCATCTATCAGAAACAATCCAGTATCCTCAATTTTCAGAATTGTATGATCTGCAAGGCTTCCTGATTCCCTCAAATTTTTCTACTGTGGCCGCCTCTCTGAAAATTTGGTTCTGTGGAGAGTTATTCCTGGATAATTAGTCCAGGCATCCAAGCAGAGCCTAAAGAAAGAATGGGCTAGAAGAATATAAGAAAGAGAAGAGAAGAAAAAAAGATTGTTTGAACAAATCACGTTGAGAAATTACCTAAAAAATCACTCTAATTTCATAATTCCTCCACATTCACGCAAAATAACTCCCAAGACAAGTCTAATTGCGATTTTATCAAACCAAATAATTCCTAACCTTGTATATTATAGTAGTAAGATTCTCTTCCATGTACTTAACTTAAAAACAGATATCTTGACCAAATATATATCACTTCATCTGAAGTGCAATCACTTATTGCCCTAAGTTTTTGGAATAATAACCTCCTTAGCAAACAAACAAATCAAAAACAGCAAACATCAACTCCCAAAAGATGATTATTTTTGCATTATTTGCATCATTCTAAATGCATAAAATAATGTTGTCCGAAGTCTGAACCCTATAACATTGTTCACATGGTTTTCTATATTATCATATAAATTCCATCCCTCAATTCTCGATGCCTGTTACTCTGTTATGTGTTTTCTGCTTCCATGTAACAAAAATCTTTACTTGCTAGACTGTAACATACAAAAGCACAAAAATAGACCAAGCCTAATTGCAAAATTGCACAGTGATAATCAATGTGCTTTGGTTTTCTGCATTCCATTTGTCAAGGGCTCAAGGCTTAATAATCATTGTGCTTGGTCAAAATGCCATTTCAATCATGTGACTTGTGTTATCTCTCAAGTCCCTCATTTTAATTTTAATACACATTACTCATTTTCATCTAATACATAAAGTTTTTGATGGATGGTTTTTGACTTTGAAGTCAAAACAGTTCAAATATCAACAGAATCATTGTGGCATCCCATAGGTAAAATGGCATTATAATAAGAGCCATAAATCTGCACCTCATAAGCTAAAACTACGATTTAAATCACTAAGTACTATGTTTTTTCATGTCCTGCATATTCAAGCATGCCCGATAGTTCACTCCTAGAGGAGATTCAATAGCTTTGTTTGATGCTTCAGGTTCACCCATACCAACCTACCAAACAATACCCACTATCCCATATCCATATCCATGTACACAAAAGCACATTGTATATCCATGTTAGACCAACAAGGAGCATTCAGTATGCATAAAAGGTGACTTCAAAAGAAGACAGATATCATACCTCTAACAACATGGATGCTCTCCCCAGTCCGAGGGTTCCATATCCTCAATGATGCATCATCAGAACCGGTACAAATAATCTTACCTTCAAAGAACCATGATGTGGAAGTTGATCAGCCTCGTTTGATATTTTGGTTGAAATGAAGAAACATCAACAGTATACCACAATATATTTAAGTACCATCAGGAGTGAAAGAACCACAGGTGACACTGCTACTATGACCAGAGAATGTATTGAGCCAAGCACTTTTGTCAGCATTCCACATCCACACATTTGAATCTTCTGACCCTGCTAATATCAAGTGTCCTTTTGGATGCCATTTGAGCCACTGAGCAGTTCGAGAGGAAAAAAAAAAAAATCAGAGCCGCACAGTTTAACATGTAAAAAAGAAACCAAGAGAATTTGATAGATATCACCAGGCATTCATAAATCTCACCTCAAAACCTCCTCCAGAACCTTCAAGTGTACACTTAAGACTACCTAGAGATGTATCCCATACGTGTACAACTCCATCCAGACCTCCAGAAGCAAGTAACTGCCCATCAGAACTGAAGGCTACCGTAGAGACAGTATTTCGATGACCTGAGTATATAGAGCAAAGAATAAAAACTATAATGATACTGATCTGATTGCTTCATGAAATTTATGGTGCAAGCATTTGGAAGCATTTACATCCATATAACAGAATCTATGAAAAAGAACAAATCTTATTTGACATAGAGCACCAAACTATGGTCCAATACAATATAAATCATAAAAAATTGGACTGCTTATGGCATATCCCAGTAGCAATGAAGAGCGCTAATGGAATATTCCAGTAACTAGCACCAGGATGAATCAACCACAATCAAGAAAGTCCACATTCAGGTCCAAGAAACCAGTATGACAGCTTCAATCAACATTCGAAGCTAATGTGGAATATTGAGAACAAGTTACTTTGTACTTTGGCATGATTCCATGATATAATGTAGATATAAGGATAATATATGTTGATCAAAAGAAATCATGATTTTTCGTATATCATGAACAGAATCCAATGATTGGTTAGCTTGAGAGCCAGCAGCAGTAGGTAGAGCTCGGTAAGTTAGAATCACCTTCTCAACCAGCCAATTTCATAGCAAGGGAGGCTGTGGTGAATGCACAACAATAGGTAGAATGAAACGTGCCACACTCACATCCAGCCTAGCAACCACAAAGGTCAAGGGAAAGTAGGTCATCATCGCAAAAGCTCTAAGACATCTTTCCAGAGATTTGATAGAGAGACGGGAAGAAGAGGCCACTATGGTAGCTGATCTAGTTAGGCAAGTAGGTCAGTCAGCATGATGGGCCCAATCAAGCCATCAAATAGAAACAAGTAGGTAGGAACATCCAGTGAAAAAAAATAGCAAGGTTTCCCATGCAAGAACCAGCCCCTGAGCCAATTGACTAGTGGTATGATTCAGTACACCGCTATACTACTTCGTACTAGGCCCAAACCGACACAGCAAAGAAAGCAATGGAGAGGAAGAACCGGAGAGAGGAAAAGAGAGAGGAGGGAGGGAGGGAAGGAGAGGGAGATGGTGGAGACGCCAATGGTGGCTACCAAAGGCCCTCAGATGAACGGTAGAGTGGGAAACTCTGAACCTAGAGAGAGAGAGAGAGAGGTAGAGGGAAAGAGAAGGAGAGGGTGGGGAGGCTGACAGTAACTACAGGAGGGCCACGAAGGGCCCCAAAGGGTGGGATCTTCCTCCCTGCCCTCTGTCGAATTGAAATAGGGGCAACAGGGTTGTTGACTTCACTATAGATAATGATTAAAAAAAAAAAAAATCATGATCAAAATAGAGGCGGTTGCCCCTAATTCGATTCAATGGAGAACGGGAAGGAAAATCTCGCTCTTCGAGGGCCTCCATAGCCCTCTGATGGCCACCGCCAGCCTCCACACCTTCTCCCGCTCTTGTTCCTCTCTCTCCCTCCTCTCTCTCTCGATTTTCCTCTCTACGGAGGAGGGTGAAGCTCTAGAGGCCTCAATAACTCTTTGGTGGCCCTAGTGGCCTCTCCGACCTTTTCCTCTCCTTCCCTCCCCCCCCTCTCTTTCCTCTCTTTTCTTCTCCCATTAGTGTTTTGTTTTTCACGTCGAATCCCTCTTAGTTTGCTGCTGGTATGGTTCGATATATGCCCGAAACTGGATGGTTCAAGACGGTTCAACGAATCATGGAAAGTAGTTTCTCCACTTAGTAAGAAGGAACGAGAAAAGAAAAACTATAGTTCCATTGTAGAGACTGGATGAGGAGTTTCACTCTTTCCATTGTAGAGAGTAGATGAAGAGCTTGTTCACTCCATTTCCAATAGTACTAAGCCCTCAGATGACCAGTTGCCAAGATCATCTTACAACACCAGGAACGATGATAATGATAGTCCAAGTAATGATGCATCTGGGTGACTAGGAATGGACAGTGGATGTGGCACAAGTGTATATGACTCAATAGTTCCATGATCATTGATTCAATTGTAAGTCATAGTTCACTCATGTCATGCAAGATAGGGACCAAAGAAGGTGGTTCTATCTCAAATCATCTAGTTTCGGGCATACTAAACAATATCAAGGTGGAACCAGTATAATTCTGGCACTCGATTTGAAAAATCCAGCAACAAAGGAGAAGAGAGAGGAGATAGATGGAAGGAGAAGCAAAGGGAGGGAGGGAGAAGCAGAGGGAGGAAAAGAGGGAAAGGAAAGGAAAGGGGAGAGAGATAGAGGCTGAAAGAGATGAAGGGAGGGCCATAACCCTCATCTTGATGGGATCTCCTCTATTTCATTTAGATATAGGAGTGGTATTTTTATTTTGCTGGCTTGAATTAAAGTCAGGCTGGCAAAATGAAAAAAATCATCCTTATTTTGAAATGAAACAATGGAGGATCCCATCGAGATGAGGGTGAACCGGACCCTATCCTAGCCGATTGATGGTACAGTTTGATACATCCCTATATCGAACCCAAACCAACACGACAAAGAAAGTGGAGTGGGAGAACTGGAGAGGAAAAGAGACAGTAGGGGAGGGAAGGGGAAGGAGAGGCTGACCAGCCATAGCGATGGCCGATGAAGGGCCATAGAGAGCCATGGATGACCATGGTCGTGGGATAGGGTGAACCGGAGAGGGAAAGAGAGAGAGGGAGAGGGGGGAGGAGAGGAAGAGCCGGCCATAGCCAGTAGTGGGCGCTGGAGGGTTGGGGAGGCCCCGAGAGAGCCCTCCCCCTCCATTTGATTGAAAGAGGGGTGAGACATCCCTGTTTTGATTGCAAAATCATGATCTTTTTTTTTTTTTGTTGGTCCATAGTGAACTGTCGGATTCACTGTGAAGCAGCTTTATTGTGAATCGACAAAAAAAATAGAGGATCGCGATCAATCGAAACAAATGTGTCTCACCCCTGTTTCAACTAGACGAAGAGAGAGGGCCCTCTAGCAGCCTCCCCGACCCTCTGGCGGCCACCACCGAACACAGTCGGTTCTCTCTCTCTCTCTCTCTCTCTCTCTCTCTCTCTCTCCGCCCCCCCTCCCCCTCCTCTCTTAGGTTTAGTGCACCATAGTTGTCCATGGCCCTCCGTGGCCATGACAACCCTCCAACCGCCTTTGACGGCCTCAACCTTTCCCTCTCCTTCCCTCCCCCCTCTCACTCTTTTACTCACTTTCGTTCAGTGTTCTAGATTCCACGTTGGAACTGTACTGGTAGGCCACCAGTATGGTTTGGCCGTTCAATTCGACAAATCTAGGTTTTGACCCTCCCTCCGTCTCTCTCAGCCTCTCTATCCCGCCTCCCTCTCCCTCTCTCCCTCCCTCCCTCTCACTTTTCTCTCTTTTATTCTTCTCGCCCTTCCTCTCCAGCTCTAGCTTTGTCAGTACAGCATGCACCTTATTAAGGATTATACCAAAAAAGGGATATTGATGGGTATGCATTGATCCAAATACCATTAAGACAGCATTTTTAGCCTTCTAATTGCAGTTTTGGATTTTTTAGCATGTTTTCTTATCCAAATGCCATGTTCTTGCAAGAAATAGAATAGTACCAAGTTAAATGCCCTATTCAAGATTTTTCACATGCTAAAGTCATTGATATGCATAAATGTCAACTTGCAAACTAAAATAAATTAAAAGATATTGTGTCAAAATTAGCAATTGGAATGAAAGCAGAGAAAAAGTTTTATATTCATGATGTTAACAATGATAGTACCTACAACCCAGAATCACTCAAGTGATCATGTACTTAGCACTAGGTTAATTATCCATATGCAGTTTTACCAATATTTTTTAAATCTTCAAAATTTTTTAGCCTCTTGAAATGCTAGTTTGTTAATAGGAACTTTCTCAGAGAATCAACCTTATTTCTTTTGGTGCATCAATTTACATTCCCTTTTATTTTGATAATTTGACATCATGTTTTAAGCATATAAACATTTTTAATTACTAAAAAATAGATAATTTTGCAATTTATGATAGTCTCATGCATGGAATGCCGTACCGGGCCGAACCGCCCGGTACACTCCTTATCAAGCTGGACCAGCGGGGAACTGGTCCGGTTCGGCCCTTTTTTCCGTAAACCTCTCGAACCACACCAAACGACTCAGTTCGGTACGGCATGGGCCGGTACCGGGCAGTTTGGTCCGGTATGGACTGGTATGGGGTGGTGCGTACCGGTATGGAATAGTTTTTTTTTCTTTTCTTTTTTGCTATTGGATGAAATTTTTTTGATTTTTTTATTTATGGTACGGAGCGGTATGGTACGATACCGTACCATACCAATCGACAACCGATACGGGTTGCAGTATTGAATCCGTGAACCTTGATCTCATGCCTTGGCCTGGTTGGAACCTAAGCACGTCCAAATCATGCCTATTGTGGATTAAATTTTCGTAGCATGCATGTATCACTTGTGCAGAAATAATCATAAATTGGTCAACCTAGTATGAAAACCTTTGTAACAACTGATCCCTCTTCCTCTTGTTTCCACCTTCAAATGGTGAGAAACAGATTAGTCAACCTAGTATGAAAACCTTTATAGCAACTGGGCCCTCTTCCTCTTGTTTCCAACTTCAAATGGTGGAGCAAAAAGAGACAATCACCCTTAACCCACTTCCCAAGTGGACCCAAGTGGGTCACTTGGTTTGAGAGTGGTCTAGGCTCAAATCAGCACGAACTGACGTTGATACATGCAGAGCTGCTCTATACACCTTTGATATAGGCAGTTCGGATAGCTATCATGCAAATTGAGCCTCCCTCTGTCGAGGAAGCGTTGGTACAATATGTACCAAGCGGTACATGTCAAACTGCTCCGTAATTTAAACCTTGGACAGTTGGACTAGATACCATAGATTAGCAATCTACCTTAATCAACATGCTTGTCCCTGTTATATGAGGTCAGATTAAAGGAGAAAAGTTGTGATCAATCAAAGAAGCCTCAGAAAGTAAGAAAGCTTAATGGTAGGTTCTCAAACTTATAATGGATCATAAACCCTTTGAATCAATGTTGAATTTCTGGACATGCACCTCGGAACAAAAGACAAACCTATCTCAAAACCTGAAAAACGAATTGATGGGCATGAACTACCTTATTGCTTAGCAGTATAAATCCATGAAAATACCAAACAACCTTCAAAAGTACCTCTATTCTTCCAGCTTCCAAAGACCCTTGTCATAGAGGAAAGAAGATGAACATTAATATAAGGAGTTGCATTCATCTTTCCAACAGAAAGTACGAGCCAAATACCAACTTGAGTCAGAATCCCAATACATAACGACTATATGACTTCACGATTCATAGAATCTGTTTGCCCAAAGACCACAATTTTCAACTAGAATCATGTCAAAGATAAGATTTTCCTCAAATGACATCAAATGATTCAACTCAACAATTAAATCATATCAGAGAAAAAAAATGCTATACCATTTGCATGTAAAAAAACAGGACAGCACTATGGGCCTAATAAAGCATGAGGAAGCAAATGTATGCAAGGTGATCAGGAAATAACTGATTCAGTATATGAATATAGATACCTAACCAAATCATTTTTTCAATTCACAAATTTAAATGTGGAGACCTAATCTGTCAGAGGTACCTTTCAATACCTAAATAAGTATGTTAGTATCAATTCCCTCATAAGTTATATGGATTACAGCTATACACATTTTCATATGTTACTTAAGCATGGTGTTGGCAACTTACAAACTACAAAGAGCAGGTACCTGAGCATGGCATCGGTTATATTTATAATACAAAATTTGGGTTTTTTAACATGTCTGAACACTTGAATACTTCATGACAATTCTTCACACTTCAAGCTAGTGAAACAGGATGTATCACAGTTTCATATCAACTTCTAGGACTTATACCTAAAAATAATCAGTCTAATGTGAAATTCAGCAAAAGTTTCATCAATTCTATGAAACTACAAAACAATTGGTCCAACAAATTATCAATTATTCTCTAAAATTAATCAATAATATTTACAGAGAATATGGATGTGTCCCATTGTCTAATTTTGAAGGTTTCCATGTCCTTGTCTTCTGGAGACTTGGCCACTCGACACTTGGATCACATGTCCAGGTAAATTTTGACAAAGAGATAAAGATTTGCTTGTAGAAATAAGTGATTAATTTAATACTCTTATCAAACAGCAATCTTTCAAACAATATTCCTGATTTAACACAATTTCAAACCCATTGTAAGATATGTCAGTTAGAAATGGAACAATACCCTCAGTCAAAGGTTTCAAGGAGTAGAAAAGAAAGCTATTAGTGTAGCAGGAATGGATATGTTGCCGGCAATGAATCATTTTCCTAAAGTTTATTGAGGAAGAACGAAAAAGAAATTGCCAGCAAATCATGTTCCTCAAGTTTATTAAGCAAATAAAAATAAATAAGCCAAGTTTCCATTACAGAAACACATCTCACTTATCGAACAAACCTTGGAGCTCTAGACGTGCATCTGCAGAACCAATCTTCCACAAAAATCCTCTATCATCCTTACCCCCAGTAGCCACAAGAAATGCATCTGTTGGACTGCAAGCGACAGTGTAGAGTTCATCTACATCAACACAGATGCAGCAGTCAGAAAATTTTAGAAGTTGTTTTAAATTATTTTTATGTCAGCAAATAGAAGGCTAACAGAAGCACTGTAAAGCAAAAACAAGCATGATTTCTCCAAATTAATCAAAAGAAAGCCTTATGAAGTTGTGCAAACATAACCAGTTTTCAGGTTAAAACCAGTGCAAACCAAATATGATGCATAAGAACAGCAAAATGGAACATCCAATGAAAATTTGGTTTAGTCAACTTGAGCAGATCAATCCCCAGATAGAATGTTTCATGGTGCACTCTCATTAATAATGACTATAACAACAACTAATATCATTAGTTTTCTCCCCTTCTATTTCCATGTATCCATCTTTTCTGATCCTTAAACCATACCAAGTGACTTGGCTAGCTAGTCTAAATTCTATTGACATGATACTTTAATAAGAAAATGTATGGTTTTTTATGGTCTAATAACTAGAGATTAAACTCCTTAAGAAGAAAAGGATAGATAAAATGTTATAAGAGTTGTCACCTGTGTTAGCCAAACCACTCAACTTAACCTGAAGTACCAGAACTGTTATAGTACTTGTCACTTGCATTAGCCAAATCACTCAATTAAGTCAAAAGTATCTAAACTTTATACCAAAACCATGATTCGCTGTCCCAATACTAGACCCCATCCTGGTACTATCATATTACAATGTCGATATGCCATACAGTACGAAACGGTGAGAAATATCAAGTGTCGATATGATACAAGATTGTATCAATATGGTACGCTCGATACAATACAATACCAACTGGTATGGTAAATCTTGACTCAAACACAAACACAAACACTAGTATGATACCTAGATATGGCTCTTTAAGAAGATATTCCTAGACATTCAAGTGATCCACTGCATATACACGCATCCGGAGATGACAAAGAATTAAAACGTCGGAAGATCTAGAATTTTGGTTGATCACTCTAAAATGGCCTTTGACGCAATGGTAAGGTTGCTCCATTATGACCTAGAGTTCATGGGTTTGACACATAGAAACAACCTCTTTGCATGTGGGGTAAGGCTACATATAACTGACCCTCTCAGACTCCACAATGATGAGAGCTCATGCATTGGCCACCTTTTTATCACCCCAAAATCTACAAGCCCTCTAGGCACTCTGTGGCATAAGATGAGGTGCTATATTATATTCAAAAAGGTTATCATGGCTGTTCAATAATATTAATATATCATAAATATTCTGATTTCTTTATTAATTGTCAAATCAGTGTGAGATTTAGATTATTTCATCTTGAATATTGGTAGTTCTCGATGCCATTCATTAATGCTATGACCTCCTGTAACCAATATGAATTTGAATTGTTAATTTTAACACATATTTCAGATGTACCCTTAATTCCAAGTTATGTGATGTTATGTCCTAAACATGCAATATAAAAAACTTCAACACATATCAAAATCCATAACCAGGGCACTTAAAACGGTTCACAATGTTAATACAATAAATAAACAATAAAAAAAGGGCAAAGAAGGCAGTATTGGAGGCCAGAAAAAGGACATCCTTGGGGTGTATCAGCCATCTCAAAGTGTATCACTCAATACTTTTTGTTGATACTACATGTGATACATGGTGTATACAGCATGCACCATACCCACCCTTTGGTTGATGGGGTTTTGATACTTGATATTTCAAACTTTGCACACAACCCAAAAAAAAAAAGGACAAATACATGGACATACTGCAAATGCTAAGAAAAAAAAATCCAAATCTAACACCCTAATTGTCACTATTATAAAGATCATTTAAATCCATGTGTAATATGTCCATGTAGATCACATTTCACAACAAATCATCTATGCCTCTAATTAATGCTTTGTCAACAAGTAGCACATGCAACTGTACCATTTTATGCAACCAGAGTCCAACACGTGCAATGTACATGCAAAGAATCTCATTTTTCTGCCTCTCCAGATCAAAAGGTGAACATGGAAAATGAAAGAAAACGGAGAGATCTATCCATCAATTTTCTTTCTATTTTTCTGCAACTTGATAGATATCTACTAATCTACTTTTACTAATATATAATGGAAAATGTCTTGAGGCCAGCCTCAAAACCTAAAGCTAGGCCTCCCTAACCCAAAAGAAATAGAAAATTATGTGATCTTCACTTCTCATGCACCTAGGTCCCACCACCCCAAAAAATAAAAAGAAAAATGCGCTTCCCATGTTTAGTTTCTATAATTCTATAGAGATAGAAAAATTTCGACATTCCTCCTTTAATTGCAACAATCACAAATTCAAAAAGATTTCTGAAATGGTTCCTCACATGCAAGGTAAGCCGAATTGACCCAAACCACCCAATTTGGGGCATATCGACCTAAACCGATGCAATATCAAGTTAGTTGAGAGGTTCATCTCAGGTAAAGGGTTTGAACCATCTTGAATCAAGCGGAAACTATCACATAATCAAGTTTCAATGGTTTAGCTTTCAAAGGGTTCATACCAACCCAAATTGAGCAGAATCGCTCGCAAGGTTCGCCGCCTAGTATAGAACCCTGTGCTAGTATCATCTTATTATAGTGTTGATATGTGGTATGGTACAAGATGGCGAGGAGTATCAAGTATTGGTATGGTATAAGACTATATACTAGTTTAGTATTGGTACAGTACAGTACAACTGGTATAATACGATACTGATCGGTATAGCAAACATTGACCGCTTTTTTATGCTTGGTTTGGAGTGGTTTAGATCCCTTACACTTTTTCTTTCCCTTCTCCCTTCCTTTCTTTCTTTCTCTTCTTCTTCCCTTCCTTTCTTTCTTTTCTTTTCTTCTCCTTTCTTTCCTTTCTTCCTTCCATTTTTTCCCTCTTTCTTTCCTTTTTCTTTTGTTCCCGTTCCATTCTTTCTTTCTTTTTCTTCTTCTTTCCTTCATTTCTTTCTTGTTTCCTTCTTCCCTTCCTTTCATTCTTCCATTTTCTTCTTCTTTTCTTTCTTATGTTCGTTCCTTTTCTTCTTCCCTTCCCTTCTTTCTTTCCTTTTTCTTCCTGCATATACTATGTAGCCACAATTCAAATACTTCAAAGTTCAAACAATCATAAATCATAATGATCTAAATCAAGGTTGGTGGACTCAGTATCGAAAGCTGTGCCGGCCAGCCAACAGTACGGCTCGGTATGGGTCCGTACTAGACCGGACCAGCACGAACAGACATAGAGGACAAGAAGAGAACCGGGAGGAGGAAAAGAGAGAGGGGAGGGGGAGGGAGAAGGGGGGAGGAAGGCTGGAGGAGACGCCAGTAGTGGCCACAAGCGGGCCACTGGTGCGCTCAGAGGGCCTTCAAGGCCTCCACTTCCTCCGCCAATCCTCGGCTGAGAGACAGAGAGATAGAGAGAGGAGGAGGGAAAGAAAAGAAGGGAGAGTAAGCCATTGGAGAGGCCGCTTGATGGAGCAATCATGGCCTCTGGCGCTACGAGTATGAAACAAGGGCAATCACAAGATTTTTTTTTTTAAATCCTGATTACTGTGAAGATGGCAAATCCATTCTGGCTTCACTTAAGTGAAGTCAGCACACCCATTGCCGACTTCACTATTTCTTAGATTTTTTTTTTTAAATCTTGAAACAATGAAGCTGGCAAATCCATCGCCAGCTTCACTATTCATTGTCATTTTAAACAAAAATGATGATGAATGAACAGGGAGGATCGCCCCTGTTTTGTGGCCATGGCTCCGTCCATGCGTTTTTCGCAGTCCAGCGGCCATGGCGGTCGCTCGGCCCCCTTCAACAACATCTCTGCCAGCTGCGCCTCCCTCCAGTACCACCGCTCTCCCTCTCTATCTCTCGATTAAAAATCCTATCGAACAACACTGAGCAGCGGCGACCTTAGCAGGCCACCACTGACCTCTAGTGGCGGCGTGCCCTCTCTTCCTCCCCTCCTCTCTTTCTCTCTTCCTCTCTTTCCCTCTTCCTCCTCCAGTGTGCCATTTTCCTTAGTCGAATTGTCCCGATTTGCCGCTGGGACGGCTCGGAAAGCCTTGAACCATCCAATTCTGGATGGTTTAGCATTCCATGATCTAAATGTATCATGTTCCTTGATCAATCTACAAGGACATTATTATAACTTTAAGCACCTAATGATACGTAAATAAATACAAAATTGTTGGATTTAAATGTTCCAAATTACTATCACAATTTCTTTCCTTTTGATAGGTTATCATATTAAAAGCTCTAGTTTATAATGTAGTTTGTCCTTTCACGTGGTTTTAGCTCTGATGGTATTATTTTTGCTAATTTCATTGTAGTTCTTGGAGCATTGATGGTTGTAGCCTAAAATGTTATTGAAAATAATCAAAGTGCTTGATGACATATAAATTCAATCTTACCATGTCTAATTTTTATTTTCACTTGAAGGAGACATCATGAGCTAGTGCTATACAATTCTATGAGATAATATCTTAGGAAAAGCTTGGAACATTTAAAGCTTAATAAATTTCTTGATATTTATTAGCATGGTTGATCAAGTAATCTAAGAGTTAATATGGTATTGCTTTTGGGTTGTTCTTAGAAGCTTTTGATACCAGCTACCTACAACCGTGGTTTGAATATTACATATATCTAATACCATTGGATATTCCTTAGAATTTCTAATTACTACTAGTGCTTTTCAAATTTCAATTTTTTAAAATGTCTAAATTTGCGGATAGGAAATTTATTAAGTAATGTGAACATCCATAGAGCCTTCGCTGGGTACTTTGAAGAGTAAATGAGGCATATTTAGGTGCTTTAAAAGAACAATACAATACTTTTAAATATCCATAAACCTTAAAATAATCCTTCAAAACAAAAACAATGAAAAAACAAAAAAAGAAATCCAAAAAGATGATGTACTGGGATGCAAATGTCAACACGGTGCATTTCAGTATGGTAACATACTGATTAGGCAATGTACAATACCTAGCACCAAAACTGAGTGTGGACCTTGCTCACATGTGCATCACATATGTTAAGATTGTAGTGAGAGAAAAGAAAAGGCAAAGCTGGAAAAGCATTTGTGGACCTAATTTTAGTATGCATGGGAAAAGAAAGAAGAAAAATAATCTAGGACTCTATTTCAATTTTTGAAATCAAACTGATAGGGAATAGAACGTATTAAAAGTTCAAGCCCCACAAAAAGGGAACTTCACTTTTCTCGAACAGCCACATGAAGCTAGCCTCATTCCTTTGCCATTATATAATACATATAGGTACAACAAAAGACATGATAGTACTTAATGCTTAGTCAATCAGATTTCCTATAGTTTCATCCAAGGTTTTACATACCGGTATTGGACACCATGCCGGTTACTCATCGGCACAGTACTGTACCGGTCTATACCGTACCGGTCCGTATCAACAATAAAAAATTCAAAAAAATCCTATCCGATGGCAAAAAAAAAAAAGAAAATCGGGCCGAACTGGATTGAATCGAGCTACACCGGGCTGTATCATACCAAACTCTACCCGAACTGACAGAACCGAAAAACCGACCGAAACCATCCCGGTTCCCCACCTGACCGGCTCAGTTCACCCTGTACCGACCTGTTTAGTCTGGTACAGTAAACCATGGTTTCATCTAAAGCTAGATATGTTACAATTTTAAACACTACAAAGAGGGTTATCTTTATTTGTGGTCAATTCATTAAATCTGCTTTGGCGGACTCCACTAATTCCCTTTCTTCTCCTTCCTACAAAGTGTCCTAACTATTCCTAAAGAAGAGAGGAGAGGGAAGAGAGTAGAATAGGAACAAGGTACTTGGAAAAGAGTACTTTGCCACCTCCTCCATTTGTCCTCTACCATGACCTCATGCTACCAGATTTCTTTTTGCATCTAGGGATTTGACCACCCCAAGCTCTCAACAACAGGCAAGGAATTGTTTCACTATAACAAATTTGCACATGACACAGCTCATTATGCCAGACCTAGAAACTTGATGCATGCATCTGACAGGACCAATAACCACCAAAGCTGCACATGCAAGAACCAAGTCTGCGTGAAGCATCTAGGCACCCACTACATGGCCCATTGACATGGACGGGAAGCTTCGGACATATGATGGGCATGGAGCCACATATGCATGAGCAGCAACATAAACCACTTTCTACATCATTGGTATTTTTGTCCCAATTACCAATAAAAGTATTTCCCTAGACTCATCAAAATTTTCCTATTGCTAAGAATTTGTCCCACTCCATTTCTATCCCATGGTTAAGATATAAAGAGTTGATCTATGCTTCCAAGTTCCATAAAACAAAAGCACTATATGATATAGTCTGCTATCTACCATTCTTTTTGACCATCATATGTCATTACCATTAACTTCTTATGTCTCTACTTCATTGAGCCCTCACTTGGTAGAAAAGAAGGCAAAAAAGGGCATAACTTTTACCAAATTGGTTGCAACAATACCTGAGCCCAAGTTCCCTGAGCAAACTTGATGAAAGATGATCAAAAAGATCAAGCTTTGATACCCAAATTGATATAGAAAGGAAAGGCTATGTATGGACCAAGGTCCTGTTGATCTATGGGATTTAAGTCTATCAAACAAACAACTTGTTCATGTGAATATCATGTTTGGCTCAAATTAGGCTCACTTGATTAGTAAATGAGCTAGCTAGAGCTAGGCATTATCCACTTAAGCTTATCTTGATTAAGATCAAAATAAAAATTACTACATTAATAAATAATATATTACACTTTAGTTATTATTTATAGACTGAAAATTTATCTTTACATTACAATTATTAGAGACAAATATAATTTGCATCAAAAGAATGTATTCCAACTATAATACTGAGATACAATGATAGAAATTCATTGCAACCAACTCTAATGAAAGTCCCCATTTTTGTTTATAAGACTACATCAATCTTAACCTTTTCTAATTTTTTTCTACCAAAACTGAGCTAGTCCATCCAAATTGTTAGTAGGAAGCAAAGAAAATACAAGATGAAATGACCAATAGGAACCCATGAGCTTATATCCAAAACAAGCTGAGGCATCAAGACATGAACTTACCTGAATGGCCCCTGAATATGTAAACAGAATCATCAGCTTCTTCTGCAACAAAAATAACACAATGCATTAACCACTAATCTTGAATAAAAAGATAGAGATGACAAAAATGTTAATCCATAGTAACAATAATATCCAGAAATTTTACAGCCAATCAAAGCAACTTCTTTATCAACAGCACTCATGTGTAAAAGAAGAAATCTTCAATAGGTTATATATAATCATAAGGGGAATTTAAACTTGCAAGCCTTGTTATAAAGTTATTGCAGGTACCAGAAAAAAGCAAATTCAACAATGCCTTAACTAAAAAGAAAAAACAAGAAGAAGCCAATATAACTATATTCCCCCATAGCAACTAGAAGAAATAAATCAATAGACAAAACCCAAGTTCATCAATAAATTCTAAATAAAGTAGTAAAAAAGGCATGCAAATGCATGTAGGATCAACAAATAAAACTTGTAATCAGAGAAAGGAATGTTTATCATAATGTCTAGATTTCTACTGTAGAAAATATTATAAAATCATAGTGAATTATTGTCTGTTCTTAGTGAGGGGAAATACTAGAACCATATACTCTAACCTTTCAACAGAACCAGAGCCTTACATTTTATATTATGTTTCTTATGATCTCAAATAATGGATTACTTATTTATCAAGAAAAAAAAACATGTAATCTCCATTGTCCGCTATCATAATATTCCTAAACCTGAGCTTCCACTTCTCAATCTGCCAGGAAAGGAGTTATCTCCAAACAGACCAAGCTTTACATCAGAACATGTCACAAAAAACACCTCATTCAAAAGAAAAAGTACAGCATATATTAGCTGGTTGTTTATATTGGTCAAAAATATAACAGGTGTCCACTTCCGACATGAACCAACTCTAAGTACCAAGAATCAAGTAACCTTCACAGGCAAGAGATCGAGCAAACTCCAACCATACAACTAAAGAATCAGAAGAGCAAGCAACAGAATACTATCAATGCTTATTTTGTTATGTTTGTTTAAACAACCCTTTTCGAGGTTTGTTTTTTAGATCCATATGAATCTACATCATAGTTTCCAAACCAAAAAGTCTCATATGAGAATAGTTCCTTGCTTTAGATTGTGCTGGAACTTTTCTCTAGTTGGAGGTTAAAAATTGGACCTCTCCAGTTCAGGCACTAAATGGAGAGTAATTAGGGGTGAATCCCAAGTCCCATATTTTAAGTGTAGAGAGAGAGGGGAAGAACACAAGTTAGGAAGACAACCGGCAAAGTCCTAGATAAAGGATTTGCAATAGGTATCAGAAGAAATTGATCTGGTATAGGAACAAATATTGAAAAGACGATTAAAAGAGGTATTACTGCATCATAGTTTAGAATTTTTGGATAGATAAGATTGATTTAATTATATTTGATGGTTGAAATTGTTCCCAGACAGAAACTATTAGCACTTTTATATATTACTTGTACAAACTATATGTGCCAATGCACATTTATGATGAAAAATATAACAAAGAAGTTATATGTTTGACACAGATTTAAGTAATGAAAACTTATATGAATTATATTAGCACAACATGTAAGACATTTGAATGCTGAGGTTTTAGCGTCAAGGAAAAAGAACAGTTCCCCTTTGATTATTAAAATGGATATGATGGAGCTATTCCATCTGATCTTTTGATTAGTGCACAAAAAGCACACGTAGTTAATCAAAAAGAAAAAATGATAATCAAGTAGTTAGGCAAACTAAAATACACTCAAGTGCATTTAGCACATGATTTACAGCATCGGTGCTTATGTACGATACTAGTACTGAACCAAAACTTTGTATTACAGACATACCGAGTCTTGGTACGTTGGGCATACTGATACTGCACCAGCATGGTAGCGATATGTGGTCCGGTACCAAGATTGAGAACCTTGATTTGACCTCAAATGCTTACCATTGAAAATCAATGATGGACCTCTTAGAATAAAAATTGACATCATTGATCATGATTTGTGGTGAATAGAATACCTAGAAATTTTAAAAGACATATTTTGAAATTTTTTATCCATGCAACCATTAAAATTAAGAATTTTAGTAGTAGGATGCCATGTTTTCATTCAATCCATGTCTTGAAGCAACCACATAAAATGAAACTTGATCCATATATGTCTAAAAGAATTTACACAAAAATCAATGGCTTGGACTTGCTCATGAATATAATGGATGTTATAATATCATAATTGCTATTATGATTATAATGGATGTTATAATATCATAATCGCTATTATTTTAGACCTTGCCTTGTAAAGGTCAAGCGACTTGTAGAATTGATTCTATTGGAGTACTTCCCAAACTTGTCCAACTACCGACACACAAAATACAATATATTTATACCTAATTCCATTAATCAACTTGTAGTGCTTCTCACGTAATTTAGTGTTACATCTCTCACCAAAAGTTGTATTTTATTGGATGGAGGGTTCTCATATTACCCTGTTTTTTATTATAGAATTCTCAAGTGTAGGTTTTGACCTTCATGAACCTACCAGCAGAATATCTACAACGAGAGAGCCATTTTATCATATTACTCTTATCACTATTTTTGGGACACAATAGGAGCATGCAACATCACTCTTATCTAAAGTAGTCCAATGTTATTTTCCCTTTGATTTGATCAATCCTCACAGCTATTTGCATACTTCCAATACATGGGATTGAATGTCAAGAAGATGGAGTTGTGTGTGCGCTATAAATGAAAAGCTTTCTGAATAAAAGGATCCTTTTGGCCAATCATAAGTCCTAAATGTTATTTCTTTCAATCTTACAAGCAATCAAGCTTTTATCTTGTGAACTGCAACATAGTAATTTCTTTTTGGCCAACCATAAGTCTTAAATGTTATTTCTTTCAATCTTACAAGCAATCAAGCTTCTATCTTGAGAACTGCAACAATGTTAATTTCTTCTTTTCTGATAGGAATATTGACGTTTTATTCCTTAACTGTTCCATCAAAATTCTTCAATGTTTCTCGATTACAAATGGAACAACAAATCCGCCAAGCATTACATGGATGAATATTGATGATAATCTTCTTTCACCCAAATTATAATACCCTTCAGCAATCCAACGTTGATATCTTTGTGAAATTTAGGGCATCAGCGAAGTTTCCCAGACAAAACAGCACTTTCAGTTCCCTCAAATCAACTTAGATGAGTCCTCTGGACCAATATTGGGAGAAGAAATCACCACCTAAAATAAATGAACAAATAGATACATTCCAATAGCAACTAGAAAGAGTTTTTCTCGTATCCCAGGTATCGTTTTTCTGTTCCCAAACAAAGAAAATCGTTTTTCTGTTTCCACAGATAAACCAAATCTATCTCAATAAATTCACAACGGCCACTCCAAAAATGTTATTGAATTTTATTTTTTTTTAAAAAAAAGACAATCCAAATGAATTAACCAAAACTACATACCATCGTCGATATCGGGATCCATCTCATCGTCCCGGTCCGGAAGATCTGCATCATATTAAAAGAAGAAAAGGCGAAATTAAGCGGCAGATGAGAGAGAGATAGAGAGGTAGTGGAGAGGAGAGCGCAAAAGAAGGGATTTTGGACCCTCTTCGTCGATGGGGATCTCTTGGATGATGTCTTCGTCATCCAAGAAGACATCTCCCCCGTCGGAGTCATTGCCGTCAACGTCGTGTACGCTCATCTCTTCTCTTCGCCCGGCGGTGGTGGCTCGAAAGCGGCAGTGGAGGCTTTGGCAGAGGTTTTCTTTCTTGTCGGGCCTCCGGGTTTGCGTTTTATTTCGTCGCGCGACCGCGATAAACGGCCATAACTTATGGTCCACCTGGATTTTAACTGCCTGGAGCCCGTCACTTTGCGGTCCATTCGGATTTTAACCGCCTGCAACCGGTCACACAGGGCCCATCATGATTGCATGCACCAGGTGCGAGAGAACCAGGGCAAATCCCGGAGCACATGCACGGTGGATAGCGCGCAATCGGGAATAGGTGAAACACGAGGGGTAGCGTGGCGTATTATCCACCGTGGGATTTACGCGGTCCGATGGCACCTGGTGCATGCAATACGGAGGCGCGCTCGGGGCATGATCAGACAAGCCTGCGATTGGCCCTGCTCCATCGGCCGGATCCAACCCTAACAGCCCAGATCCCATCTAACACATATCGGATCTGGGACAGACAATAGCGAAACACACTTCAAATTCCCAACCCAACACCCCACCCCCAACCAAGAAATTATTCCATGCACCAAATACAATTAGACCACCGTAAACAGTGGATAACACGCCATGCTATCTCTTATATTTCATCAATTTTTGATTGCACATCATCAATCGTGCATCTACTTCAGGATTTACCCTGCTTCACTTGCACCTAGTGCATGCAATAATCTCTTCCCTCTAACACCACCAAATAAAATATTTTTATTTATTATATTTACATCCAATAATTTAAAAAATTAATATTTATATTTTAAAATATAATAGATTACTCAAGCTATTTTAAAAATATAAAATAACTAAATTATCCTTCATTATAAATCTAGTAAAAATAAGCCAGCCAATCTCAACCTATTTTTCCTATCTCTTCTTCCCCCTTTTTTTTTTCCATCTCATCTTCTCCTTTTTTTTTCTAAGATTAGAATTTTTTTAATTACAAAATCCATCCACTTTATTTGATTAATCTCACAGAATCGTAGGAGCACCTCTGACTAATTATGCCTTTGTAAGCGATAGAGAGTTGGCTCCTTATTTTTTTGTCATATGATAAGATTTATTTATATTTTTTAGTAAAATTTTTATTTTTTTACAATGCATGTATTTTCTCCTAACTATATATATGGATATTTTGACATATTGATAGAGAGCTTACATTTTTTGTTTAATTTTGTTATTTTAATAGTAGAAATTCTTTAAAAATAGCCATAAGTGGTCTCCTTCCTCATATTATGTTGTAAATGAACTCGAAGTACTTGTGAAAATGGAATTATAATTATAAATGAACTTGATTGGCAGTCCCTCCTCCTTATGGCTGTCCAAGCTTGTAGAGTAGATGAAATTTTTCAAATATCACTTTTTTTTCTCCTTTTTTTTAATGCAGGTGAGGAAGATGCCTACTAGTTGACAACTTTATAAATTTACTATGAAAATTCATTATAGATCATATATTTTTTTGAATTATTATTTTTTTGACAAATTATATTTTTGAGATTGATATGATAAAGATAAAAGGGGGATGATTTTATATATCTATGATGGATATCATTATTGCAAAATTTTGGATGAGGTCGGCTGGAGACCAAGCTAGAGGTCGGCCTTGAGATGAGCTAGGAAAAACTTCACCACCACAACCAAAAGTCTACTAGCCAGAATTTGTCCAATCGGAGACTCTCCGATGTTTAAGCTAACCATAGTTTTAGAAATAGTCAACAGAGAGAGAAAGAGAGAGAGAGGGAGAGAGGGAGAGAGAAAGATCTAGAGAGAGTTTTTCAAAAAGAATTTACTTGAGAGTCTCCTTCCCTCCTTTTTATATATAGAGAGTAGTCCATTAACCATTACCCTGAATTTTTCAGACTCAATTATGATGTCTAATAATGGCCTACAATATAGATAATCTTAGGCATATATTGTGAGTAATTATTATGACCACAATGTACTGCTATGGCCATAACGATGTCCTTCGTGGTAGAAATCTCGGCCCTATTTAAGCGAGTGATGGAAAAGCCTTTGGGAACTTAATTGGGCCAAACTATCTCTAAATACATCGATCATCGGTAAAATCCCTCGAAAGCTGTATAATTGACGTCTGAGGTCGGAAAGTTGATTGCCTTCACAACAGATAGCAATCACTAATGATTTGGCTATCAAACTAATTCGAGATTAGGTGTTGATTAGTGGTAGTGGTGCTAAGATAAAAAGTATAATGCACTAGTTTGATTTTTTTTTAAAAAAATCAAAGTAAAGAAAAAGGTCTACACATTTCACTTTAACATATTAATCACATAATAACAGCCCTACTTATGCATGCAAGAGATTTATCAATTTCATAAGGATCTCTTATTACTCTTATAACTATTTCATTCTAGTTGGAATACTATCTTTTAAATGGTTGGCTATTAACTCAATATAAATTAACTTAGTGATTCATCTGTGCATAGGTGCAACGGCTTATCATAATTTTATTGTACACTATATAGATCGAGAATATTGGATCGATAATATAGATGAAGATTTTTATTCATATTTAGAAATGATGGTTGATTTATATAAACTTATTAGTAAGAAGGATGTGAATCTTACTATCTCATGTGACAATAAATTTTTTATTAAGAATAATAATCAGCTAATTTATATAAACTTTTTTGTAAAAAGAATGTGAATCTTATTATCTCATGTGGTAGTGTATTTTTTATTAAAAATAATAATTTTGATCCATATATTTAGCATAGATCAAAGAGTTGAAGAGATATACTTATTTGTTAAAGATAATGTGGATAATTCAGTTTCTTCTATAATTATTATTTTTTGGATGAGATGCAAGTGAAGTTCAAGTTGGAGGTCAAATTAGAGGATAAGTTGGAGGAGAAAAGTTGAAGAAGATATTGGACATTAAATTAGAGAGAAAGTTAGAGATCAAGTTGGAGGTGAACATAGAGATAGATGTGAGAAAGGTGTGGTGAGAAAAGTATACCATTATATATTGATAGAAAAGATGATGTACATGAATTGTCTGAAGAAGTTTATCCTTTTTTGACTCAAATAATGGTGACTAGATGATGAAAAAAGAGTCTAATGATGGGGATGGAAATGATTCAATTGATAGGAGTGATAATAAGAGATCTGAGGATGATAGCAGTGATGATTAGCCATTTGATGTAAACTCTATTGAATTAGTTAATCCATTGACTAGTAGTAAGTTATCCAGTTGTAAGTTAAGGAAAAGAAACATTTCCTTATTGAATATAAAGGACAATCCATTTAAGATTATGGGTTGGCAAATTGTGTTTGATGAAGGGTAGCTATTTGTAAATGTGAATGAGTTTAAGAATATATTAGAGATTATATAGTCCTAGATGACTATGAACTTAAGAGGGATAAAAGTGAATTTGAGAGAATGACTGCCCAGTGTAGAGATCAAAGATATAATTGAAGAATTCATGCATCTATTATACTTGATAGTAGGACCTTCATGGTAAAATCTTATAGGGGCAGCATACATGTGTAAGGTCAAAAAGAATGATAATGCAAACTCCAAATGGATAACTAGGATATTAAAGCCTCATTTAAAGGCTGATCCATATACAAGTTATGAGTTAATGTACTAAATTTTGGCCAAAAAATATAATGTCGAGGCCTCACATGATGCAGCTGTATAGAGCAAAAAGAAAGACACTGAAAGTAGTTGAGAGAAAGCATAGTAAGTCATATTTTAAGATGCCTAAATATGCTGTACTACTTCAGGTAAAGAATTCTGGTATATTGGTAAAGATTTTGCTATATCAGAGGGCTGTACAATCCAAAGTATTTGCAATATTTAAAAAAAAATTTAAATGCTTTGAGGCAATAAAGAAAGGTTATTTAAAGGGATGATCCTTTTTAGAGTTGAGTAGTGCCATTTGAAAGGGTCTTTTGGTGGTGTAATACTTTACGCATTTTTAATTAATAAGAACGATAGATTACTTCTTGTGGCTAATGGTGTGGTAGAGATTGAGTGTAAGAATAGCTAGAGATTCCTTTTGAAGCATCTATATCTTTGCATTGATGGTGGTATAGTAAATGATCTATTAATTATAATATCTAATAGGCAAAATATATATAGTCTTTCATATTCTATGCTTTAATTTACTTACAAATTATTTGATACGATAATTTGGCTCACATTTTAGAGCTTTGATTTAGGTATATAGTTGGTTACCTCCAATACCAAGATAATGTAATCAATAATGTAGTCTTTATAGCAATACCAAGATGCATGTGTAAACCTCGTAGTATAATATAATCTATACTCTGGTGAAGTAAATCTTTGGTATATTGCATTAGTGTGGATGCAAAACCACTAGTCCATCTTAGAGTTAGACAATCTAAGGATAAAGGTAGGAGTGGGTCAAGAAAAGTTTTGAAAAATTTTATGTTCTTTACTCAACCATTCTATTGGATAGCTTTAATATCCCAATGACATACTTCGATAATTTTCTAAGTGGATATCATTTACTTCTAAAATTGTTAAATAAATACTCATATCAAAGAAAGTTAGTATTATATATTAATATTTTTTTTACTCGAGGATGAGTAAAGTTCAAGTCGGGGGGTATGATGAATACATTAAAAATAATATAAGAAGTATTAGAATCTATGTTATTTAATCTTTTTTATTTTATTTTTGATACCTTTTATGATTTTTTTTAGGAATAATTAATTATGAAGACTTAATCACAAACCAACCAAAAATGGCCCTCCAACACATGCAGATGAAGTTCAAGTCTAAATTTAAGCTCATCAGGCGTATGATATACGAAGATACATAGATGCGGGTGTATGAAAAAAAGAGAATGCATGTGAAAATAATTCAAAAAAATACCTTTTTATAATTATTTTATAAAGAACAAGAAATGGATTGTGGGTATTTATGAGCATTTAATGAGGGGCTTGCATTTAATGTAAAAATAATAATAATAAAGAGAGAAAGAAGCTCATGGATGTGAGTTGTTTCATGCAAGCATGTGCGCCCAGGGAGGCAGCCGTATGCGAGATCGTGAGCATGAAGCAAACACAGCAAGAAGGCCATGTGGAAAAAAAAGATATATATATATATATATATAATTTTTAGAGAATGATTGAATGGCAACTCTTCCTCTTGCCTTATCTTTCTTTCCTTTCATCTCATCCATCCAAATCTCTTTATTATTTAATCTCATCCATCCATTCTTTTAGGATGCAACTTTTTATTAGTCCCATATCAAAAACATATAAACTCTTCCTCCCTCCTAATACCTATAAATAAAGCCAGTACCACTACTTTGAGATATCACTCTCTATACCATAACTCTTGTAGGGGCCCGTGTGACAGATGAAAATATCTATCTTAAAAATTTTTAACCATCTTTTTTTCACTTTCTTCCATTCTTTCAACATACGAAAATAAGAGTTAGTCAGAGGAAGGTCTGCTAGGAGAGGTTTTATGTTTTTATTTTTTTATTTTAACTCCAAGCCCTGTTAATAGTTTAGGAGTTAATTTTTTTTTTTGTATTAAAAATTTTTATCGGTAATAAAAATTAGTTCCTTTCTTATCAATTTAATTTTTTTTATTTTTAACAAATAGGGTAGTTTAGATTCCTACATTTAATTCTTATAATTTTTAATTTCAGCATTAGGATAGTTTATTTTCCTTGCTAAGCACTAAAATAGTTTATTTCTATAATTCTTTAATTTCTATAATTTAAATTCTAGCAAGTAGTATAGAATTTAATTTTAAATAATTTTAAAGTTTTGATTTAAATCATGTCTAGCTAAGCAATCCTCTGGGGTTTACGATGAAGCTAAACCATGATTAGAAGCTTTTTTCTTAGAATTTCTTCCTAATTTTTATTTTTTTAGAGTTCTTTTTCCTTCAAGCTTCTTGCCAAAAGACTTGATGGACCATCATTGAGTTTCAATCCTTTTTTCATGCAATTTTGTGCTACAAAATTAAGTGAAAAATTTGAAGATGGCGTGAAAATCAAGGAAGAGTCATTCTGCATGTTGGCTTTGATCTGTTCAAAGTTAGATGCTAAGGAACTCTAGGGTTTGTCTATAAATAAATCCTGCACCAAAGTGTTTGGCATTCCTATTAGCCCATGCCCAGATGCTGCCTCTCCCTCCATCTCCCATGCCTCTATTGCTAATCCTCTACCAAAGTGCTAGGAAAAATCATCTTCAAAAGTTGAAGACTGCTGCTGTGAAGATCAGTTCGAGATGACCTTATTCGTATGACGAACGTGCAGCCATCGAAGTTCTGTTCGAAGGTTCTATAGATTGATTCAAAATCTGATCTCTTAAGATCAAATATAGAAGGAGAGGGCTTTCTGATCTGACCCAAGTAGACTTTGGTAAAGGCCAGGTGCGTGCACGGTTAGCATCAGATCCTTGAAGTGCTGTCGATCATTGATAGGATAAATAATTTATCTAACAAGGTAACATTAGATATTACTAATTTTATTTTTATAATCAGATCATTCTAATCAGATTTGAGAACTCTCAAATCTGATCAGATCCTAAGAAAAAAATTCTAAAATTCTGCTTTAGATCTGATCAGATCAGATCGATCCTACGGCAGAAAAATTAATTTTTTCTTCAACTAGTATCAGAGCTGCATTTACAGTTTTTAGATCTTTTTTGATCTAATTTTTATTTTTTTATGATCTGATATGTTAGATTTCAGATGTTACATGAGATGTAATCAGATCTAAAATCAATAAGATCTATAAAATTTTTTCATATATATGATATATGTAATGCATGTCTAGACTAGTTTTACGATCTATGCCATGAATAGTCTAGATTAAAATTTTCTATGATACGATCATTTAAAATTTTATTTTTAAATATTACATCAGATGTAATCAGATTTGAAACATGCATGTATGTATTTAATTTTTATACATGAGATGTGTACAAAGTATGTATAGTTTAGATCTTAAACATATAAATGTTATATGTAGTAGATCTAATTGTTTTATAGTGTACTTCATATTTTTGATTAGGGCATTCCCCTTGGCCGTCTAGTCATAAGAGTAAGGGCTTAAAGACCCTCGATTTCCATTTGATGGAGTGCTCTTATGGCGTGTAGGGGTGCTGCATGTTTGTCCTTAATTAGAAATCAGAATTTATTTTTCTGCAAAATCTTAGATCCTGAAATCCTAGGATCTTTGTGCATGTTTTATTATTGAACCCTTGGACTTAATTAAGAATTAAGTTTATTAAATCAATTAGATCTAAAAATTATGAATTTTTAGATCTAAGACATCTTTATAAAATATGAATTTGGGTATGGATAGCTCAATTAGGTCAAGTGGTTGATCAAATCAAATCAAGAGTTAGATAGGTGGGATCAAAAGTGCTTAGTTTTGACCAGCCCAATAGTGTAAGTCTTGGTCAAGGTCGACTCACCACTATATGTGGTTGACTACTTTAAGGACTAATTTGGCTCTGCGATTCGAGCCTTGAATTATAGGCTAATTCAATCGATTCTGATTCGATAATTTGGTATTTAAGGTAAGTTTGGTAGATACGATCTACTGATTTTAATTGAAAGCTACTTGATCTGAATGCTTTCATGGTGAGTTAATGACATATCCTTCCTGCTGGTCTTACTTATCTGGCCATTTGGATCAATTCAGTTCTGGTTTGAGATAGGTAACGATTCAATCTAACCCATGCCACTAAGTTAGTCATAATCGCTATGACTAAGTCGAGTCTAAGAGATCTAAATCAAATATTCCTAAGAAAATATTAAATCATTGATCTTCCATCATTATAGATGTGCGGACCCTTCCTAGGATTAATTATTCTCGACTGGACATAGTGGTTAATTGCACTAGGGAGATGCAACCACATTTATTAGGCATTGGATGCTATGAGTTGGAGGATGGGTTGGGCTCAATATTTTAGATATGGTGAGGGTTTCAATCAGAAATTCAGTTTGTGCAAATAGTGGATCTAACTTAACCAAAGATTGGAGCAATATTTCAAGCATGGTGAGCTTCATGAATTAGAGACCAAGTTAGGGTGCACTATTTTGAGAAATATTGGACAAGAGTTGTCCACTCATCGATTGATCCATCACCAATAACTATTAGATGAGGTGGTGAGTCAGTAGGTGGGATCGTACGACCTACTAAAAATTATTAATCGTGGAGACTTTCGCATCTCTACTAAGAAAGTATAGGGATTTGAGAAAATAGTGGAAGTCTAAATTTATTTAAAAATAAAATTTCTAAATAAATCGATCAAGTCAAATTATGAATCTATCTAGAAATTTTGACTCTCTATAGAAAAATATCTACGTCAAACCTCCTAACCCGAATCCTAGATACCCATAGATTGATCGAACCTAATTACAAGGATTGGCTCTGAAACTTAAAAATTATTTTGAGTTTCGAAAAGTTATCCTATGTGTTAGACCAGGAACTTTCCACTCTACCAGTCCATCCAATTGCTGATAGAGAGCATCTCATGAGAAGTGGTCTGATGATGATAACAAAATCAGGTGCTACATATTGGACTCAATGTCAAATGAGTTGTAGCGCCAATATGACGATATTAGGACTACTCACCAAATGTTGGCTCACCTGCAAGAGTTATTTAGTAAACAGAGTCGCGCAGCGCGTTATTAAGTCTCGAGGAGATTTTTTAATGCATAGATGCATGTTGGATAGTTGGTCCAAGATCATTGCCTGACGATGATCTAGGACCTAGAAGAGCTTGAGAAGCTCGATGTCATAATAGACAAGGATCTGCAGATTGATATGATCCTGCAATCCTTGACTAATTCGTATGGGTAGTTCATTATGAACTTCTATATGAATATGCACCTTGGCTAAGTTAATGAATATGCTGGTTACTGTTGAGCAAATTATGAAAGATTCAAAGGGCTCAATTTTTGTTGTAAAGTCGATTTCCTCCAAAAGAAAGTCTTTTGGAAAGAAAAGAAAGTCAAAAGATATGAGGAAAGAAGAAAGGTAAGAGAGAATCGAAGAAGAAGATCGTGGATAAAGAAAAATATTTTCATTGTAACACCGATAGTCATTGGAAGTGGAACTGCCCTTCATCCTGGCCAGTCTGAAGAACAAGAAGAAGGCAGGTCCTTCTGGAGGTATACTCATCATTAAGACTAACCTTATGATTTTTTCTGCATCCAGTTGGATGCTTGACTCTGGTTCTAGTGCTTGCTTGTGTATTTTTATGCAAGATCTTGAGGAGAGCAACAGGCTAAGGGATGATGAGATGATCCTGCATGTCTAAAATGGAGCAAGAGTTGCTGCTATGGCCATGAAAATCTATCCTTTTCGACTACCATTTGGATTAGTTTTAGTTCTTAGAGACTATTACTTTGTGCCTGCTGTAAGCAAGAATTTGATTTTTATTTCATGTTTAGCACAAAAGAACTATATAACTAATTTTTTTAAGGACCATTGTATAATTTTTATGAAAGAAATAAAATTGCAAATGATTTCTTAATTAATGGTCTCTATTAGTTATATATAGATATTTTTGTTTTAATGTCGAGTAAAACTTGAATGCCATAGGATCAAAATGACCTAGGAATGGTATCAACAAAAGGTATCCGTGGCATCTTAGACTAGGTCATATAGCTAAAGATAGGATTAACAAATTGAAGAAATTCGAACTAATGGATCCATTGACTTTCAAGTCATATCCGATTTGTGAATCATGTCTTTATGGCAAAATGATCAAGCTCTCTTTTATAGAACATGGGAAAAGAGCCATGGATCTACTTGTCCTGGTATATATAGATGTGTGTGGCCCATTTGATGTGCCAATCAGAGATAATTTTTTCTACTTCATCATCTTTATCGATGATCTATCTCGGTATAGGTATGTGTACTTGATGCGACACAAGTCTGAAACCTTTGAAAAGTTTAAGAAATTCAGACATGAACTAGAAAAAAAAATCAAGAAGCCCATTAAGGTTCTTCGATCAGATCGAGGAGGTAAATACTTTAGTCCAAAATTTCTAGATTATCTTAAGGATAATGGCATAATCTCATAATGAACTCCACCTGAAACGTCTCAACTCAACGAGATTTTAGAATAGAAAAATCGGATCCTATTAAACATGGTTCAATCCATAATGAGCTTCACGAACCTTCCAGAGTTTCTTTGGAGACATAGTTTAATGACAGCAATTTACCTACTGAATAGGATTCCATCTAAAATCATTCCTACCACACTGTATGAGACATGACATGGTAAGAAACTAAGTCTGAGTCATCTTAGAATTTGGAATTATCTGACCTATATTAAGAGACAGCAGGTGGACAAGTTAGAGTCTAGATCCTTTAGAGCTTAGTTCATTGGATATCCTAAAGAGTCATTAGGATATTATTTCTATCTTTCAGAAGATCACAATATGATTGTGACTCAACATACCATTTTTCTTGAAAAATAATTTGTTTAAGATGGTGGCATCGAAAGACTGATCGGGCTCAAGAAAAAAGTCTTCGAAGAGCAACGAGCCAAGAAACCTGAGGAACCCAGTCAGTATGAGCCGATCCACACACTACCTCCTCCATCTCATAGATCAAGTAGGATTTTTTGCTCTCCTGAGAGGTACTTGGGTACTATTTTAGATGATGTAGAGAAAATATTCCTCATGAAAAATGGAGTTCATGGTGATGATCCCAAAATCTATGATGAGATGATATCAGATATCAACTCTGAGTAATGGTTAGATGCAATGAAGTCAAAGATTGACTCAATACGCTCAAATCAAGTCTAGACCTTGATAGATCCACCTGAAGGTATAGTACCTATTGGGTGTATATGGATCTTCAAGAGAAAGATAGGTGTAGATGAAAATGTAAAAAAATTCAAGGCTAGGCTAATAGTGAAAGGGTATAGTCAGTGTGAAGGCATTGACTATCAGAATACCTTCTTGCCAGTAGTCATGCTTAAATTCATTCGCTCGTTGCTTGTAATTGCAATCTATTTTGATTACGAAATATGGTAGATGGATGTGAAAATGACATTCTTAAATGGATATTTTGAGGAAGTTATCTATATAGAATAGCCCCTTGATTTCACATTCGATGATGGTGATCACAAGGTTTGTAAGTTGCAAAGGTCCATATATGGACTAAAGCAAGCATCTTAGAGTTGGAATGCTCATTTCAATGATGTAATCAAATTATTTATTTCATCAAGAATGAGGAGGAACTATTTATTTTTAAAAGGATCAGTGAGAGCACTGTTGTCTTTCTCGTACTGTACATGGATTACATCCTTCTAATTGAGAATGATATTCTCATGTTGACCTCAATCAAAGTGTGGTTGTCAAAAGAGTTTTCTATGAAAGACCTAGGAGAAGCATCATTTATTTTGAGGATTAAAGTTTATAAAGATAGACCAAAGAGGATGTTGGGTCTCTCATAAAAAATGTACATAAAGGAGGTGCTAAAGAGGTTCAGCATGAAAAACTCCAAGAGGGGACTCGTGCCCTTCAGACATGGCATTCATCTCTCCAAAAAGATGTGCCCCAATACACCTGAGGAGATTGAATGCATGAGCAAGATCCCTTATGCATCGGCAATAGAAAGCTTTATGTAAGCCATGCTATGTACAAGACCTGATATTGCCCATGTTGTGAGTGTCACAAGCAGGTATCAGTTAAATCTAGGCAAAGAGCACTGGACTTCTATGAAATGTATCCTTAAGTACTTGAGAAGAGCTAAGGATATGTTTCTGATCTTTGGTAATAAAAAACTTCAGATCCAGAGGTACATAGACTCAGACTTTATATCTAACATAGATGATCGAAAGTCGACATTTGATAATCTATTCTTATGTAATGGTGGTGTTGTAAGCTAAAAGAGTTTCAAGCAGATGATGATTGTAGACTCCACCATGAAAATAGAATATATCGCTGCCTCGAAAGCCATAAATGAGGCATTCTAGTTCAAGAAGTTTGCTATAGAGATTAGAGTGATGCCATCAGATGTCATCTCTGTTAGATATATGTGCCCTAGAAGCTAGAATTGGCTGACACTTGTAATACACTTCTAAGAGAAAAATTATAATTTTGACTATTATCAATAAAATGGATTATTTTCTATCACATATGTGTATTTAGTGTCTGTGATACATCTTTTGAGTTAATGATAATGATAATTCATATTTTCAAGAGTTGAAAATTTAAGACATGAATAATCATTATTAACTCATAAAATGTTCTCAACCATAGGATCATCATGAGGATGGTGATTGATCCAGAAGGTTGGTGTACAATCACTTTTTTTTAGTAGACGGATCTTGAGTCTACGGTGTGGAGACACCGGAGAGAGAGTATAGGTACTTGTTAAAGAACGAGGGCACTGAGTGTGACCACCTCGAGTAGTCATTAGGAAGTCTACCTTCTCATCAATGACTGACTCGATGCTGCGTAAGTGTATCTGGTTCTTTGATCTGAGATGCATCGGCAATTCACCTTGAGGGTGTTATAGTTTGACTACACCATAACTCAGTCTCCTAGCCATACGAAATCCTGAGGTGTATGTTGGCTATAGCATGTTCATTGTAGGAACTGGATTGCATCAAGATGGAATCTATCTACCTCGGTGGTAGAGGAGCAGCCCTATGATGATCATGAGAATCAAGTCCAGAAGTCCATGGCCATGGCAGAGTGAAATAATAGAAAGAGTTTCTATTTAGATTTTCACATCGGACTTGAATCGAATGATTACATCATATGATAGAAACTAGGGTTTGACGAGTTCACCTTAACCCTAATCTGATCGGGGCTCAAGATAGAAGAACTTAATCACATAGGTAGCTGCACCAAGAGGTTCGCATTCAGCTCTGATGGGTTGCCACCATATACTGCTAGGTGTCACTGGTGGATTTTGGGAGCAATTAGAATGATTTAGATGATCGATCATTCTAACTATACGAATCAGAAGAGTTCTGATCCATCGAAAGGAGTTTCGATAATATCGATGATGGAGATCATGACATATTCCATTACCATACAGAACTGAATCTAACTGGGTCACACAAATAAAGGTTTGAATCTGATGATCATCAATTGAACTAATCCAATTCAATTGATCTGAATGAGATTTAATTAGGTTCAAGAAAATCGTGCTAGCACTCGATTGAACCTAACGTTCTTTTTTTACTATCATAAATAACTATCTTGACTGAGCCAAAGAAGTTTATACTCGATCAGAGGCCTTCACTTGGTCTGACTGGAGCCTGTCCAAGTTAGAAAAGATTGTCTTATTTTTGTAAGACAATATTTGCCATTTTTGGTTATCTGCCATTTCTTGTCCTTTAACTTTGGTCAAAAGTTGACCTTTGACTGGTCAAATATTGACCATTGACACTTTGACTTTTGTCCACATGTTGCACACCTATTGGAGAGCTGGTGGGGGCTTGTCTCTCTGCCAGAACCTAGCAAGAAGGAGGGTGCACGCCACCTTGGTGTGCGCCCAAGCTGGAGGCGCCCAAGAGTCTCTGTTGGATAGGGACTCCATCTCCCTTTTGGATTCCAAATAGACTCCTCCTAAGAACCAAGTTTGACTGGTCTTAGGCGCCATCTAAGGAGAAATCCAAGGGACTCTATTTTCACAAATCAGATTTAGATCTGATTTTACAAAGGGTTATGATTGGTTGGGAAGAAGAGGAGTTGGATCGTGCATAGTCTACAAATAAGACCCTGTGCCCAACAAAAAGAGCATTAAAAAATCCCATGCCCCAAGGCTGCCTCTCCTCTTCTCCTCCATACCAAGTCCATCTTCTCCCTCTCCTCTCCATGCCCAAAGAAGTTTGGGATCTTAGTTGGTGCAATCCAGATGAGAGAAAGACGATAGAAAGCTAGAAGGCTGCGCTGCTGCAAAGGACAACTGCTGATCTTCGAAAGGTATTTTGAAGATCCTTCAGATCAGATCCAGATCTAATTTTTGGAGATATGATATGATAGAGAAGAAGAGGATCTTCAGATCTAGCTTGAGTGGATACTGGTAGAGGCCAGGCACTTGTGTGGCTAGATCCAGAACCTTCCGCTGCTTACAGGATCATCAACGAATAATAGGATTGATTACCCTGCATCAAGGTAAATTAAATTTAATTTAATTTATCTAGATTTTATTTTAATTATTAGAATAATAAGAATCAGATCTAAAATATTCTAGATCTAATTTGGATCAAAAAGAAATTTTTTTAAAATATATCGCTTGATTCGATCAGATCTGAACGAACCTGGTCCAAAAAATCAGGATTTTCCTTCAATTGGTATTAGAGCCAAGGCTTCTAAAGTATTTAGATCTAATTTTTAAATTTATTCTAATTAAAAAATAAGTAATTTCAGATGTCACATGAGATATGATCAGATCTAAAATCAAAAAAAATTAAAATTAAATGATTTGGATCTAAGATTAGAAAATATGCATGACTAGTTCTAAAATAGAATAGTTCTATAGAATAGTCTTGCATATTTTCAATTTAATCTGATTAAATTATATTTTAGATATATTTATTTACTATTTTTTAATATTATAATTATTATAATAATATCTAAAAAATAGTAAATAAAAATTATTTAATTTTAAACATCATATGAGATATGATTGATGCATATCTAGACTAGTTATAGAATAGTTCTACATAGTTATCTAGATTAGAGTTTATTTTGATAAAATCAATTTAAATCTAATTTTTTAGATTATTATAAGATAATTTAGATCTGAAAATATGCATGATTTGATACATGAGATGTATGCAAAATATGCCATTATTAGATCTAATTTGTATATGAGATATATGATATAGATCTAAAACTGTTTTGTAGTATTGCATGTTCCTGATTAAGGCCCTTTCCTTCCATCCAATGGGGTGTTCTTATGACGTGTAGGGATGCTGCATGTTTTTTCTTAATCAGAAATTCAAAACTTACTTTCTGCAAAACCCTAGATCCTGAAACCCTAGGATTTATTGTGCATATTTTGTTTATGAACCCTACTTAATTAAAAATTAAGATTATGGAATATTAATTAGATCTAAAATTGAGAATTTTAAATCTAAGACATATTCATAATACTGGGTTTGGACTTGGATAGCTCAATTAGGTCTAAGTGGTTGATCAAACCAAATCAAGAGTTGGTTAGATGGGATCAACAATGCTTGAATTGACCAGCCTAATAGGATTAAGTCTGGGTCAAGATCGAGTCACGATCAAGCAAGACCTAATTAGGCTCAGAGGTTAGAGTCTGGATTGTAGGCTAACCCAATTGATTTTGACTCAATAATTTAGTGTCTAAGGTAAGTTTGGCACATACGATCGACTGATTTTTAATTGAGAGCTACTCGATCTGAATACGTTCTTGTACGAGTTAATGACATATCCCTTCCATCAGTCTCACTTACCTAGCCATATCTGTTGACTCAGTTCTAATCTAAGGTGGTCAATAATCCGAGCTAACCCATGCCACTAGGTTAGTCATAATTGTTATGACTATGACAAGTCTAGTTTAATGAGACCTAAATCAATCCTTCCTAAGAAAAGATTAAGTCTGAGGTCTTCCATCATTGTAGATGTGCGGGCCCTTCCCGACGTTGATTGTTCTTGGCTGGATACAGTGGCTCAATTGCACCGAGAAGATGCAACCATGTCTATTAGGCATTGGATGCTATGGGCTGAAGGATGAGTTGGGCTCAATATTCTGGATACGATGAGAGACTCAATTAGGAATCTAGTCTATGCAAATAGTGGATCTGACTTAACTAAGAAGTGGATCAATATTTTGGATATGATGAGATTCATGAATTAGAGATCAAGTTTGGGTGCATCATGATTAGAAAATCATTGAACAAGAGTTGTTCACTCATTGGCTAATCCATCATCAATAACTGTTAGATGAGGTGATCAGTTAGTTGGTGAGACCGCACCACCCACTAGAAATCACTAATTGTAAAAATTTTTGCATTTCTACAGAGGAAGTATAGGGATCCGAGAAAATAGTGGGAGCTAATTTATTTAAAAATAAAATTTTTAAATAAATTGGTTAAGTCATAATTATAGTATCTAACTAGAATCTTTGACTCTCTATAGAAAAATGTCTGCTTTCAACCCATTAACACGTATCCTGAACACACATAGACTGATCGGATTCAATTACAAAGATTGGCTCAAGAACTATAAAATCATTTTGGGTTTTGAGAAGTTAACCCATGTATTGGATCAGGACCCTACCTTACCAGCCCATCCATCCACTGAACAGAGAATGTCTCTGAAAAAATGGATAGACGAAGATAATAAGGCCAGATATTACATGTTGGGCTCGATGTCTGATGAGCTTCGGTGCCAACATGAAGATATCGAAACTGCTCGCCAAATGTTGGCTCACCTATAGGAGATGTTTGGTGAATAGAGTCGCACAGCCAAGTATCAAATCACGAAATGGCTTTTTAAGGCTAAGATGCATGATGGACAGTCAGTCCAAGATCACTGTCTAATAATGATCAAGAACTTGAAAGAGCTTGAGAAGCTTGGTGTGAAGTTAGACTTGGATCTGCAGAATGATATTATTCTGCAATCCTTGAGTGATGCATATGGGCAATTCATCATGAATTACCACATGCATAAACTTCAAAATTTCTTGGCTAAATTAATGAACATGCTGGTTACCGCTGAGCTTTCTATGAAAGGTTCTAAAGACTCAGTTCTTGCTATGGAGCGAACTTCTTCCAAAAGAAAGTCTTATGGAAAGAAAAAAGTCTGCAAAAAAGCAGAAGGTGGAAGGAGTAAAGAAGAAGAAGGCAGAGCCGAAGAAGAAGGCCAATGTCAAAGAAAAGTGTTTCCATTGCAACAGCGACGGCCATTGGAAGCGGAACTACCCTACTTACCTGGCCACCCTGAAGAACAAGAAGGAAGATCCTTCTGGAGGTATGCTTGTTATTGAGTCTAAGCTTACGGTTTCTTCTACATTTAGTTGGGTGCTTGACTCTAGTTCTAGTACTCATCTGTGCACTTTCATGCAGGATCTTGAGGATAGTAGGAGGTTGAGGGATGGAGACATGATCCTACGCATCGAAAATGGAGCAAGAGTTGCTGCAATGGCCGTGGAAATATACCCTCTTCGATTATCATCTAGTTTAGACTTAGTTTTAAAAGACTGTTATTATGTGCCTGCAGCTAGTAGAAATTTGATTTCTGTTTCATGCTTAGCACTAGAAGGCTATGTGATTACCTTCTTTAAGGACCATTATAACATTCTTTATGAAAGAAATAAAATTGCAAGTGGTTTTCTTATTAATGGTCTTTATCAGCTACATATTGATGTACCTATTCTAACTATCGAGCAAAATGCGAATGCCAAACGACCTAGGGATAGTCCAAACGATAGATATCTATGGCACCTGAGATTAGGTCATATAGCAGAAGATAGGATCAACAAATTGGAAGAAAAATGGGCTATTGAGTCCATTGACTTTCCGAGTCATATCCAACTTGTGAATCTTGTCTTCAAGGCAAAATGACTAAACTCCCTTTTGTAGGACATGGGGAAAGGGCCACAGATCTTCTTGCCCTAGTACATACTGATGTGTGTGGCCCATTTGATGTGCCGGCTAGAGGCAATTTTGTCTACTTCATTACCTTTACCGATGATCTATCTAGGTATGGGTATGTGTATCTTATGAGACACAAGTCTGAAGCTTTTGAAAAGTTCAAAGAATTCAGACATGAAGTAGAAAAATAAACTGAAAAATCCCATTAAGGTTCTTCGATCAGATCGAGGAGGTGAATACCTTAGTCGAAAATTCCTAGACTATCTTAAGAAAAATGGCATAGTCTCTCAATGGACTCCACCAGGAATACCTCAACTCAATGGGATTTCAGAATGGAGAAATCGGACTCTATTGGATATGGTCCGATCCATGATGAGCTTCACAGACCTTCCTGATTTTCTTTGGGGATACTCATTGTTAACTTCAATTTATCTACTGAATAGGGTTCCCTCTAAAACCGTTCCTACCACACCGTATGAGATATGGCATGGTAAGAAACCAAGTCTGAGTCATCTCAGAATTTGGGGTTGTCCGGCTCATGTCAAAAGACAACAAGCGGACAAGTTAGAGTTTAGGTCTTCAGAGCTCGATTCATAGGATATCCTAAAGAGTCATTAGGATACTATTTCTACATTCCAGAAGACCACAATGTGATTGTGAGTCGACATGCCATCTTTCTTGAAAAATAGTTTATTCAAGATAGCGGCATTGGAAAGCAGATTAAGCTTGATGAGAAAGTCTCACAAGTACAACGAGCTAAGGACCAATTGGAACCAAATCAGGTTGAGCCAATAAGAACACTACCTCCTCCACCTCGTAGATCGGAAAAGAGTTTTCCATCCCCTGAAAGATACTTAGGTATTATTTCAGAGGAAAGTAGAGAAAATGTTCCTCGTAGGTAATGGTGCTCATGGTGATGATCCCAAAACCTACAACGAGGCGATATCAGATATCGACTCCGAGAAATGGCTAGAGGCAATGCAGTCAGAAATTGACTCGATGCACTCAAACCAAGTCTGGACCTTGGTAGATCCACCAGAAGGTATAGTACCTATTGGGTGTAAATGGATCTTCAAGAGAAAGATTGGTGCAGATGGGAAAATGTGGAGACATTCAAGGCTAGACTAGTGGCAAAAGGTTATAGTCAATGCGAAGGCATTGACTATCAGGATACCTTTTCTCCAGTGGCTATGCTAAAATCCATCCGCACATTGCTTGCCGTTGCAGCCTATTTCGATTATGAAATATGGCAAATGGACGTGAAAATGGCATTCTTAAATGGATATCTTGAGGAAGATATCTATATGGAACAGCCGCTAGGTTTCACATCCAGTGATACTGATCACAAGGTTTGCAAGCTGCAAAGGTCCATATATGGACTTAAGCAAGCATCTCGGAGCTGGAACACTCATTTCAATGATGTGATCAAAATGTTTGGTTTCATCAAAAATGAAGAGGAACCATGTGTCTTCAAAAAGGTCAGTGGGAGCGCTGTTGTCTTCCTCGTATTGTACGTGGATGACATCCTCCTTATTGGGAATGATATTCCCATGTTGACAACAGTCAAAATATGGTTGTCCAAGGAATTCTCCATGAAAGACCTAGGTGAAGCATCCTTTATTCTAGGAATTAAGGTCTATAGGGATAGACCGAATAGGATGCTAGGACTTTCACAGAAGATGTACATAGAGAAAGTACTAAAGAGGTTTAGTATGGAAAACTCTAAGAGGGGATTAATACCCTTCAGACATGGTATTCATCTTTCCAAGAAGATGTGCCCTAGCACACCTGAGGAAATAGAATGCATGAGCAAGATCCCTTATGCTTCTGCAATAGGGAGCCTCATGTATGCCATGCTATGTACACGACCTGATATAGCCCATGCTGTGAGTGTCACAAGCAGATATCAGTCAAATCCAGGTGAAGAACACTGGACTTCTATGAAATGTATCCTTAAGTACTTGAAGAAGAACTAAGGATATGATGTTGGTCTTTGGTAATGGAGAACTCCAAGTCCAGGGATACACAGACTCAGATTTCATGTCCGATATAGATGATCGAAAGTCGACATCTGGGAGTCTGTTTGTGTGCAATGGTGGTGCTGTCAGCTGGAAGAGTTCCAAGCAAACGTGATAGCAGATTCCACCATGGAAGCAGAATATATCGCTGCATCAGAGGCTGCGAAGGAAGCATTCTGGTACAAGAAGTTTGCTACAGAAATTGGAGTAATGCCATCAGATGCCATTCCTCTATACTGCGACAATAATGGCACCATAGCCCTTGCTAAGGAGCCGAAGGTCTCACCAAAAATCCAAGCACATTGAGCGGCGATACCACCTCATCCGCGATTACCTCGAGAAGGGTTACGTCGAGGTCAAGAGAGTCAACTTCCGCAGATAATGTGGCAGACCCACTTACAAAGCCGTTGGGACAACAAAAGATCGAAGCCCACCTTGAGAAGATGGGACTTAGACTTGTAGCCAATTGGCTTTAGGACAAGTGGAAGATTGTTAGATATATGTGCCCTAGAAGCCAGAATTGGCTGACACTTGTAATACACTTCTAGGGGCAAAATTATAATTTTGACTAATAATCAATAAAATGGGTTATTTTCTATCACATATGTGTATTTAGTGTCTGTGATACATCCTTTGAGTTAATGGTAATGATAATTCATATTTTCAAGAGTTGAAAATTTAAGACATGAATAATCATTATTAACTCATAAAATGCTTCCGACCATAGGATCATCATGAGGATGGTGATTGATCCTAGAAGGTTGGTGTACAATCACTTCTCTTTAGTAGATGAGTCTTGAGTCTATGGTGTGGAGACATCGGAGCGAGAGTATAGGTACTCATTAGAGAATGAGGGCACTGAGCGTGACCACCTCGAGTAGTCATTAGGAAGTCTACCTTCTCGTCAATGACTGACTCGATGCTGCAGTGGTGTGTCTGGTTCTTTGACCTGAGATGCATCGGCAGTTCACCTTGAGGGTGTTATAGTTTGACTACACCATAACTCGGTCTCCTAGCCATTCGAAACCCTGAGGTGTATGTTGGCTATAGCATGTTCATTGTAGGAACTGGATTGCATCAAGATGGAATCTATCTACCTCGGTGGTAGAGGAGCAGCCCTATGATGATCATGAGAATCAAGTCCAGAAGCCCATGGCCATGGCAGAGTGAAATAATAGAAAGAGTTTCTATTTAGGTTTTCACATCGAACTTGAATCGAATGATTACATCATATGACAGAAATTAGGGTTTGACGAGTTCACCTTAACCCTAATCTGATCGGGGCTCAAGATAGAAGAACTTAATCACATAGATAGCTGCACCAAGAGGTTTGCATTCAGCTCTGATGGGTTGCCACCATATACTGCTAGGTGTCACTGATGGATTTTGGGAGCAATTAGAATGATTTAGATGATCGATCATTCTAACTGTTCGAATCAGAAGAGTTCTGATCCATCGAAAGGAGTTTCGATGATGTCGATGATAGAGATCATGACATATCCCATTACCATACAGAACTGAACCTAACTGGGTCACACAAATAAAGGTTTGAATCTGATATCATCAATTGAACTGATTCAGTTCAATTGATCTGAATGAGATTCAATTAGGTTCAAGAAAATCGTGCTAGCACTCGATTGAACCTAATGTTCTTCTTTTACTATCATAAATAGCTGTCCTGACTGAGCCAAAGGAGTTTGTGCTCGATCAGAGGCCTTCACTTGGTCTGATTGGAGCCTATCTAGGTCAAAAAAGGTTGTTTTATTTTTGTAAGACAATACCTGCCATTTTTGGTCATCTGCCATTTCTCGTCCTTTGACTTTGGTCAAAAGTTGATCTTTGATTGGTCAAATGTTGACCATTGATACCTTAACTTTTGTCCACATGTCATGCACCTATTGGAGAGCTGGTGGAGGCTTGTCCTTCTTTCAGAATCTTGCAAGGAGGAGGGCCCATGCCACCCTTGGCGTGCGCCTAAGCTGGAGGCACCTAGGAGTCCCTATTGGACAGGGACTCCATCTCCTTTTTGGATTCCAAATAGACTCCTCCTAAGAACCAAGTTTGATTGGTCTTAGGTGCCATCTAAGGAGGAATCCAAGGGATTCTATTCCCATCAATTAGATTTAGATCTGATTTCACAAAGGGTTGTGATTGGTTGGGAAGAAGAAGAGTTGGATCATGCATAGTCTATAAATAAGACCCTACGCCCAACTCAAAGAGCATTGAAAAATCCCACGCCCCAAGACTACCTCTCCTTTCCTCCTCCATGCCAAGTCCATCTTCTCCCTCTCCTCTCCATGCCTAAATGAGTTTAGGATGTTAGTTGGTGCAATTCAGACGAGAGAAAGGCGACAGAAAGCTAGAACATTGTGCTGCTGCAAAGGACAACTGCTGATCTTCGAAAGATATTTTGAAGATCCTCCAGATCAGATTCAGATCTAATTTTTGGAGACGTGATAGAGAAGAAGAGGATCTTTAGATCCAGTTTGAGTGGATACTGGTAGAATAATAAGAATCAAGGTAAATTAAATTTAATTTAATTTATCTAAATTTTATTTTAATTATTAGAATAATAAGAATCAGATCTGAAATATTTTAGATCTGATTCAGATCAAAGAAAATTTTTTTTGAAATATATCGCTTGATTCGATCAGATCTGAAGGAACCTAGTTCAAAAAATTAGAATTTTCCTTCAATCCCTTTGTATTACGATGACAATGGTGCCATAACCCAAGCTAAGGAGCCAAGGTCTCACCAAAACTCTAAGCATATTGAGCGGTGGTATCATCTCATCTGCGATTACCTCATGAAGAAAACATTAAGGTCAAGAGAGTCAACACCGCAGATAATGTGGCTGATCCACTAATGAAGCCATTGAGCCAACAAAAGAATGAAGCCCATCTTAAGAAGATGAAACTTAAATTTTTAGTCAATTAGCTTTAGATCAAGTAGGAGTTTGTTAGATGAGTGCCTTTGAAGCCAAATTAGTCGACACTTATAAAATACTTTCTAGAAGCATTTTTATAATTTTGATTAAAATTATTAAAAAAATTATTTTCTTTCATATTATGTATTTAAAATGTTTGTGATACATCTTTTGAGTTAACGGGCATGATAATACATATTTTTAAGAGTTGAAAATTTAAGGCATGTATTATCATAATTAACTCATAAACTGCTTTTGATCATAGGATCATCACAAGGATGGTGATCGATCCAGAAGATCGGTGTAAGATTATTTTCTTAGGATTGAGTCTATGGTATGAGGACACTAAAGCAAGAGTACAAGTACTTGTTAAGAACAAGGACACTGAGCATGACTAGCTTGAGCAGTTATAAGAGAGTCTACCTTTTCATCGATGACTAGCTTGATGCAATAGTTATGTGTGTGGTTCTTTAACCTGAGGTGCATCGGCAATTCATCTTGAGCATATTATAGTTTGACTACTATTGAAAAATATGCAAGATTTCATGCTTGTATTTCAAAATTTTTTTGAAATCAGATGCAGCGAAAGATGTAGATTAAACTATTTAATCTACTAATGCATATAATCTAATCACTAAACTCTACATCTAGGACGTACAATATGTCATGATGTAAACATAAATCTAAAAATAAATTAGGATGGTTGGTATTGATCAAATTAGTATCTAAATCTAGAACTATTCTTAAAATCCTAATCATATGTAGGTCAAGAAGAGATCGAATCTCTTACCTTTATGCAGGTCGAGAACACTGCGGCTGAATCCCAATATTATCCTTTGTTGCTTGCTTGGATTCGCATAGTGCGCCTGGCCTCTACAGGTAATCCATACAAGACTGCAAACACAGATCAAAGGTTCATCGAATGAAGGTTCGTTGAACGAAATTTCGCTCGAAGTGCTAGCTTCTCGCGTATCCCTTCTGATGGTTAACCTAAAAAATATTCTTTGGATCTCTTGAACTCTAAGAGATGAAGAATAAGAGGAGGAATAAGGGAGAAGACCAACTTTTGGATCTCCCAAAAATCAAAAAATAAAACTTAAGAGAAAAATTCTAAAAGAAGACATATCTTCTCTTTCAAGACATCAACCATTGATGTCCTGAACACATCTCCATGTCAGGATAAGAAGAGACCTTCTCTAAAAATTTTCATGCTTCCAGATCTCTTACTCTCTAATTTTTCTTATGAAAAAATCATATAAAAATTGAGAAGAAAAGGCTCTCAAAAGAATCCTAAGAGAAAACCATCTTTTCTTCTCTTTCTTATCATCAAGACATGATCAAATTATATCCAAAAGAGACTACCGTCCTCCAAGTTCTTGGAGCATCCATCCTCCACACCCTCTTCCTCTCTCTCTTTCTTAGATTTTTTTTACAAAAAAATCACATAAAAATAAGAAAGAAAGGATTAAAAAAGAAAATCAAATAGAAAAGATAATCTTCTCTTACCTTTGTCTCTACAAGACATTAGCAATTGATGTCTCAATGAAGCCTCTCCTCCAAGAAAATTTGTGCCCCAACCTTCCACGCCTCCTCCTCCTTTTTCTCTGGTATTTGCATAGAATAAATCAGGTTTCTCACATCCATACCTCCTATAAAGGAGGAGCCCCATGACAAACAACTAAGACTAGGTTAAAACCTAGTCTTAGAAAGACTCTTGTGTTAGATATGTGTGTCCTAGAAGCTAGAATGGGCTAACACTTGTAATACACATCTAAGAATAAAATTATAATTTTGATTATAAATAATAAAATAGATTATTTTCTATCACAGTGTGTATTTGAAAGTGTCTATGATACATCCCTTGAGTTAATGATAATGATAGTTTATATTTTCAAGAGTTAAAAATTTAAGACATGAATTTTTATTATTAACTCACAAAATACTTCCGATCGTAGAATCATAATGAGGATGGTGATTGATCCGAAAGGTTGGTGTACGATCGCTTCTTTAGGATAGATGAGTCTTGAGTCTATGGTGTAGAGACACCGAAATGAGAGTACGAGTACTCATTAGAGAATGAGGGTACTAAGTGTGACCACCTCGAACAGTCATCAGAAAGTCTACCTTCTCGTCAATAACTAGCTCGAAGCTGTTGTGGTATATCTGGTTCTTTGATCTGAGGTGCATCAATAGTTCATCTTAAGGGTGTTATAGTTTGACTACACCATAACTTGGTCACCTAGCCATTCGGAATTGTGAGGTGTATGTTGGCTATAGCATGTTCATTGTAGGAATTGGATTGCACCAATAGGGGATCTATCTATCTTGGTAGATGAGGAGCAACCCTATGATGATCATGAAAATCAAGTCCATAAATCCATGGCCATGGCAGAGTGAAATAATAGAAAGAGTTTCCATTAGAATTTTTACATTGGACTTGAATCGAATGATTAATTCATATGACGGAAATTAGGATTTGACGAGATCACCTTAACCCTAATCCGATCGAAGCTCAAGATGGAGGAACTTAATCACACAGGTAACTACACCAAGAGGTTCATTTTCAATTTTGATGGGTTGCCACCATATGCTGCTAGATGTCATTGGTGGATTTTGGGAGCAATTAGAATGATTTGGATGATCGATCATACTAGTTGTCTGAATTAGAAAAATTTTGATCCATCAAAAGGTGTTTCGATGATGTCGATGATAGAAATTATGACATATCCTATTACTATACGAAACTGAACCTAACTGGGTCATACAAACAAAAGTTTGGATCTGGATATCATCAATTGGACTAACCCAGTTCAATTGATTTGAATAAGATTCAATTAAGTTCAAGAAAATCATGCTAGCACATGATTGAGCCTGATATTCTTCTTCAACAATCATTAAAAGTTATCTCGATTGAGCCAAATATGTTTGGACTCACTCAAGAACCTTTACTTGGTCTGACTGAAGCTTGTCTAGGTTAGAAAAGGGTTGCCTTAATTTATGAGATAAATTTGAGACAACACCTGCTATTTTTCATCATCTACTAAATCTTGTCTTTGGACTTTGGTCAAATGTTGACCTTCGACACTTAGACATCTGCCCATATGTCATGCACCCATAGGAGAGAGCTTTGACCCTTGTCCTCCTACTAAATAGTAGAAAGGCAAGGGGCACACACCAACACTTGCCATTTTCCGTCACCTACTAAATCTTGTCTTTGGATTTTGGTCAAATATTGATCTTTGACACTTAGACATCTGCCCATGTATCATGCATCCATAGGAGAGAGCTTTAACCCTTGTCCCTCTGCTAAATAGTAGAAAGGCAAGGGGCACACACCTAGGGAGGTGTGCACCTAAAGTGGATAAGGATTGGAGTCCCATGCAGATGGGACTCCAATTGCTTATTGCTTCATACTAAGGTGGCGCTAAAGAGTCTTCTTTGATCAGTCTTGGCGCCACCTAAGAAGGTTTATGAGGGACTCTAATCTGATTGGATCAGATGATATCATCCTACTAATCAGATTTAAATTTGATTGCACAAAAAGCCATGATTGGTCGGGATGATGTGGCACTGCATGGTGCAGCAATGTCTATATAAACTCTATCTACGCCTAGGATTTAGATCCTCTACCTTTTGCCCATGTCATAAGGCTTCTCTCCCTCCCTCTCCATGCCATCTTCAGATCCTCTCTATTCTCTCCACACCCAAGAAGCTTTGGGCTCAAGTTTGGTGCGATCCAAGCAAGAGAAAGACGACAAGAAAGAAGAAGACAGCACTGCTGCAAGAGACAACACCCAATCTTCAAAAGATATTTTGAAGATCTTCAAGATCAAATTCAGATATGATCTTTGGAGTATAGATTGAGAAGGAGAACATCTTCAGATCTTGCCTGAGTAGATACCGGTAGAGGCCGGATGCTTGCGTGGCCACATCCAGAACCTCAGGCAAACATCAGAATCATCACAGGATAATAGGATTATCTATAATAAGATATAATTAAATTAGATTTAATTTAATTTATTTTTATTTTTATTTTATTAAATTGATAAAATCAAATCTGAAGAGTCTCAGATCTGATTTAGATTTAAAATTTTTTTTTTTGAAATATCCCTCTTGATCAAGTCAGATTTGAACGAACCTAATCCGAAAAATAGAATTTTTCCTTCAACTGGTATCAGAGCCAGGTTCCATAATTATTTAGATCTAATTTTAATATAATTTTAATCTAATAATTAGATGATTTCAGATGTCACATTAGATATGATTAGATCTAAAATTAAAAATTAAGAAAATTAAATAATCTAGATCTAAGATGTATGAGATGCATGACTAGACTAGGAATAGAATTATTCTATGTATAGTCTAGGATGATCATAATTTTAATTTAATTAATTATAATTTTAGATCTATTTATTTATTATTTTTTAATATTATAAATATTATAATTAGATCTAAAAATAGAAAATAAATTTATTTAATTTTGTTCATATGAGATATGATAGATGCATGTTTAGACTAGTTGTAGAATAGTTCTACAAAGTTATCTTGAATAAATTTAATTTGATATGATCAAATTTAAATTTTATTTTTTATATGTTTATAAGATAATTTAGATCTGAAAACATGCATGATATGATACATGAGATGTATGCAAAATATATTTTTAAGTTAGATTAATTTTATATATATGATATATATATAGATCTAACTAGTTTTGTAGATTCATCATATATTTGATTAAGGTACTTTTCTTGGCCATCCGATCATAAGAATGAAGTAGAATTTAAATGTCCTCTCTTTCCATTCGATGGGGTGTTCTTATGATGTGTAGGGATGCTGCGCGTTCGTCCTTAATCAAAAATTAAAAAAAAATTATTTTCTACAAAATTCTAGATCCTAAAATTTTAGAATTTTATTTATATATTTTGTTTATGAACCCTAAACTTAATTAAAAATTAAGATTATAAAATATATTAGATCTAAAATTAAAAATTTTCATATCTAAGATATATTCATAAAATTGGGTTCGAACTTGGGTAGCTCAATTAGGTCTAGCGGTTGATTAAATCGAATCAAATCGATTAGATGGGATCAAGAGTGCTTAAATTGACCAGCCTAATAGGATTAAGTTTGGGTCAAGATTGAATCACATGAGTGATTAATCAAGTTTAGACCTAATCAGGCTCAGTGGTTAGAGTCTGGATTGTAGGCTAATCCGATTGGTTCCGGCTCAATAATTTATTGTCTAAGGTAAGTTTGGCAGATACGATCGACTGATTTTTAATTGAAAGCTACTCGACTCGAATGCATTCTTATCGAGTTAATGGCATATCCCTTCCACTGGTCTCACTTACCTAGTCATATTTGTTGGCTTAGTCCTGATCCGAGGTGGCTAATAATCCGAGCTAACCCATGCCACTAGATTAGTCATAATGGTTATGATTATGTCAAGTCAAGTTTAAAGAGACCTAAATCAAATCTCACTAAGAAAAGATTAAGTCTAAGGTCTTCCACCATTGTAGATGTGCGGTCCTTTTCAAGGTTGATTGTTCTCAACTAGTTACAGTGGTTCAGTTGCACCAAAAAGATGCAACCATGTCTATTAGGCATTGGATGCTATAGGCCGGAGGATGGATTAGGCTCAATATTTTAGATACGGTGAGAGACTCAATTAAGAATTCAATCTGTACAAATGATGGATCTGACTTAACAAAGGAGTGGATCAATATTTTGGGTACGGTGAGATTCATGAATTAGAGACCAAGCCTAGATGCACCATGATTAGAGAATCCTTGGACAAGAGTTATTCACTCATTGGCTAACCCATCACCAATAACTGTTAGGTGAGGTGGTGAGTCAGTTGGTGGGACTACACCACCCACTAAAAATCATTAATCATGAAGATTTTTGCATCTCTACAGAGAGAGTGTAGAGATCTGAGAAAATAGTGAGAGCTAATTTATTTAAAAATTAAAATTCTAAATAAATTATTCAAATCTTAATTATAAAATCTAACTAGAAACTTCGACTCTCTATAGAAAAATATCTACATCCAATCCACTAGCCCGTATTCTGGACACCCATAGACTGATCAGACCCAATTACAAGAATTAGCTTCGAAACTTCAAAATTATTTTGGATTTCGAGAAGTTAACTCAGGTATTGGACTAGGATCACCCCATCTTACTAGCCCGTCCGTCCATTGAACAGTGAGCATCTCTTAACAAATGGAAGGATGAAGATAACAAGATCAGATACTATATGTTGGGCTCGATGTCTGATGAGCTTCAGTGCTAATTGAAGATATCAAGACTGTCTACCAAATGTTGGCTCACCTATAAGAGTTATTTGGTAAACAGAGTCGCACAGCCAAATATCGACTGTTTAAGGCTAAAATGCATGATGGACAGTCAATCCAAGATCATTATCTGATGATGATCAAGGACTTGGAAGAACTTGAGAAGCTCAGAGTGAAGTTAGATCAGGATCTACAGAATGATATAATTCTGCAATCCTTGACTGATGCATATGGATAATTCATCATGAACTATCATATGCATAAATTTTAGAGTACTCTGATCAAGCTTATGAACATGCTGGTTACTGTCGAGCTTTCTATAAAAGGTTCTAAAGGCTTAATACTTACTATGGAACGAACTTTTTCTAAGAGAAAGTATTTTAGAAAGAAGAAGAAGTCCGTAAAAAGGCAGAAAGTGGAAGGTGAAAAGAAAAAGAAGGTAGAGTTGAAGAAGAAGGCCGTTGATAATGAAAAGTATTTTCATTGTAATACTGATGGCCATTGAAAGCAGTACTGCCCTATATACTTGGCCATCTTGAAGAATAAGAAGGAGACATGTCCTTTTGGAGGTATGCTCGTTATTAAATCTAACCTTACGATTTTCTCAGCATCCAGTTGGATGCTTGACTCTGGTTCTAGTGTTCATTTATGCACTTTTATGCAGGATCTTGAGGATAACAGGAGGTTGAGGGATGGTGAGATGATCCTACGCGTCGAAAATAGAGCAAGGATTACTATTGTGGTCGTGGAAACCTACCCTCTTCGACCATCATCTGGCTTAGATTTAGTACTTAAGGATTGTTATTATGTGCCTGCTGCAAGCAAAAATTTGATTTCTATTTCATGTTTAGCACAAGAAGACTATGTAATTAGTTTTCTTAAGAACCATTGTAATATTCTTTATGAAAGAAATAAAATTACAAATGGTTTTCTCATTAACGATCTCTATCAGTTAGATATTGATGTATCTATCTTTAATATTGAGAAAAATATGAATGCCATAAGATTAAAATGATCCAGGGATAGTCCAAATGATAGGTATCTATGGCACCTAAGGCTAGATCATATAGCAGAAGATAGGGTTAACAAATTGGAGAAAATCGGACTATTGAGTTCGTTGACTTTCGAGTTATATCCAATTTATGAATCATGTCTTCATGGCAAAATGACTAAGCTCCCTTTTATGGGACATGGGGAAAGGGCAATAGATGTACTTGCCCTAGTACATATTGATGTGTGCGGCCTATTTAATGTGCCGGTTAGAGGCAACTTTATCTACTTTATAACCTTTATTGATGATTTATCTTGATATGGGTACGTGTATCTTATGAGACATAAGTCTGAAGCTTTTGAAAAGTTTAAGAAATTCAGATATGAAGTAGAAAAGCAAACTAAAAAATTCATTAAGATCTTTGATCAGATCGAGGAGGTGAATACTTTAGTCAAAATTTCTTGACTATCTTAAGCAAAATGGCATAATCTCTCAATGGACTCCACTTGAAACATCTCAACTTAACAAAATTTCAGAATGGAGGAACTGAACCCTATTAGATATGGTCCGATCCATGATGAGCTTCACAGATCTTTTTGATTTTCTTTGGAGATATAGTCTGTTAACTACCATATATTTACTGAATAGGATTTCCTCTAAAACCATTCCTACCACACTGTATGAGATATGGCATGGTAAGAAACTAAGTCTGAGTCATCTCAGAATTTAGGGTTGTCTGGCTCATGTTAAAAGACAACAAGTGGATAAGTTAGATTTTAGGTCCTTTAGAGCTCGATTTATAGGATATCCTAAAGAGTCATTAGAATATTATTTCTACATTTCAAAAGACTATAATATGATTGTGAGTCAGCATGCCATCTTTCTTGAAAAATAGTTTATTCAAGATAGCGGCATTGGAAAGCAGATCAAGCTCGAGAAGAAAGTCTCACAAGAGCAACGAGCTAAGGATCCTGTGGAACCAAATCAGGTTGAGCCAATACAATCACTACCTCCTCCATCTCGTAGATCGAAAAAGAATTTCCCATCCTTTCGAGAGGTACTTAGGTACTATCTCAGAGAAAATAGAAAAAATATTTCTCGTAGGTAATAGGGTTCATGATGATGATCCCAAAACCTATGACGAGATGATATTAGATATCAACTCCGAGAAATGATTAGAGGCAATGAAGTCAGAAATTAACTCAATGCACTCAAACCAAGTCTGAACCTTGGTAGATCCACCAGAAGGTATAGTACCTATTGGGTGTAAATGGATCTATAAGAGAAAGATTGGTACAGATGAAAATATAGAGACATTCAAAGCTAGATTAGTGGCAAAAGGATAAATAGTCAGTGTGAAGGCATTGACTATCAGGATACCTTTTCGTTAGTAGCTATGCTAAAGTTCATCCGCACATTACTTGCTATTGCAGCCTATTTCGATTATGAAATATGGCAAATGGATGTGAAAATGACATTCTTAAATAGATACCTTGAGAAAGATATCTATATGGAATAGCTGCTAGGTTTCACATCTAATGATGTTGATCATAAAGTATGCAAGCTGTAAAGATCCATATATCGATTTAAGCAAGCATCTTAGAGCTGGAATACTCGATTTAATGATGTGATCAAATTATTTAATTTCATCAAAAATGAGGAGGAATCATGTATCTTTAAAAAGGTCAGTAGGAGTGTTATTTTCTTCCTCGTACTGTACATGGATGATATCCTCCTTATTGGGAATGATATTCTCATGTTGATCACAGTTAAAATATGGTTATCTAAAGAATTCTCCATGAAAGACCTAAGAGAAGCATCCTTCATTCTAGGAATTTAGGTCTATAGAGATAGACCAAATAGGATGCTAGGTCTTTCATAGAAGATGTACATAGAGGAAGTGCTAAAGAGGTTTAGCATGAAAAACTCCAAGAGGGGTTTGGTACCCTTCAGACATGGTATTCATCTTTCTAAGAAGATGTGTTCTAGCATACTTGAGAAGATAGAATGCAGGAGTAAGATCCCTTATGCTTCAACAATAGGGAGCCTCATGTATGCCATGTTATGTACATGACCTGATATAGCCCATGCTGTGAGTGTCACAAGCAGATATCAATTGAATCTAGGTGAAGAACACTGAACTTCTATAAAATGTATCCTTAAGTACTTGAGAAGAACTAATGATATATTGTTGATTTTTGGTAATGAAAAACTCCAAGTCCAGAAATATACAGACTCGGATTTTATGTCTGATATAGATGATCAAAAGTCAACATCTGAAAGTCTTTTTGTGTGTAATAATGGTGCTGTTAGTTAGAAAAGTTTCAAGCAGATAGTGATAGTAGATTCCACCATGGAAGCAGAATACATCGCTACGTCAGAAGCTGCGAAGGAGGCATTCTGGTACAAAAAATTCATCATAAAAATTAAAGTGATGCCATTCCTCTATACTGTGACAATAATGGCGCCATAGCCCTTGCTAAGGAGTCGAGGTCTCACCAAAAATTCAAGCACATCGAGCGGTGATACCACCTCATCCGTAATTACCTCGAGAAGGGTTATGTCGAGGTCAAAAAAGTCAACTCTGCAGACAATGCGATAGACCCACTTATAAAATCGTTGGGCCAGCAGAAGATCAAAATCCATCTTGAGAAGATAGGACTCAGATTTATAGCCAATTGACTTTAGGTCAAGTGGGAGTTTGTTAGATATGTGTGTCCTAGAAGCCAGAATTGGCTAACACTTGTAATACACATCTAAGGGTAAAATTATAATTTTAACTATAAATAATAAAATATATTATTTTCTATCATAGTGTGTATTTGAAAGTATCTATGATACATCCCCTGAGTTAATGATAATGATAGTTCATATTTTTAAGAGTTGAAAATTTAAGATATGAATTTTTATTATTAACTCATAAAATGCTCCCGACCGTAAGATTATCATGAGGATGGTGATTAATCTAGAAGGTTGGTATACGATCGCTTCTTTAGGATAGATAATTCTTGAGTCTATGGTATAAAGACATCAGAGCGAGAGTACAGGTACTCGTTAGAGAACGAGGATACTAAGCGTGACCACTTCGAGCAATCATCAGGAAGTCTACCTTCTCGTCAATGACTGGCTCAAAGCTGTAGTGGTGTGTCTGATTCTTTGATCTAAGGTGCATCGGTAGTTTACCTTAAGGGTGTTATAGTTTGACTACACCATAACTCGGTCTCCTAGCCATTCGAAATCCTGAGGTGTATGTTGGCTATAGCATGTTCATTATAGAAATTGGATTACACCAATAGGAGATCTATCTATCTCGGTAGATGAGGAGCAGCCCTATGATGATCATGAAAATCAAGTCCATAAGCCTATGGATATGGTAGAGTAAAATAATAGAAAGAATTTCTATTAGGATTTTCATATTGGATTTGAATCGAATGATTAATTCATATGTCGGAAATTAGGGTTTGACGAGATCATTTTAACCCTAATCCGATCGGAGCTTAAGATGGAGGAACTTAATCACACAGGTAACTGCATCGAGAGATTCATTTTTAGTTCTGATGGATTGCCATCATATGCTGCTAGGTGTCACTGGTAAATTTTGGGAGCAATTAGAATGATTTGGATGATTGATCATACTAGTTGTCTGAATCAAAAAAGTTATGATCCATCGGAAGGTGTTTCGATGATGTCGATGATAGAAATCATGACATATCCCATTACCATATGAAACTAAACCTAACTAGGTCACACAGATAAGGGTTTGGATTCGGATATCATCAATTAGACTAACCCGGTTCAATTGATTTGAATAAGATTTAATTAGGTTCAAGAAAATCATGCTAGCACACAATTGAGCCTGATATTCTCCTTCAACAATCATTAAAAGTTATCTCGATTGAGCCAAATATATTTGGACTCACTTAGAAACCTTTACTTGGTCTGACTAGTACTTGTTTAGGTTAGAAAAGGATTGTTTTAATTTATGAGATAAATTTGAGACAACACTTGTCATTTTCCATCATCTACTAAATCTTGTCTTTGGACTTTGGTCAAATATTGGCCTTTGACACTTAAACATCTGCCCATGTGTCATGCACCCATAGGAGAGAGCTGTGACCCTTGTCCCCTTACTAAATAGCAAAAAGGGAAGGGATGCATGCCTAGGGAGGCGTGCATCCAAAGTGGATAAGGATTGGAGTCCCATACAGATGGGACTCTAGTTGCTTATTGCTTCATACTAAGGTGGCACCAAAGAGTTTTCTTTGATCAGTCTTGGCACCACCTAAGGAGGTTTATGAGGAACTCTAATCTGATTAGATCAGATGATGTCATCCCATCAATCAGATTTAGATCTGATTGCATAAAGAGCCGTGATTGGCCGGGATGATGTGGCACTGCATGGTGCAGTAATGTCTATATAAACCCTATCTGTGCCTAGGGTTTAGATCCTCTACCCTTTGTCCATGCCACAAGGCTTCTCTCCCTCTCTCTCCATGCCACCTTCAGATCCTCTCTCTCCTCTCCATGCTTAAGAAGCTTTGGGCTCGAGTTTGGTGTAATCCAAGCAAGACAAAGGCGACAAGAAAGAAGAAGGCAACACTGCTGTAAGAGACAATACCCAATCTTCAAAAGGTATTTTGAAGACCTTCAAGATCAGATTTAGATTTGATCTTTAAAGTATAGATTGAGAAGGAGAAGATCTCTAGATTTTGCTCAAGTAGATATCAATAGAGGTCAGGCGCTTGTGTGGCTACATCCAGAACCTCAGGCAAATATCAGGATCATCACAGGATAATAGGATTACCCATAACAAGGTATAATTAAATTAGATTTAATTTACTTTATTTTTATTTTATCAGATCGATAAAATTAGATTTGAAGAGTCTTAAATCTATTTTAGATCTAAGAGAAAAATTTTTGAAATATCTCTCTTGATCAAATCAGATTTGAATGAACCTGACCTAGAAAATAGGGTTTTCCCTTCATCTTGGTGGCATCGAACTTTTGGATGCCACCCCCATCCCTTTCTCGATGTGGAGAACCAGCAAAATCATGCCTAAAAAGATGGGAAGAGGGCACACAACAATATGGGAGGTGTGGAGTTTATTTCCATGGAGAGAGAGAGATAGAGTTTTGGAATTGTAGGACTCTATCAAATAGAGTTCTAGACAAAAAATACTTGTCTAATTTGATCAAATCAAATTTCTTTTCAAAACAAACCAGAAGTGGGCATCGAACACCTTTCCTTGGCATGAAAAAAACTCACATAAATTCCAAAAAGAGGGAGGCAAACAAAAATATGGCATGGATTTAAGATCTTGTTAGTGGTGTAAGGGAAGAGGAGTCCTCGTCTAACTAGGACTCTTTTACTTTGACTAGATCAAAATCATTTTGAACCCAACTCAAATTAGTTTTCAATCAATCTAATTAATAGATAATCTTAATTCAATTAGGATCCTAATTAAATTAAATTTAATTAAATTTAAATCTTATTTAATTTCTAATCAAATTAAAAATTAGGTGCACTTAAGTCCTAATTGAACAAGAATTTGTTCTTTCTTGCAATTGGCTTATCCAATAAACTAATTAAACTTAATCCAATTAAGTTCAAACTAATTTTAATTAAATCTAATTTAATTAGACTTGATCTTAATCTAATTGCTCAATCAGATTAAGCCAATTAATAATCTAATTTTTAATTGATCCTCCTGCATTACTTGTACTTGATCGATCATCAATCACATTGATGATTTGATCACTGAATGATTCTCAATCATCGATCAACTATCCAATTAGATAACAACATCTTATGTGTGTGATTCCATAAGTTTGAACCTAAGTCGGTAGCATAGAAATCAATTTTTGTGCCAATCAAAATGACCATCTAACAATAATGCCGAATGTCTGGATAGATCGAATGTATATGCAAAGCAACATTCTTAGAATCCTAACCTATGGTTATGGTATAATTCATTCCTTTGATCAATAATGCTTAGGATGACATCGAGTTAGTTGTCAATACTCATACAAGTCATCCATATTGTGTTTCAAAATTTTGCAAATTCCATGACTCCTTATGAGGATTATCCAGACCTAGATTTTGCTAAATTGAAATGCAGCGAGATATTCATTTTCTGAAGTTAATCAGAAGTGGTCAATCCCATCTTAACTCACACACCAACTCTATATATACTTGACTATACCTAAAAATCTTTCGTTGCTATATTAGAAATATAGGTAGGTTGGCACCAAAATATAGTTAGTTTCTTGCAAGTCACTATGGTGATCTTAGGTCGGAGTTTCACTTGTACCCATCGATCTTAACTAGCTACTCCTAACAATAGAGTGTTATATTGATCACATTCAGTATATATATACTCCTACATCCTACCTACATGTCATACCAGTGTTTCTACACCACTTAATCATGAGGACAACCAACGTATATAATATAAAATGATTTACATTCGATAAGTTATCATGCTAATTAATAACTTATCATTTGATTATGAATTATTTAAGAACCATCCGATAAATCCTCCTTTATCGATTGAGTATGGTTCTAAGGACTTCATTATAACTTAGGAGTTTATTTAAGAAAGATAGAATTTTTACGATGAATAAGCAAAATAACTATTATTATTTGATAATTTATATATTAATTTTAATCATCTATAATTTAGATGATTGACTTTAGGACATATTTTCTAATAACTTCTACTTGGACTAAAGCCAATCAGAACAATATGAAATACTTATCTTCCACTTAAGTTTATATAATTCCATAGTTTCGAGGCCTTAGCAAATAGGTCAATCAAGTTTTTCTTTTTTGTTGAACTTCTAAAGGTCAACATCTTCCAGATCTAAAATCTAAGGTGATAGCAATGCAAAATGTATTGGTCCTTTGGTTCTTTAGTCTGAGCTATGGTTTCAGTACTATGATATAACTGGACCATCATTAGAGGGTGCCACTCCCAACTTGCTACTGAACCTTAGCAACTACACAGCCTACATGACAGCATCAGCTGAACCTTAGCAACTACACAGCCTACATGATAGCATCAGATGCCATGATGTACTCTACATCACTAACAGAATAGGCTATAATATTCTACTTAGAACTTTTTTAGTAGATTGCTCCTTCAATTAGGTTAAATTCATGACTTGATACTCTTTTGCTATCATCTTGATCTAACTAAAAACTAAAATTAAAATATCTCATAAGTTTTAAGTCAGTATCTTCATATTTAAGTCACTGGATCTTAGTATTTTTCAAATACTTAAGGATTATTTATACAATCTTTTAGTGATTCTTATCTGGATCAGACTGGTATCTACTCACTACTTCTAGTGAGTATACCATGTCTGATCTCATACATGAAGAAATAAGATGACAGCTAAACTTTTATTCCTTATAATACTGGAATGTCATTTCTAATTAAGAGAATGTCATTCACAGACAACACAAGGAATAATACTATAGAATCTTATGCCCACTTACAGATGCAGCGTTCTTCTTTGTTCATAATAAAGATATATATCCAAAATATATGTTCCAACTTTGAGATAATAGTCAAACGGATTTTATAGATCTCTACTTTTCCATCTGTGCTACTCTGATCCTTTGAAAATCCATTCATATCCAATGGGTTTTATCCCTTCAGATAAATTAGCTAGTGTCTACATACTATTGAACTTCATGGACTTCTATTTGTATTTAATGGCTCCAAGATACTTCTCAAAGTCAGATCTCTGCATTGCATCTATATATATGATCGGATCCTTATTGTTCTCATTAAGCTCAACAGGATCACCATCCCAGACTTAGATACCAAAGTATCGATCTAATGAACATGGTACTCCATTGAATCTCCTTAATGGTGCTAAATTAATAGGCTCTGAGTTTGATCAAATCCGATTTTATAGGTTTACTAGATTGTATCGGTACTTACTTGATAAGCATCAATTCTTTCTCTAAGAAACTATTTTTCTAAAAGGAATGTCCTATTTTTGAGAACAACTTTTATTCTTTAGCATGGTAGAAGTAATAACCCCTAGTTTTCTTGGGTTATTCTATAAATAAATACACATCGAACTAGGATCCAAGTTTATCTGTGTGCAAATATTTGATGTAGTCTATGTGAGGATTTGTGATTCTCCCAAGCCTTGGAAGGCCATGGGAGGAGTCAAGAGGTTGGCTTTGGAGATTTCAGGAGCTTGGTTGGTGCTTCAAAGATCTGGGATGCAAGATAAAGCAATGAACCAAAGTCGAAGAATCAAGATTGCAGAAAGAAGATTTTCTGTAGGTTAGTCGGCTCAATCTAAAATTGGATCAACTAAGTCTCAGTGCATAGACAAAATAGAGAACTAAGCATTCGAAACTGCTGGCATGGTACAGGACTAGGTTGGCTCAGTTTCAGACTAGCCGACCCAGTGGAACTTAGTCGGTTCAGTGCTGAGACTGAGCTGGCTCAGTGCACAGGCAGAGTTATGCGAGGGTCTATTTTGGACTAGGATCTGGATTGATCCTAGGGATCTTGAGGTTTGGTTTGAGAGATCTTAAGGTGGCTAATTCATGTATGGGTCGGATCTAGATCCAGAGGATGAGAGCATGGAAGATATGGATGTACATGTGCTCGATAAGTGCTATCATGTATTGGGTTAGCCGAAAAGTTTTTTGGTCAGACCTAATGGCTATATATAAATACATAGGTTGTATTAGAATTTCATAAGGCTGTGAATGCAGTGGAATACAGACATTTTCTTCCTCAACTCTCTCTTCTTCTCTTCTCTTTAGAGTTATCACCCTAGGATTCTTGAAGAAGCCCCAGAGAAGGGGGGCATCTCCCTCAAACCCAAGAAGGAAGGCACCCCATCATAGATCCAGATGGAGGATCGATGGTTTGCTGCCCATAGAGAACATCACAGATTCCTTCAGGTCCATGCTAAAGATCAGGAGCTTCCACAACATGATATCGATGCTTGTGATGTCAAGGATGATTGGCATTTGAGCGATATCATGGGTCTACAATTTGGTATTAGAGCTAGGTGATGCTTGGGATGTTATGGATGATAATATGGTATCAGAGCCAGGTTTCAGAGTCTAATGGTGCATGGAAAGAGCCAGGTTTCAGAGCCTGATGATGCATGAAAGTGAAGGAGAAGTCGTACAAGATGAAATCAAAAATCTGCACAAAAATTCTATGGTATGTCTCAAATCTACCTTGTTATTGCTGTGGTTTGACCAATCGAAAGCAATGGATTGAAGGTGGAGGTTGAGAGGTTTAATGAGAAGGAATTTTCTTAGGGTGGAATGATTAGGTGCATGATTTGCTGATCGATCTTGGTGGAAAGGCTGGAGTGTATGATGGTTATGTGACAGGTAGGGAGCGCTGGAGTATTGCAGTAGCATTTTCTTAGAGATGTAGGACTGAGAGAGGCTCGGTGATGCAACAGCCAAAGAAGGTATCTCAGTAGAGAGCATCAGGGTTCTCTAGAAAGATGGGCAGTATAGGACTATGGAAGAGAGGTTTTCTAAGGGATAATGATCGAAGGAAGGCTGAAGAAGTGACTATATGTCCTTCGATGTCAGGAAGGTGGGAAAGTAGTCGAAGATGTATTCAACGGTTTGATTAGAGCATGGATTTGCGGAGCCCTAGGGATGATGGAGATGGATGATCCATGAAAGTCTGACAGATTAGGACTAGACGGTTGTAGAGCAGTGCAGAGATGAGTCAGAGAGTGCTGGAGTGCTGCAGGAGTGCTTTCCTGGAGGCACGGGGCTGAGAGAGGCTCGATGGTGCAACAGCCAATGAGTGTATCTCAGCAAAGAGTGTCAGTGGTATCTCAGAAAGATCAGGTGTAGGTCTTAGGGAGAGCCAAGGGGTCTCAGGGAGTGCCAGAGGTCTCTAGTAGTCGAAAGTATCATGGATCAGATTTCTTCTGTAGGAGCATCAGGAAGAGTCGCGATTCAGGTGGAGGATGGTTCTCCAGGCGCAACTGAAATGATGGCTGGTGTAGAGGTAGAAGAGAAGGACTAGGATGGAATTTCTTAAGATTCAGTCGCTGGTTTCAGAAGAGTTGGATGAGCTCTTGAGTTTTGGAGGTGCCCACGGGTTGTGGAGGTATCCAAGATGGCTTTGAGGAGGGCCATGGAGTATGGAGGGTTCGAAGGAGCAGCGATAGTGTTCGAGGTACAGCGGTAGGCTCAGTAGTGCAGCATTGAGTGGTTGGCCTCGAGGGACTCGATGATAGAGTCGACTTCTATGGCATCAGATAGACTTTAGATATAGGTGAAGCTCTATAGTGGTGGCTTCATAAGTGGAGAAAAAATTTGGCATGAGTTCAGAGTGTCGGTGATGCACAGTTCTAGGTGGAGCGATGCATGCAGGTGGATAGGCATAGCTCTGAGGAGATCATGTCAGGTGGTACAGCATATGCTGATGCATAAATGCTGTAGGTTCTTCAAAAAAGTTCAAAAAAAGTGATGCAGCTGCTAAGTAGAAGAGATCCTACAATTTCAGGGTGGTGCCAAGAAGCATGCACAGATCTTCAGCAGTGGAGGCGGTCATCCCAAAGGTCTCAAAGGTGCACAACAGCTGAAAAAGATTGGTGGAGGCAATATTTGCATAAGTACCGTCGAGTGCGTAGGAATAGCAAGATCGTGCAGGAGGTTATTGCCGAGAAGTTTGCCAAGACTTGGGAGCACCAAGGTGGAGATTGTGAGGATTTATGGTGCTCCCAAGTCTTAGAAGGCCACAGGAGGAGTCAGGGGGTTGACTCTGGGGATTCCAAGGGCTTGGTTGGTGCTTCAAAGATCTGGGATACAAGATGAAGCAAGAAACCAAAGCCGAAGAATCAAGACTGTAGAAAGAAGATTTTCTATAGGTTAGTCGGCTCAGTCCAAAACTCGATCGGGTAAGTCTCAGTGCATAGATAAAATAAAGAACTGAGCATTCAGGACTGTTGGCACGGTACAGGACTGGGTTGGCTCAGTTTCAGACTGAGCCAACTTAGTGGAACTTAGCTGGCTCAGTGTTGAGACCGAGCAGCTCAGTGCACGAGCAGAGTTACGTGAGGATCTATTTTGGGCTAGGGTCTGCGTTGATCCTAGGGGTCTTAAGGCCTGGTTTGAGAGGTCTTAAGATGGCTAATTTATGTATGGATCGGGTCTAAATCTAGAGGATGAGAGCATGGGAGATATGGGTATACATGGGCTCAGTGAGTGCTTTCATGCATTGGGTTAGTCGGAGAGTTTTTTGGTCGGGCCTAATGGCTATGTACAAATATATAGGTTGTATTAGAATTTCATAAGACTGTGAATATAGTGGAATACAAATCTTTTCTCTCTCGGCTCTCTCTTCTTCTCTTCTCTCTAGAGTTGCCACCTTAGGATTCTTGAAAAAGTCTTAGAGAAGGGGGGCATCTCCCTCAAGCCCAAGGAGAGAGGTGCCCCATCATAGATCCAGGTGGAGGATACCTGGAGGATCGATGGTTTGCTATCCATAGAGAACATCATAGGTTCCTTCAGATCCGTGTTAAAGATCATGAGCTTCCATAATATGGTATCGGTGCTTGTGATGTCAAGGATGATTGGCGTTCGAGCGATATCATCGATTTACAATTTGGTATCAGAGCTAGATGATGCCTGAGATGTTATGGACGATAATAGTCTGGACAACTCCAAATCTAAAGGTGAGAGAGTCTAGATCTACATCCTATCCATATCTCATATGGAGTCTTTGTAATAGATTTACTTGAAATAACTTTTAGAGTAAAACAAATAGTTGCAAGAGCATAACCCTAAAATAGGCAGACTAGTAAACCCTATTATAGATTGAATCATGTCTAATAAAGTTTGATTTCTCTTTTTCGATACACTATGTTCCAGAAGGAGTCCACTAAGAGAGAATTTCATTCTCTCTTAGATATGTCAAAAATTCATTGGATAAGTATTTGCCTCCTTGATCTGATCGAAGAGTTCTAATACTTTTTTCAGTTAATTTTTCTACTTCATTATAGAATCATTTGAACAATTCAAATGATTCAAGCCAGACGTACCCATACCTAGATAGGTCGTCTGCAATCATAATGAGATATTAACATCCTTCTCTGGTACTTAAATTCATAGGTCTACATACATCACTATGTATGAGACTTGGAACTTCACCAGCTCTTTCATCTTTTTCAGTAAAAGATGACTTTATCATCTTTCTAAGAAAAAAGACTCATAGGTTGTCAATAATTTACAATCATTGATATCAAGATTTCTCTTTTAAACTAATCTATTTATCCTATTCTTGTTAAGATGACTAAGCCTATATGCCAAAGGTAGACATTCATGATATTATCTAACTTGGATGTTTATTAATAGACTATATAAATGTTAAATATCATTTATTCATTGTCCATGCATTATTATAACATCATTCATAACGATATCTTAATAAACTTCTTTTATAGATAAATGATGATCATCTTTAGTCAAAAGGCTATCAAAGATCATATTCATTATAAATGATGGACAATAGTGATAGTTACTCTAAATGACAACTTTTGAAAATAAGCTCGACAATTCCTAAAGCTAGGACTGCAAAAGGATTTTCAATCTAACATTTAGAAATTTTTCACCATTTTCAAACTTTCTACTTGTAGTCTTTGCAATAAATTGCATAAGACTACTGGTATCTAATACCCAAGTAGTAGAATTATAAATAGAGAAATTTTAAGATGTTATTATGTAACACCCTTGATAAGCAACTCTTGCTTTTTTCTCTTGTTTAGCTTGTTGGGGTCAAAGAAAACAAGACAATTCTTCTTCCTATGATCTTGCTTCTTACAATAGAAGTACTTTGCCTGATATTGGTTAGTCTTGGATCTTATGTTTTGACCAGGCTAACAAGTCCTAGCATCAACCCTTTCATGCTGTTGAACCAAATTCAATTTTCTATACTAATTATTAAAGTTGGATTCCATAAGTACATCATTGTTTGACAGTGATCGGAGCAATTAGAGTTTAGCCATAATCTAAAGAAAAGAGAATAATGACCTAAGGTATATGAATTATTTTAAGCCAAGAGACTTGAACTTTAGTCTAAAGATTCTTCCACTATTTTATATGAATTGGTAGCCTCTACCTCCAATTTGAGGAATTACTTTAATTTTCTAGCAGGTACTAGAATCCACATAGATTGCACACAAGCTTGACTTTGATCGGTCAACCTATGTACATCTATGGATAGATTCTTTAACCAATTATTTCTCCAAACAACTTCTAATAATTTAATTTTACCCCAGAAACCTAATCAGTAGGCTTTGGCCTCCACTGTAAGGATCCGGTTAGGTCCAACCATTAACATAACCATACTTGATGTATCTAACCAACAAATAATTAAGCCTAACTTTGGTTAGTCAACCTAACCACTATTAGAGAGACACTTTCAAGTTATTATATTATGAATGATAATTTCATTAGTCAATAAGCACCAGGCCTTTGGGCCTCCAATGATTATTGAGTTAATGGATCCATTATCATCCAACTTAATGAGAGGCTATAACTCAGTTATCTTCATAACTTTATCATTTTAAGGATCTAATAATTTTAGAGGATTTAAATTATTAGTGATTTAAGGGTAGAAAAGATATGGACCAAATTGCTCCCACTGACTTCACCAAGTCAAATCCTGCCACTGACTTCATAAGTCATTAATGAGGACTAGGATTAATTTTGGTCCATGGATATCTAGATCAGTCTTACTAAATAAAATCAGTCTCACTGATTTACCTATGTGACATGGTTTAGCATGAATTAATGAGCAATCTAATCAAGACCTGATAAACCATATTGGCCAGATAAGTGAGATCGGTGGGAGGATCTACCAAAGCTTGCCTTAAATACCATCTGAAATGGTCAGGTAAGCAGGCTGCCAATTAAAAACCATCAATCTAGGAGTGCTAGACTTATCTTAAAAACCAATCAGTTTATTAGTTTTGATTTGATCTACCTAAAAACTTGGTCTCAACCACTGAGCCACAATCAATGTCCATTTGTTAGATGTACGAATTTTGATCAACTACAACTACTGAATTGATCTATAAAAAAAAATAATCTAATATTAATTAATTATTAATTAAGTTTGATCAATTTTTTAACTTAGTCCATATTTAATCTAATCCTAGGTCTAACTTAGTTAATGACTTTATCAAAGCTAATCCATTATCCTTTAACCCATGTTTTATGAAATTATCTTCGGATCTTCAAATCATAAATCTAGATCCTAAACAATCACTTAATTCTTAATTAAGTTCAAGGCTTATGGGTTAGGGTTTGGAAGCTCAGAACTAGTTTCTGATTTTAACTTTTGAAATATTTTCAAGTGTAAACAATTTATATTGAATCAAATTCAATTCATGATTTTAGATCTAATTTGTTTCAATGTTTAGATTATATCTTAGGATTTTGAATCTAGTATTTTACAGAAAGTAAATTCTTAATTTAAATTTTATAAAATAAATATATTAAATATATAAATTCTAGATTCAAAAATAAATCTATATATCAATATATGCATCTAGAGAATGTAGATCAGAACATGAAATATATCATATGGATCTTATCTAAATGCTCAAAAATTAGATCATAAATTATTTAAATTTAAATTTAAAATTTAAAAATAAATTATAAATTATTTTAGATCTTATCTAATCTATTTAGGATTTAGGAAGCATATAATAGGATAACTTCTCCACTATAAGGGATAAACTTTACAGCAGGACAACCTTATAATCAGTATGTGTATTCTGATATTATGTAGATCTAATCTAAATAGTCTAAAATAGATCTAATATCTATTTAATTTTAGATTTAAAATTTAAAAATAAATTATAAAATTATTTAGATCGCATCTAACTTATTCATAATCCAAAAAATCAGATCAATACACATTAGGACAATCTTTTTATTGTAGGGAGTTAACCTTACAATAGGACAACCTTATGTCAGTATGTGCAATCTTTAAAGTTTTATTTTTAAATTTATTTTAAGCATACATGATCATGTCATAAAAGAATCTAGATGCTCTGATACCACTATTGAAAAATATGCAGGATTTCATGCTTATATTTTAAAATTTTTTTGAAATCTGACATAGTGAAAGATGTAGATTAAACTATTTAATCTACAAATGCATATGATCTAATCACTAAACCCTACATTTAGGACCTACAACATATCATGATGCAAACATAAATCTGAAAATAAATTAGGATTGTTGGTATTGATCAAATGAATACCTAAATCTAGAACTATTCTAGAAACTATGGATCATTTCTAGATCAAGAAGAGATCAAATCTCTTGACTTCACGTGGGTCGAGAACATCATGGCTGAATCTCAATATTGTCCTTTATTGCTTGGATTCGTATAGCACGTCCGGCCTCTACAAGTAATCTATACAAGGTTGCAAACATAGATCGGAGGTTCGTCGAATGAAGATCTGCTCAAAGTGCTAGCTTCTCGCAGATCCCTCCTGATGATTAATCTAAAAAAATATTCTTTAGATCTCTTGGATACTCTAAGAGATGATGAACAAGAGGAAGAATAAGGGAGAAGACCAACTTTCGGATCTCTCAAAAATCAGAAAATAAAACTTAAGAGAAAAATTCTAAGAGAAGACATATCTTCTCTTTCAGAACATCAACCATTGATGTCCTGAACATATCTCATGTCAGGACTAGAGGGGACCTTCTCCTTTAGAATTTTTTCATGCTTCTAAATCTCTTACTCTCTAATTTTTCTCATAAAAAAATTACATAAAAATTGAGAAGAAAAGATTCCCAAAAGAACCCTAAGAGAAGACCATCTTCTCTTCTCTTTCTTCTCATCAGGACATGATCAAATCATGTCCAAAAGAGACCACCATTCCCCAACTCTTTCGAGCATCCATCCTCCGTGCCCTCTCCCTCTCTCTCTCAAATTTTTTTCATAGAAAAATCACATAAAAATAAGAAAGAAAGGATTAAGAAAGAAAATCCAAAGAGAAGACATTCTTCTCTTACCTTTGTCTCTACAAGATATCAACAATTGATATCTTAATGAAGCCTCTCCTCCAAGGAAATTTGCACCCCAACCTCCCATGCCTCCTCCTCCTTTTTCTCTAGTATTTGCATAGAATAAATCAGGTTTCTCACATCCATACCTCTTATAAAGGAGGCACCCCATGACAAACAACTAAGACTAGGTCAAAACCTAGTCTTAGAAAGACTCTTGGTGGCATCCAACTTTTGGATGCCACCCCTATCCCTTTCTCAACGTGGAGAACCAACAAAATCATGCCTAAAAAGATGGAAAGAGGGCACACAACAATATGGGGGGCGTGGAGTTTATTTCCATAGAGAGAGAGAGAGATAGAGTTTTTGAATCGTAGGACTCTATCAAATAGAGTCCTAGAGAAAAAATACTTGTCTAATTTGACCAAATGAAATTCTTTCCAAACCCAACCAGAAGTGGGCGTGGAACATCTTTCTTAGGTGTGGGAAAAACTCACATAAATTCCAAAAAGGGGGAGGCGAACAAAAATATGGTGTGGATTTGAGATCTTGTTAGTGGTGCAAGGAAAGAGGAGTCCTAGTCTAATTAGGACTCTTCTACTTTGATTAGGTCAAAACTATTTTGAACCCAACTCAAATTAGTTTTGAGTCAACCTAATTAATAGGCAATCCTAATTTAATTAGAATCCTAGTTAAATTATATTTAATCAAATTTAAATCTTATTTAATTTTTAATTAAATTAGAAATTAGGTACACTTAAGTCCTAATTGAATAAAGACTTGTTCTTTCTTGCAATTAGCTTATCCAATAAATCAATTAGACTTAATCTAATTAAGTCTAAATTAATTTTAATTAAATCTAATTCAATTAGACTTGATCTCAGTCCGATTGCTTAATCAGATTGAGCAAATTAGCAATCCAATTGTTAATCGATCATCTTACAATATTTGCACTTGATAGATCATCAATCACATTGATGATTTGATCATTGAATGATTCTTAATCATTGATCAACCATCCGATCAGATAACAATCTCTTATGTGTGTGTGACCCCATAGGTTTGAACCTAAGTTAGTAGTACAGAAATCAATTTCTATATCAATCGAAATGATCATCTAGTAATGATACCTGATGTTCGGATAGATCGAATATATGCAAAGTAACATTCTTAGAATCCTAGTCTATGGTTACTGTATAATTCATCTCTTTGATCAATAATGCTTAGAATGACATCGAGTTAGCTGTCAATACTCATACAAGTCATCTATATTATATTTCAAAATTTTGTAAATCCTATGACTCCTCACGAGAATTACCCAGGCCTAAGTTTTGCTAAATTAAAATATAATAAGATATTCACTTCCTGAAGTTAATCAAGAGTGATCAATCCCATCTTGACTCACACACTGACTCTACAAGTAGTTGACTGTTCTCAAAAATCTTCCATTGCTATATTAGAAATATAGGTAGGTTGGCACCAAAGTATATTGAGTTGTTTGCAAGTCACCATGGTGATCTCAGATTGGAGGGACACTTATACCCATCGACCTTAACTAGCTACTCTTGATACTAGAGTGCTACATTGGTCATGTTCAATGCAGATGTACTCCTACATCCTACTTGTATGTCATACCAATATCTCTATACCACTTGATTATGAGGACAACCAACACATATGACATACAATGATCTATATTTGATAAGTTATCATTCTAATTAATAACTTATCATTTGATCATGAATTATTTAAGAACCATCTAATAAATCCTTCTTTATCAATTGAATGTGGTTCTAAGAACTTCATCATAACTTAGGAGTTTATTTAAGAAAGATAGAACTTTTATGACGAATAAGATCAAAAACTATTATTATTTGATAATTTATATACTAATTCCAATCATCTACAACTTAGATGATTGGCTTTAGGATACATTTTCTAACAACTACACCATAACTCAGTCTCCTAACCATTTGAAATCCTGAGGTGTATGTTGGCTATAGCATGTTCATTATAGAAATTGGATCGTACCAATAGAAGATTTATCAACCGTGGTCCTATGATGATCATGAAATCGAGTTCTTAAGCCCATGGTCATGACAGTGTGAATTAACAGAAAGAAGTTTCTATTAGTGTTTCACATCGGACTCGAATCGAATGATTTATTCATATGATCGGTGTTAGGTCTGACAAGTTCATCTTGACCTTGATCCTATTAGAGCTCATGATAGAGAAACCCAATTACATAGGTAGCTGCACCAAGAAGTTCATTTTCGATTCTGATGGATTACCACCATATACTACTAGGTATCATTAGTGAATTTTGGAACTAATTAGAATTATCTTGATGATCGATGATTCTAATTGAATGAATCAGAAGAGTTCTAGTTCGTCGAAAGATGTTTCAATGATGTCGATGATGGAGATCATGACATGTCTCATTATCATATAGAACTGAACCTAATTGGATCATACAAACAAGGATTTAGGTCTGAATGTCATTAATTAGGCTAATCCAGTTTGATTGATTTGGATTTGATCTAATCAAGTTCAAAAAAATTATGCTAGCACATGATTGAGCCCGACTTTCTCCTTCTGTTGTTTTTTTGGTTCATCTTGATCGAGTCAAATTAGATTTGGCTTATCTAAAAATGCTATATGAATTTGTCTTGATCTGACTGGACCTTGTCCTGATCATATTAAGGCTTGTCCTAAAGAGTTCAAGGCTTGTCCTAAATCCATGCAAGGGGTGTCAGGACAAAGGGTTGTCTTAACCTATCTTTGTAGGAATTAAGGGAAAGGGGCATGCACCATCTAGAGAATTTTTAGGGGTGTGTGCCTGATAAGCATCGTAAATTCACCAATAAAAGTATTAATTTATTAATTAATTTATATTAATTTTTAAAAATTATCAATCAATTTATATATAATTTTTAAAAAATTCATATTTTTATTAATTAAAAAATTAATTAAAAAAATAATAAAAAATAAATAAAAATTAAAAAATAAAATTTTATTATCAAAAGAAAGAGCTCATTTTTTTTATCACAATGAAATAAATTTTAAGTAAAACGAAGCTAAAATAGAAAAGATATGAATTTTTAAAAAATATAAAATAAATAAAAATTAAATAAAAAAAATGGCTCAATCGGCTCCGCAAGTCGAGCCACCAAGCCAAGCCAAGCCATCAAAGCCGACTCAGTCATTGAAGCCATCAGTCGGTCTACAATCCAGGCGTGGACCGCCAGCTCAGCAAAGTCCGACGAATCAGAGCCTGCCACGTGGTGGACCAAGACCCTTAAAGGGTCTACAGAAATTTATCGCGGCTCACAGGGCAATCTGGTCATTTCACTCGATGACAGAAGTGTTGATTGGTTGCGGTGTGCAGTGCGGCCGGTCTACGCGGTCCATGGGAACAGTGATTGTATGATCGAACGGCTGCGGATGATTGCGGTTAAGATCGGACGGTCAGCATTTTTTTTGGTTGCCAATTTCACTCGAATCACCATCAAATGGCAGCACCTAATTCCAGCTTCGATCCAACGGTCCAGAATGCTCCCGACGGTGATCAAGACTCCCGAAGCGCGATTTGCGGCCAGATTTCCTCGATCAAGCGCGATCGGACGGTCAGAATTTAATTCGAGCTGATCTGGGTTGATAGGCATCCGATTTTGACGATTTTTGAACCGTTCGATTCCTATCGAATAGCCAGATTTTACCAGATTTACCAGAGTCATAACAGAGTTGTTTTTATTCAAATTTTATTCAGATTTTTACGATTACAAAGAAAATTAGTCCCATATTGCTTTTAGAAATAAATATCTACCTCTTCTAGCTCTATAAAAAGGATCCTATGCCTCTAAGAAAGGGAGGAGGGGTTGGAAGGAAAGCTAAGGTATAGGGTGGAAGTCAAGCTCTGGATTAAAGGTTGCTTCAAAGCTACGGTGCTGAGAAGAAGAGCCGGTCTTCTACGCCATCTTCATGCCTACGCTGATCTGCGATCTCCATCTAGTCTTTTTCCTTTAATTTCTTGTATTAAAATTCTGAATTTTCTTTAATTTCTTGTATTTAAATTCTGCATCTTAGTTTTAAATTTAATAAAGAAAGTTTCATTATTTCTAGCTCTTTAAATTATTTGTTCTTTATTGCTTTTTAATTTTACTATAAGTAGTTGCTAAGATCTAAATAGTAGATCTTAGTATCAAATTTATTTTTGCATAATTTAAATTCTATTTTTATTTATAGATCTATTTTTTGACTTTAATTTAAAAAAAAAAATCCTTGCTTTTGTTTCTTAAAAAAAAAGAATCAAAGATTTTAGAAATAAATCATTGCCTCTCCATGGATTCGATCCGACTCACCACTTTCTTCATAATTTTTAGTTAATTTAAAAAGTAAAGAGTCGGATTTAAATTGATAAACACGGTGTCTTAACGACAGCATCGTGTCCCTATCAAGTTTTTGGCGCCGTTGCCGGGGAGGCATAAAAATTAAAATTTTTTTATTTCTTTGATTTTTTTTTTTACTGCCTACTTATTATTTTTTATTTATTTTGTAGAAAAAAAAATAAAAAAAAAGAAAGGGAACAAGGAAGATTAGGGCACGAACAAAACTCTCAATCCTATTCGGTGAGATCATTCCTAAACCCTAAATCTCTTTCTTTATTTTTAATATTTGCTTTATTTTAAATTAATTAAAAATATTACCTACATAAATCTAATTAAAAATCTCATCACAAGATTAGAAACTCTAATTATTTAGAGCATCCATTATATTAGTTTTTATTCTTATTTTTGGTGATTGCTGGAGTCAAGGTAAGCCTTTTTATAATTTAATTAGTTAGTTTAAATTGCATAGAACTCTTTGATTGAATTTTTTTTTTTTCTTTTGCATATTTCATATTAAACCAAATTAAGGGCGCAACCCATTAAACAAGATAAGGTGGGGATTTGATCACCCTTTCTTAGCCCACAAACAACCAATCAGCATCCTGCATTAACCTAAATCTTAACTCTTAAAATCAATTAGACATTAACCTTTAAGGATATTCGAGCTCAATAGGATAAGAAATCCTAAGAGTTGAACCAAGTTAGGGTTAATCAATTTGATTGGTGTCTAGAAAAGCGGTTCAGAGACGACTGGGACCGAAAGAAGGTGGTTACTTAATTGGTTCTGTTCGCTTACCTGGCCAAGCACAATTGGTGTCTAAGGCAAGCAACGGAGGGACTCCCACCGACTTTACACTTACCTGGCCAGTTGATTAGTTAATCCTCTATTTGGAGGGCTTGAAGGTGATCTTGGCAGTTAGGAGCTGTCTAGATCTAGGATAACTCTTAGTCAAGATTGATTGCCTAACTTGTTTGCCAAATAATATCTAACATAAAAATTAACTCCTTATCTTCTCCAGATTTAAGACTCTTTAGGATTTTTCCTCTTCTTTCTTTCTCTCTTCTTTTCTTAAAAAAATAAATAAATAAATAAATAAAATAATTAAAAAAAAAAAATTGAACCATATATCAAATTGCACTAGCACATGCACGGTAGAAGATCACTTTTACCTGACCTAGTTAAACCAGATCCTGAAATTGAAAGACTAATTCATTTAAGACCAGATAATCAAATGGCTGGAAATCATGAAGAACCACCTAGGCAGATGAAGGAATACTTTATTCCTTCCACCTACAATCCATCGACTTGTATCCACATGCCTGATATCCCTGCTAGTCACTATAAGATTAAGTCGACCACAATCCAGATGCTCCCATCTTTTTATGGGAATGCCAATGAAGATCCTTACAAACATCTGGATGAGTTCTTAGAAATCTGCTCTACGGTAAAAATTCAGAATTTTTCTGATGATGCCCTTAGACTGACCTTGTTCCCTTTCTCATTAAAAGATAAAGCCAAGTACTGGCTTGGCACATTAGGAAGAACAATTCAAACATGGGCAGAGATGCAACATGAATTTCTTAAGAAATTTTATCCCATAGGACGAACCAATACCATGAAGAGAGCCATCACGGGATTTGCTCAGCTTCCAGGGGAACAAATTCATGAATCATGGGAAAGACTTAAGGAACTCCTTAGAAAATGCCCACACCATGGTCTATCTAAGTGGCAAATTGTACAAGCTTTCTATGAAGGTTTAGGAGATCAATATAAGCAGATGGTTGATGCATCTTGTGGAGGTGCATTCATGAGCAAAAGTGAGGATGAAGCTTATACCTTGTTTGAAACTTTAAGTGAAAACTCTATTAACCATGCTTCATTATCTTCTTATGAAAGATCAATTTCTCAACAAAAACGGGCAGAAATTTATGAGATCAAAACTTCAGAACTCAATTCTAAGACAGATTTGAACATAATAGCACAAAAATTAGATAAAGTCGATCTTATTGCACAGAAATTAGATCAATTCCTAAACTTAGATCAACAATCCCCTGCACAATACACACCAGCTTCTAATTATCAAGTGATTTGCTCTATTTGTGCAAGCCCAACACATCATGTCAGTGAATGTCCCACGGTTGCACAATTACCACCTCTTATCCAAGAACAAGTCCAAGCTGCTCAAGGTTACTCAAAACCACTTAATGACCCATATTCAAATTCATATAATCCTGGTTGGAGAAACCATCCTAATTTCTCTTGGAAACCACAACAAACTCAGGCTCAAATCCAAATCCCACCAGTTCAGAATTATCAAAATAGGCCCCAATACCAGAACTATGCCTATAATAAGGGTCAGCCTAGTCAGTCTTCTCAACCACTACATTATAATCAACCCTCATACCCACCTCCTCAACAGACCAATCTAGCCGACGATAAATTCAATCAACTTCAACAATTAATTCTAAGCCAACAACAATCAATCGCCAGACTAGAAGCTCAAATAGGACAAATAGCTGAGTCTAGCATGAGGAGAGAACCGGGTCAATTACCAAGCCAACCAATTGCAAATCCTAAAAATAATCCATCCAATGTCTATCAACCACTTGGATTTACTCATCCATCTAACATTCCACCTAAGAACCCCCAATTAGAAAATGCCAAAGCAATATCTGAACTTAGAAGTGGTAGGATTCTTAAGGACCCATATCAAGACCAGGTGATAGAGGCCAATACTGATGTTAGCCAAGATGAGAAATTTGAAGACGAGGATAATCATATAGAAGAACTTGAGCTTATGACTGGAACTGACACTGATAAGATGGATAAAGAAAAGAAGAGAACAGATGAATTAGCTGAGACATATAAACCCAAAGCTCCGTTCCCTTCGGTCTTAGAAGTAGGCTCTTCTCGCAAAAAGCAAGAAACACGCAACAAGGAGCTAATGGAACTATTTAAACAAGTTCATATTAATTTACCCCTCCTCGATGCAATTCAGCATATTCTAGCCTATGCTAAATTTCTTAAAGAACTCTGTACCCAAAAGCGTGAGCCACGAACCACCAAAAGAGTTATGCTATCCGAGGATGTAAGTGCGGTCCTGTTAAATCCAATACCTCAAAAGATGAAAGATCCTGGTGCACCCTTAATTTCATGTGTTATTGGAGGTATAACCTTTGATCGAGCATTACTAGACATAGGAGCTAGCGTAAACCTCCTTCCAACCTCGGTTTATGAAAAATTTGGGATTGGAGAATTAAAACCCACGTCAGTCATTTTGCAATTAGCTGATAGATCTATAAAAACACCGTGTGGTTTAATTGAGGATGTTCTAGTTAGAGTAGATAAATATTATTTTCCTGTAGACTTTCTTATACTTGACATGGAACCATCCCAAGAGCTGAACCAAAATCCCATAATTTTAGGACGTCCATTCTTAGCAACCGCGAATGCCAATATCAACTGTAAAACAGGAGCTATGGATATTTCTTTTGGGAATCAAAAAGTAAGAATTAATGTTTTTAATACCACAAAGTACACCTAAGAGGAGGAAGACTGCTTTGTAATCAATCAGATAGATGAAATAGTTGAATCTAATTCCTCCTTAGATTTACTACAAGATGATGAACCCACTGAAGATACTCAAACCCAAGAAGTAAATACCCTGCTTAATTTACCTCAACCATCACATTCATTACCTTGGTCAGTGAAAATTGAGCCCTTACCTGAGCGAAAAATTGAACCACTACGTCCTTCAATTTAGGCCCCACCACAACTTGAACTAAAATCTTTACCTGAATCACTTAAGTATGTATTTTTAGGATCAAAGAAAACCGTACCAGTAATAATTGCTTCCAACTTAACTACTGAACAGAAAAACCAATTGGTAAATATTCTAAAAACATATAAAGAGGCCATAGGGTGGACCGTTGCTGATTTAAAAGGAATTAGTCCATCAATATGCATGCACCATATTTATACAGAAGATAATGCCAAACCAACTCGAGAGATGCAAAGAAGGCTTAATCTTAACATGCAAGAAGTAGTCAAGAAAGAAGTAATTAAATGGTTAGATGCTGGAATTATTTATCCTATCTCTGACAGCCACTGGGTGAGTCCTACACAAGTTGTTCCAAAAAAATCTGGACTTATGATTGTCCGCACTGAACATGGAAACTTAGTACCAATACGACTTTCCACTGGGTGGCGTGTCTGCATAAATTATAGAAAACTCAATACAACCATCAGAAAAGATCACTTTTCCTTACCCTTTATCGATCAAATCCTAGAAAGACTAGCAGGCCAACAATACTTTTGCTTTTTAGATGGATACTCGGGATACAATCAGGTAGCAATCTACCTAGGAGATCAAAAAAAGACCACCTTTACATGTCCTTATGGAACCTTTGCTTTTCGTAGAATGCCATTCGGATTATGTAATGCACCTGCAACTTTTCAACGGTGCATGATGTCAATATTTTCAGACATGATAGGAGATTTCTTAGAAATATTCATGGATGACTTTTCGGTCTTTGGAGAATCTTTTGAGAGTTGTCTCAATAATTTGAAGAAAATATTAAAACGATGTATTGAGGCTAATCTAGTGTTAAGCTGGGAAAAGAGCCACTTCATGGTTCAAGAAGGGATCGTTTTAGGACATATAGTATCCAAGAAAGGGATTGAGGTAGATAAAGCTAAAGTTGAACTAATTTCTAAACTTCCTCCTCCCACTTCTGTCAAACAAATTCGATCTTTTCTTGGTCATGTAGGATTCTATCGTCGCTTCATCAAAGAGTTCTCTAAAATTTCTCATCCTTTGTGTAATCTCCTTGCTAAGGATGTTTCTTTTAACTTTGATGAAAATTGTCTTAAAGCTTATGAAATTTTAAAAGAAGCTGTGACCAAAGCTCCAATCATACAACCTCCTAATTGGTCACTACCTTTTGAAATTATGTGCGATGCCTCAGATTTTGCCATAGGAGCTGTCCTAGGCCAAAGGGTAAACAAATATCCTGTAGTGATCTATTATGCTAGTAGAACTCTGAATGAAGCACAAATGAATTATACCACCACTGAAAAAGAGTTGCTAGCCATTGTGTTTGCCCTAGAAAAGTTTAGATCATATTTATTAGGATCAAAAATCATAATTTACTCGGATCATTCAGCCTTGAGATACCTGCTCTCAAAGAAAGATGCTAAACCACGATTAATTAGATGGATTTTACTGTTACAAGAATTTGACATTGAAATTCGAGATAAGAAGGGATCTAAAAATGTTGTAGCAGACCATCTGTCTAGGATCCTAGTGAAAGATAATGAACCTGTATCAATCAGAGAATCTTTTTCAGATGAACAATTGTTAACAGTTTCACATACAAAGACTCCTTGGTTTGCAAATATTGTCAATTACTTAGTCATAGGATAAATTCCTGATGGCTGGTCTAAGAATGAAAAGGATCGATTCTTTGCTCAAATCAAATATTATTTTTGGGAAGATCCTGAGCTTTTTAGAATTTGTGCTGATCAAATCATTCGTAGATGTGTTCCTGAATCTGAACAATGGAGTATCTTACAATTTTGTCATACTCTTGCTTGTGGAGGACACTTTTCTGGACGAAAAACTGTGGCCAAAGTGTTATAAAGTGGTTTTTATTGGCCAACATTATTTAAGGATGCCCATACTTTTAGTCAGGAGTGTTTTAAGTGTCAAGCCTTAGGGAATATTTCAAAGAAAGAAACATGATGCCTTTGAACCCCATTTTAGTGGTTGAAATTTTTGATGTATGGGGAATTGATTTTATGGGACCTTTTCCACCTTCCAATGGATTTGAATATATTTTGGTAGCTGTCGATTATGTTTCTAAATGGATTGAAGCAATAGCAACTCGAACCAATGATCATAAAGTAGTCCTAAAATTTATTTAGAAGAATATCTTTTCTAGGTTCGGATTTCCACGTGCTATCATTAGTGACGGGGGTACCCATTTTACAAATCATCAATTTCGAACTTTATTACAAAAATATGGGGTGACACATAAGATAGCTACACCATACCATCCGCAAACAAGTGGTCAGGTAGAAGTCTCTAATAGGGAAATCAAGAATATCTTACAAAAGACTATTAGGCCTGATCGAAAAGATTGGTCAGATCAATTGGATGATGCATTATGGGCCTATAGGACAGCTTATAAAACCCCCATTGGAATGTCTCCCTATAGATTAATCTATGGAAAAGCATGTCACCTTCCGGTAGAACTTGAACATAAAGCATATTGGGCAATAAAATAATTAAATTTCAATTTAAACAAAGCTAGTTCCAATCGGATGTTACAATTAAGTGAATTAGAAGAATTAAGGCAAGAAGCTTATGAAAATTCAAAAATTTATAAGAAAAAAATGAAAGCCTTCCATGATAAACATATTTCAAGAAAAACCTTTGAACCAAATCAATAAGTCTGGTTATTTAACTCAAGGCTTCGATTATTTCCTGGAAAACTAAAATCCAGATGGGATGGACCTTATATAGTTAATCATGTATTCCCACATGGTGCAATTAAACTCTATGATCCCAGGACTAAAAATTTTTTTAAGGTAAATGGCCAAAGGCTTAAACCATATATCGAAGGGATATCATTAAATCAAAATATTGATCAAGTGCAATTAATAGAACCACAATGAATTAAACTGCATTTTGTCTGGCTGAAGATAATAAACTTAGCGCTTATTGGGAGGCAACCCAATACTTCTTGAATCTAATTTATTTTCTCTTTTAGGCTAAGTTGGAGAACCAAAAAGTGGGAGAAGGATCATAAGCTTCAAGACCCATGCTAAATAAATAAACATAATTTACACTCTTTTATTGAGGACAATGTCAATTCAGTTGGGGTAAAAAGTAAAAAAGTAAAAAAATAATATATATATATATAAATAAATTAATAAAAATAAAAATTAATAATAATAATAATAAAATAAATGAAATATTAAAAAATTAAAAATAAATAAATAAATAAAATAAAAATAATAAATAAATAATATATATAATAATAATAAAACTATTTAAAAATTTTTTTTTTGAACAAACCATATTTTGGGAAAGAGAATCTTAAGCAAAATAAACTAGGACAAGTAATAAAGTTAGAAAGTATTAACTAATAATGGTAGCGAGTTAAGAAGCAGATTATTTGGTCAGACCATTAGCAACCTACTTAGGTCATTTAAAGACTAACAACACTTCTACTTGCACATGCACACTGATGAAGCACAGCAGGTGTTTGATTATAAGGCTAAATTGAGAATTCAATTATCACTAAAAATTGATGGTTTATATATACTTCAATTAAAGAAACTTGAATTTAAGGAAAGAGCTACCTACTTTCTAATAAAAAAAAAAAAGTACAAAAAATAGAGTATATGTGGATTGCCCTAAACTAGAACTTTGCACCTTAAATGTAGAAGTTCACATCAAATGGTGAAGGGAAGGCCAGGATGCTCAGCACAATTTAAAAAAAAAAAAAAAAGAGGCAGTGTGAAAGCTACCTTAATTCATGCACTTAACTTGGGAGTATATAAAACTAACCAAAATAGGTGATAAAAAGAAGATTCATTTGCCCTTTGAATCAACACCCAAATGCTAAGTTAGTATTCACGACACAAAGTGCTGAAAATCTTTAGATGAACTCTAAGAAAGTTTCTGATTAATCTACCGTGAAATTTACTTCTGAAACTCAATACTTAGTTAGTGATACTGTCTAAACTTTTGATCTTAAATCCTAGATTTATTTTTATGAAGGAGGATCTCAACAAAATATGGTAATTGATCTAAACTAAATTCTTTCTTTACTCGAGGACGAGCAAAGCTTAAGTTGGGGGGTGTGATAAGCATCGTAAATTCACCAATAAAAGTATTAATTTATTAATTAATTTATATTAATTTTTAAAAATTATCAATCAATTTATATATAATTTTTGAAAAATTCATATTTTTATTAATTAAAAAATTAATTAAAAAAATAATAAAAAATAAATAAAAATTAAAAAATAAAATTTTATTATCAAAAAAAAGAGCTCATTTTTTTGATCACAATGAAATAAATTTTAAGTAAAACGGAGCTAAAATAGAAAAGATATGAATTTTTAAAAATATAAAATAAATAAAAATTAAATAAAAAAAGAAAATGGCTCAATCGGCTCCGCAAGCCGAGCCACCAAGCCAAGCCGAGCCACCAAGCCAAGTCAAGCCATCAAAGCCGACTTAGTCGTTGAAGCCATCAGTCGGTCTACGATCTAGGCGTGGACCGCTAGCTCAGCAAAGTCCGACGAATCAGAGCCTGCCATGTGGTGGACCTAGACCCTTAAAGGGTCTATAGAAATTTATCGTGGCTCATAGGGCAATCTGGTCATTTCACTCGACGACAGAAGCGTTGATTGGTTGCGGTGTGCGGTGCGGCCGGTCTACGCGGTCCATGGGAACAGTGATTGCGCGATCGGACGGCTGCGGAGATTGCGGTTAAGATCGGACGGTCAGCATTTTTTTTGGTTGCCAATTTCACTCGGATCACCATCAAATGGCAGCGCCTAATTCCAGCTTCGATCCGATGGTCCAGAACACTCCCGATGGTGATCAGGACTCCCGAAGCGCGATTTGAGGCCAGATTTCCTCGATCAAGCGCGATCGGACGGTCAGAATTTAATTCGAGCTGATCTGGGCTAATAGGCATCTGATTTTGACGATTTTTGAACCGTTCGATTCCTATCGAATAGCCAGATTTTACCAGATTTACCAGAGTTATAACAGAGTTGTTTTTATTCAAATTTTATTCAGATTTTTACGATTACAAAGGAAATTAGTGCCATATTGCTTTTAGAAATAAATATCTACCTCTTCTAGCTCTATAAAAAGGATCCTAAGCCTCTAAGAAAGGAAGGAGGGGTTGGAAGGAAAGCTAAGGTATAGGGTGGAAGTCAAGCTCTGGATTAAAGGTTGCTTCAAAGCTGCGGTGCTGAGAAGAAGAGCCGGTCTTCTACGCCATCTTCATGCCTACGCTGATCTGCGATCTCCATCTAGTCGTTTTCCTTTAATTTCTTGTATTAAAATTTTGAATTTTTTTTAATTTTTTGTATTTAAATTCTGCATCTTAGTTTTAAATTTAATAAAGAAAGTTTCATTATTTCTAGCTCTTTAAATTATTTATTCTTTATTGCTTTTTAATTTTACTATAAGTAGTTGCTAAGATCTAAATAGTAGATCTTAGTATCAAATTTATTTTTGCATAATTTAAATTCTATTTTTTGACTTTAATTTTTAAAAAAAAAATCCTTGCTTTCTTTTCTTAAAAAAAAAAGAATCAAAAATTTTAGAAATAAATCATTGCCTCTCTGTGGATTCGACCCGACTCACCACTTTCTTCATAATTTTTAGTTAATTTAAAAAGTAAAGAGTCGGATTTAAATTGATAAACACGGTGTCTTAACGACAGCATCGTGTCCCTATCAGTGCCCCTAGGTGTTTTGTGAGGAAGGGAAGGGCGTATGACTAGAGGAAGGGAAGGGCACACGCCTCCTTTGGCCATGTGCCCCATAAGGATAAAGGTGGAGACCCCATTCAAATAAGTTTTGACTAGGTTAAAGAGTTTGATTTGGATCAAACTCTGGGGAGATAAGAGCCTTGCGCCAAAGCCCTCTTATCCTAAATTATTGGCACCTTTTTCTATGCAATTTTGTATGACAAAATTAAGTGAAAAATCTGAAGATGGCATGGAAATCAAGGGAGAGTCCTTTTGTATGTTGGCTTTGACCTGTTCAAAATTAAATGCTAAGGGACTCTAGGGTTTGTCTATAAATAAACCCTAAGCCAAAGTGTTTGGCATTCCTATCAGCCCATGCCTAGGTGCTACCTCTTCCTCCATCTCCCATGCCTCTATTGCTAATCCTCTCCCTCTTCTCTATGCCCAAAGTGCTGGGTGAAATCATCTTCAAAAGTTGAAGATAGCTGCTGCCAAGATCAGTTCGAGACGACCTTGTTTGTGAGATGAACATGCAGCCATCGAAGTTCTATTCAAAGGTTCTACAGATTGATTCCCGATTTGATCTCTTGAGATCAGATCCAGAAGGAGAGGGCTTCTAGATCTGATCCAAGTAGACTTTGATAGAGGTCGGGTGTGTGCGCGGCTAGCATCAGATCCTCAAAGTGCTGTCAGCTTATCGATAGGATAAATAGTTTATCCAACAAGATAATAACAGATGTTACTAGTTTTATTTTTATTTTTTATTTCTGTAATCAGATCATTTCAATCATATTTGAGAACTCTCAAATTCGATCAGATCTTAAAAAAAAATTTAAAATTCTACTTTAGATATGATCAAATCAGATCGATTCTACGGCAGAAAAACTTGTTTTTCTTTTAGTAGCGAGTCTTAGGCTAATGACTTCCAAACCAGTTGGCTTTAGGGCATTAAGTGTAAAACACCTCTCAGGCTTACTGACTCGAGTCAAATAGGCTAAGGATTGAGATCTGGTTGTATTAATTTTTTTAGTATTATCCATTTTTTGATGCAAATATCATTATTTACTTAGGCAACGAGACTCGATTATTTGATGAAAAATTAATATTTATTTTTTTAATAGAAGAAACTATATGCATCAACATATCCCACTTATATCCATAAAAAGTCGACTCTCTTTAGATATTAATTGGACAAGTTAGAAATGCTCAAAAGTAAATTTTTATTCTAGACTCAACCTTCTATTGAATTTTATCAATATATAGTCCCTTGATACTCTACAACTTATCTAAAGTGTGCATCAAATACTGTTAAAATGTCTAATATTTCTTAAGTCTAAAGCATAGTCATGTATATGAATATCCATGAATTTGTGAGTACAAAAGTTCAAAATTTATCCTTCAACCCCCAACTTATTCTACATTGTCCTCAATGGAATAAGAAAAATAAAAGATACAATAGATAAAAAGAAAAGAATATACATGATTTGATGTGTTCTTGGTTTAGTAGGTGTCTTCAGCTATTCTTGAGGATACATATTTGGCTCCCCCCCCAACTTATTCATCATTGACTTTACTGAAGTAAATCCTAAATAAGATGAAAAGAGAAATTAAAATACAAGAATCTAGGTTGCCTCTCAATAAGCGCTAAGCTTATAGCCTTCAGCCAAACTAAACTCTAATCTTCATACGTTATCTTAACCTGGATTATACACAGAGTTGAAAAATTTGTTTGGTCTTTCACCACCAATTCTAGAGAGATGGTCTTTTTTTCACATAATCAGTTTTATTATGAATCTCTTTTAGTAGTCTTAATATCTCCTAGATTAGATCTAGGTCTAATTGAATGAACCAGATCTAGGATTTCACAGATACATCTTGAAACTTTTTTAAGATCTTGTAGTGGAAGATTTAAATAAATCTAAAATTTATTTAAATAATTATATAAAAACCTAGATCTCAGATCTATTATATGATTAAGGCATGATATTAAATCAAAAATTAAAATTAAATAAGAAAGAAAAATATTGATCAAATCAACCTAGATCTACACTACATCAAATGCAGGTATGAAGTTTATAGATCAGATCTATTACCTGAGCAAGTTTAGACATTCTAACTTATTGATCTAGGCTTGAGGATGAAGTCATGAGCCGCACACACGTTTAGCCTTTAGGAGTCATCCACATGAGCCTACGATCTCTGATCTAAAGTCCGATGCAGGAAATCAGCATAGCATGCTAGTACTATATTGATCCTTCTTCGATGATCGATCCGATGCTTCCTTCTTTAAAATTTGGACTCTCCAAAAATATGAGAAGAAAGATAAGAGTTGTTGATCTGAGACTCTCTCAAAAAAACTCAAAAGAAAGGAGGAGAGATTGAAAATAAAACAGTCCTAGAAGAAGATCCTCTTCTTCTTCTCTTTTCTCTCACCTAGACACCTAGTTTGGTGCCTATGGAACCCCCACTCCCAAGGACCCTCGTTATCTAATTTTTGCACACCCCAAACCTCTCCCAAAGCTCTATATTTCATAAAAAATTTAGAACAAAATTCATCCAATAAATAGGGAAAAAGAAGAATCCAAGTTAGGTCAAATTTCTAGACTAGGAATATCCAAACATGGGAAGTTGTTGGGGTGCCCAACTCTTGGGCACCTCCTCCAAAATTTTTAGCGTGGACCAGAAAGGGAGGGTGCATAAAAAAGGAGATTATTTTTATAGAATAAGAGAAGAATTAATTAAAAGAGGGGGTGGCACTCAAGGAAAGATGTTTTGGTTAATAAGGATTCTATCTCATAGAATCTTAAGTGAAACCAATTCCTCCTTTGACTTGGCCTTCCACCTAACTTCCAAATATGACTTGGAGGGAGAGAGGGGACATGAAAATCAGAAAGAAAAAGATTTTCCATGAAAGATACCTAAAAAATAGTTATGGAGGGCATTGGGACCAAGGTGGCACAAGGAGATAGGGAGTCCTAGTCACACTAGGACTCCTATTTTGACTTGATCAAACAAGATCTTTTAACCAAATAAAATCAAGATTAAACTAATCCAATTAAAAAAAATTCTAACCCATTTAAGAACTTAATTAAATTAAATTAAATTAGATTTAATTCTAATTTATTTTCTAATCAAATTAAAAAATTAGGTTAATTCAAGTCTTAGTTAGACTAGGACTAGTTCTTCCTTGCACTTGTCTTATCCAATAAACTAATTGAACTTGATCCAATCAAGCCCAAACCAGATGTAATTAAATTATATTTAATTAAACTTAATCTCAGCCTATTGGCTTAATTAAATTAAGCCAATTAGTAATCTAATTGCTAATCGATCCTCCTGCAACACTTGCACTAGTTTAAACACCAATCGTATTGATTGTTTAACCCTAGAACGATTCTTAATCATTGATCAACCATCTGATCAGATCATAAGCTCTAATGTGTGTAATCTCATAGGTCCAAATCTAAGTCGATAGTATAGAAATAAATTTTTGTACCAATCGAAGTGACCATCTAGCAATGATATCCGATGGCCGGATAGGTCAAAGATGTAGAATACCATCCTTAGAATCCATGCGGATATAGTTTCCATATAATTCATCCCCTTGACCATAATGCTTATAGGACACATCAGAGTTCAACTGTCAACTCTAATCAGGTTGTCTATATTGTATTTCAAAATATCAAATCCAACTGATGGATTATCCTGGCCAAGATTTTGCTATATTGCAATACAGTGATACATTCTTCTCCAACTCTTAGAATGGTCAATTCTATCTTGATCACACTCCAACTTTGCAAGTACTTGACTGTGCCCAAAAGCCTTTTATTGCTAAATTAGAAATTCAGTTAGTCCGATACCAAAGCATAGTGAGTTGCTTGCAAGTCATTGAGGTGATCTTAGGTCTAAGGGATACTTATACCTTTATCCCATCAGAGACATTCTCAACAGTAGAATGCTTTGGAGTTGGTCATGTTCAATAACGATGTACCCATACATTTCATCTGTATGCCATACTAGTATCTTCACACACCTTAGTTATGAGGACAACCAACCTATATGGCATATAGCGATCTATGCTCGATAGACATTGTCGTCCTAATTAATAGTCTATCATTTGGTCATGAACAAATTTAAGGACTAATCGATAAATTCTCTTTTTATCAAAGCTAAATAGTCCTAAGAACTTTATTACAATAATAGAGTTCATTAGAAGATGTAAACTTGTAATGAAAAAGATGCCAAAATATTTTTATTAATTAATAAATCAATTACAATATCTCAACCATCAATAGGCTAATGATTGGCTTTGGAACATAATTTTCAACAACTTCCACTTATCTTAAAGCCACTCGGCACAGTATCTAATACCCATCTTTGACTTATGATTGTCGAACTCCTTGATTGCCAGGGCTTTAGTGAAGGGGTTGGCTAGGTTCTCTTTATCGTTGATCTTCTGAAGGTTGACGTTACCATGTTCTACGATCTCACGACCAAATGGAAGCAGCACAGTATGTGCTTTGTTCGCTAGTGTGCCTTCGATTTCTTTGCTTGAGCTATGGTTCCAGTGCTGTCGCAGTAGAGCAGGACTGGACCATCAATGGAGGATGCTACTCCGAGCTCGATGATGAGCTTCCTTAGCCACACAACTTTCTTTATTTAATCTGATGCTGCCATGTACTCTATTTCACAAATAGAGTCAGTCACTGTATGTTGCTTGAAATTTTTTCAGCAGATGGCTCCACCATTTAGAGTAAAGATATACCCTAACATACTTTTACTATCATCATGATTAGATTGAAAGCTGGAGTCTATAAACCCCATAAGCTTCAGATTTGACTCACTATAAACCAACCATTGGTCCTTAGTATTTCTCAAATACTTAAGGATGGTTTAACCACCTTCAAGTGAGTTTTTTCAGGATCAGATTGGTATCTACTCACTACTACTAGTGAGTATGCCACATCTGGTCTCGTACATATCATTACATACATAATAGATTTCACTACCAAAGTATATAAAATTTTACTCAAACACTCTCTCTTTAGGAGTTGTCGAACAATCCTTCTTAGAAAGAAAAATTTCTTGGCCTATCGGAAGATAGCCCTTTTTGAAATTCTCTATGCTGAACCTCTTCAGCATAGTTTTTATATATGTGGATTGGGATATACTAAGCATCCTTTTAGATCTATCCCTATAGATCTTCATCCATAGCATGTAAGATGCTTCACCCAAGTCCTTCATAGAGAACTATGATGACAATCAGATTTTTATTTCTTCTAGTGCGGGGATGTCATTCTCGATTAAGAGAATATCATCCATGTACAAAATAAGAAATACCACTGCTGGACCATTTATCCATTTATAAAGGCAGGGTTCTTCTCTGTTCTTAATGAAACCATACGTTTTGATCATTTTATCAAAATACATATTCCAACTCCAAGATACCTGCTTCAATCCATAAATGGATCTCTAAAGCTTGCACACCTTGGACTCATCTATGAATGTGAATCCTTCAGGTTATATCATATACACCTCTTCGGTCAGCTCTCCATTTAGGAAAGCTATTTTCACATCCATTTGCCAAATCTTATAGTCCAAATGGGCAGCAATGGCAAGCATGATCTAAATGGACTTGAGCATTGCCATAGGAAAGAACATCTCATCATAGTTAATATCATAACATTGACAGATCCCTTAGCAACCAAACAGGCTTTATAGATCTCCACCTTTCCATGTGCGCCCCTCTTTCTTTTGAAGATCCATTTACACCCAATGGGTTTAACCCCTTCAGGTGGGTTAACTAATGTCCATACATCATTGATCTTCATGGAGTCTATTTCGAATCTCATGGCTTCTAGCCATTTCTCAAAGTTGGGTCTCTGCATCGTATCCATATAAGTGATCGGGTCCTTATCGTTCTCATCGAGTTCGATGGGATCACCATCCTGAACCAAGAATCCATAGTATTTGTCCAGATGGTGGGGTACTCTACCAGATCGCCTTAATGGTGTAGGTTCACTAGGCTTTGGATCTGATCTGATCAAATCTGACTTAGGTTCAATATTCTGTGTTAGACTTTCTACCTGTTGAACTTCATCAAGTTCAACCTTAGAGGCAACAGTTCCTTCATCAAGAATTTTTTTTTTCAAAAAGGGTGCCCTAAGGCTGATGAACACCTTTTGTTCATCAGCATGGTAGAAATAGTATCCTTTGATCTCTTTTGGGTACCTCATTAATGTACACTTATTAGACCTAGGTCCAAGTTTGTCTATAACTATCCATTTGATATAAACCGAGCACCCCCAAATACTAAGATGTGAAAGTGCTGGCTTACGCCCTGTCCATATCTCATATGGGGTTTTAACTACTGACTTACTTGAAATTCTATTTAATAGATAATAAGCTGATTCGAGTGCATATCCCTAAAAGGATATCGACAAGCTGGCAAATCCCATCATGGATAAGACCATGTCTAATAGAGTCCGATTTCTCCTTTCAGACACACCATTATGCTGTGGTGTTTCAGGAGGAGTCCAATGGAAGAGAATTCCATTCTCTCCTAGATATATGAGAAACTCACCAGAAAGGTATTCTCCTCCTCGATCAGATCGAAGAGTTTTAATACTCTTTTTAGTTTATTTTTCTACTTCACTTCGAAATCGTTTGAACATTTCAAAAGAATCTGACTTATGTTTCATCAGATAGGCATATCTATATTTGGATAGATCATCTGTGAAAGTGATGAAGTAGACATATCTACCTCTAGTACTTGTGCTCATTGGTCTACATACATTAGTATGTACTAGACCTAAGAGCTCATTGGCTATCTCACCTTTTCTAGTGAAAGGTGACTTGGTTATTTTACCAAGAAGACAGGACTCACAGGTTGAAGTGATTCACAATCATTAACTTCAAGGATTTCCTCCTGAGTCAACTTGTTTATCATTTTCTTGTTTATATGACCTAGCCTATAATGCCATAAGTAGATATCTGATATACTATCCAATCTAGGATGCTTACCAATAGAATAGACTACATTAATAGGTTGTGATAACATATATACACCATTGTTCAATTGTCCAAAGAAAGCAGTGATACCATTCATAATGACATTACAAACTCGTTTCTTTATTGAAATTTCATAATTGTTCATCGCTAAAAAGCCTATAGAAATGATATTTAAAAAGAAACTAGGACAGAAATGATAATCACTAAGAACAACGGTATGAGATTCAAATACAAGTTTCAAAATTTCTAAAGCTAGAACTGAAACTGGTCTTCCATCTCCAACGTTTAGGAATCTTTTGCCTTGCTCGAATCTTCTACTGACCTGCAACCCCTGCAACAAATTGCAAATATGGTAAAGGCTATCGGTATCCAATACCCAATCAATAATATCATAAATAGAGAAATTACAAAGAGTTATCATATAAATACCTTGTCCAGCAACAACTTGCTTCTTTTTCTGCCTGTTCGAGTCCAGGGAGGCAATATACTGAGGATAGTTTCTCTTTCAGTGCCTCCACTTCTTGCAAAAGAAGCATTCGGCTTGACTCTTATTGGGCTTGATCTTTGGGGTCTGAGCCTATACAGGTGTCCTAGCATGAACATGTACCTTTTTAGCTTTCTTCTTCTTGTTCTTCTTTCCTTTTCCAAAGGATCGATAACGAAAAGATGAACCTTCCACTAAGTTCATCAACTCCTTATGGAGTTGATGATCCTTCTCAAAGTTCTAAAGTAACCCCAGTAATCCATGGTAGTCCACTTTAATCAAAAAGTTTTTTCCACTATTTTATTCAAATTGATAGCCTCTACCTCTAATTCGAAGAATTACCCTAATTTCTTAGTGGGTATTAGAATCCATATAGACTGTACACAGGTCCAACTTTGGTTGGCCCACCCATGTACATCTAAGGATAGGTTCATAACTAATTATTTCTCTAAATAATTTTTAGTAATTAAATTTTGCCCTAGGCCCTGATCAGTTGGCTTTGGCCTTCTTAGAAAAGGATCCAGTTAGGTCCAACCATTAACATGACCATACTTGCTCCATCCAACCAATGAATGATCAGGCCTAACTTTAGTTGGCCCACCTGACCACCATTTAGAAAGATGTATCCAAGAGATCATATAATGAATGATAATTCCATCAACCGATAAGCACCAGGCCTTTGGGCCTCCAATGATTATCCAACTGATGGATCCATTATCATCCACTTTAATGGGACGCTATGATTCAGTTATCATATAACTATTTTATTTTAGGAATCTAATAATTTTAGAGGATTTATCTATAGAAATGAGTAGGTTAGATTAACCAGCTTATCATTATCCTTCCACTAACTTCACCAAGTTAGCTTAAGGGAGACCACTAATAGGCTGGTGTAGGAGCACCTAAATTAGTCAAACTGATTAACCTAGCTGACATGGGTTAGCTCGAATAATCAAGCGATCCGCTCAAAACATAATCTCACCAAGAGGTTAGGTAAGTTCGATCAGTGAAAGGGTCTGCCAGACTTGCCTTGGACACCCTAAAAAATGGTCAGACAAGCAGGCTACCAATTAAAAACCACTGGTCTGATTTATCTTAGATACCAATTGATTTAATTAGTTTCAATTAGATCAACCTAACAGTTCATGCTTGACTGCGTAGTCAAGAATCAAGTCCACCTTAGGTCTTGTTAAAGACATGGACTTGACCAACTACAACTATTATAATTGATCTAGAGAATTCTTGATCTAATCTAAGACAATAATTGATTAGATTTAGTAAATTCTCTAATTAAGTCTATTCTTTAATCTAATCCTAAGTCTAATCCAATTAATGGACCTAATCTCTACTAATCTATTTAACCCAATGTGTTATAATTTGTATCTTAGGATCTTCAATTTACAATTCTAGATTCTAATCAATCAACTTCTTAATTTTCAATTAAGTTTTGGGCTGTGGGTTGGGGTTCGATTTTCTAAAAATAATTTTTATATTTATAAAATATTTTTATAATATGGTTCTATCAACCAAATTGTATGTTTGATTCATAATCAATATGCAAATGAAATAAATATAAAACTACTTTAGATCTAATCTAAACAGATTCATGTAATTGAAATAGTTTCAACAATAATCAATCATAAATCTTCCTAGATCAAATCTAACATATTTATGATGATTAAAATTAGATTAAAATATTTTTAATTAGATCATAAAATTTTTTAGATCTAATCTAAAATTTTATGATCAATATTTTAGATCAGCACATATTAGGACAATCCATTCACTGTAAGGGATAAACCTTACAGCAGAACAACTTTATGGTAGTTCATGCAATCTAAAATATTTTATTTTTTTTAAAATTTTAAATTTAATAATTAAATTATAAATTAAATCTAATCTAAGAAATAATCTAAAGATGCATAAAAATTATGTAATAAGAATCTAGCTCTGATACCAATTGAAGAAACCAGATCTAAGATTTCACAGGTAGATCTTGAAACTTTTTTAAGATCATGCAGCGGAAGACTTAAATAAATATAAAATTTATTTAAATAATTATATAAGCACCTAGATCTCAGATCTATTATATGATTAAGGTATGATATTAAATTAAAAATTAAAATTAAATAAAAAAAAGGTTGATTTGATCAACCTAGATTTACACTACATTTAATGCAGGTATGAAGCTTATAGATCAGATCTATTATCTGAGCATGTTTAGACATTCTAACTTACTGATCTAATCTTGAGGATGAAGTCATGAGCCACACATGCGTCTGGCCTCTAGGAGTCATCCACACGAGCCTATAATTTTTTATCTGAATTCGATGCAGGAAATCAGCACAGCATGCTAGTACTGTGCTGATCCTTTTCGACGGTCGACCGATGCTTTCTTCTTCAAAAATTTGGACTATCCAAAATATGAGAAGGAAGATGAGAGTTTGCTAATTTGAGACTCTCTCAAAAAAACTCAAAAGAAAGGAGGAGAGATTGAAAATAAAACAACCCTAGAAGAAGACCCTCTTCTTCTTCTCTTTTCTCTCACCTAGATATCTAGTTTGGTGCCTATAGAATCCCCATGCCCAAGGACCCTCTTCCTCTAATTTTTGCACACCATAAATCTATCTCAAAGCTCTATATTTTATAAAAAATTTAGAATAAAATTCATCCAATAAATAAGGAAAAAGAAGAGTCCAAGTTAGGTAAAATTTCTAGACTAGGAATATCCAAACATGAAAAGTTGTTGGGGCGCCCAACTCTTGGGTGCCTCCTCCATAATTTTTGGCATGGATCAGAAAGGGAGGGTGTACAAAAAAAAAGATTATTTTTATAAAATAAGAGAAGAATTAATTAAAAGAGGGGTGGCACTCAAGAGAAGATGTTTTGGTCAATAAGGATTCTATCTCGTAGAATCCTAAGCAAAACCAATTTCTCCTTTGACTTGGTCTTCCACCTAACTTCCAAATATGACTTGGAGAGAGAGAGGGGGTATGGAAATCATAAAGAAAAGGATTTTCCATGAGAAATACTTAAAAAATAGTTATGGGGGGCGTTGGGACTAAGGTGGCGTAAGGAGATAGGGAGTCCTAGTCATACTAGAACTCCTATTTTGATTTGATCAAACAAGATCTTTTAACCAAATAAAATAAAGATTAAACTAATCTAATTAAATAAAGTTCTAACCCATTTAAGGACTTAATTAAATTAAATTAAATTAAATTTAATTCTAATTTATTTTCTAATCAAATTAGAAAATTGGGTTAATCCGAGTGCTAGTTAGACTAGGACTAGTTCTTCCTAGCACTTGACTTATCCAATAAACCAATTGAACTTAATCCAATCAAATCCAAATTAAATTTAATTAAATTATATTTAATTAAACTTAATCTCAGTCTATTGGCTTAATCAAATTAAGTCAATTAATAATCTAATTGCTAATCGATTCTCCTGCAACACTTACTCTAGGTTAAACATCAATCATATTGATTGTTTAACTCTAGAATGATTCTTAATCGTTGATTAACCATTCGATCAAATTGTAAGCTCTAATGTGTATGATCTCATAGGTCCAAACTTAAGTCGATAGCATAGAAATAAATTTTTATACCAATTGAAGTGACCATCTAGCAATGATATCTGACGTCCGGATAGGTCGAAGGTGTAAAACACCATCCTTAGAACCCATGCGGATATAGTTTCTATATAATTCATTCCCTTGACCACAATGCTCGTAGGACACATCAGAGTTCAACTGTCAACTCTGATCAGATTATCCACATTATATTTCAAAATATCAAATCCATCTGATGGATTATCCTGACCAAGATTTTGTTATATTAAAATATAGTGATACATTCTTCTCCAACTCTTGGAGTGGTCAATTCCATCTTAATCATCCTTCGACTTCATAAGTACTTGGCTGTGCTCAAAAGTCTTTCATTGCTAAATTAAAAATTTAGTTAGTCTGGTACCAAAGCACAGTGAGTTGTTTGCAAGTCAGTGAGATGATCTCAGGTCTAAGAAATACTTATACCTATATCTCATCAGAGATATTCTCAACAATAAAATGCTCTGAAGTTGGTTACGTTCAATGATGATGTACCCATACATCTCATCTATATGCCATACCAGTATCTCCACACACCTTGGTTAAGAGGACAACCAACCTATATGGCATATAGCGATCTATGCTTGATAGATGCTATCGTCCTAATTAACAGTCTATCATTTGGTCATGAATAAATTTAAGAACTAATCGATAAATCCTCTTTTTATCAAAGCTAAATAGTCCTAAGGACTTCATCACAATAATGGAGTTCATTAGAAGATGTAAACTTGTAATGAAAAGGATGTCAAAATATTTTTATTAATTAATAAATTAATTATAATATCTCAATCATCAACAGACTGACGATTGACTTTAGAATATAATTTCCAACACTAATTTAATAGTTATATGAAAAGTTTTTGATGGACCTAGATATTCATACTTTAGGTATTCAAGGAGTGTTTTCCAATCTAGTGGTGGTGTTTCCTTAATAATTGGTTCAATTGATGATTCTAGTTTTGATCGAATATTTTTGTGATTAACAATTGCCCAAATTTCATTTCTAAATTCTTGGTTTAACTCAGGATTAATTTTGATGTCCTCATGGCTTAGATCATTGGGTTCATAGACACCTTCTTGGGTCAAGTTTTCTTCATTGGGTTGGTCCAATTTCTTTTCCAAATTAAAAACATTCAGTTCAATGATCATATTTCCAAACGAGAGCTTCATGAGTCCATTTTGGCAATTGATTATGGCATTGGCAGTCGCTAGAAATAGTCTCTCTAAAATAATTGGTATATAAACTTTTGTGTTTGGAATGAATTTAGTCTCTAAAATAACAAAATCTATAGGAAAAATAAATTTATCAACCTTAATTAACACATCCTCTACCACTCCTTTAGGGATCCTAAAAGATTGATATGCTAGTTGCAAGATAATCCTTGTAGGTTTCAGTTCTTCCAATCCTAATTGCTTATATACAGAGTATGATAGAATATTTACGTTGGTCCCTAAGTCTAATAAAGCCTTATCAATATTGGTCTCTCCGATAGTGCTTAAAATTATAGGAGATCTTGGATCTTTGTACTTAATGGGCATTTAACTTGATAAATAGGAACTCATACTTGCTGCTAGGAAGGCTTTCTTAGATAAATTGATTATCCTTTTCTTTGTGCATAGATCCTTTAGAATTTTAGTATAGATCGGTACTTGCTAGATCATGTCTAGTAGAGAGATATTTATTTAATTTTTTTTTAAATATCTCTAATATTTTATTCAAGTGTTTCAATTGTTTATTGGACCTTAGTCAGTTTGGAAAAAAGGGCTATAAGCTTGGTGGGTCCTGCGAGTGGATTTGATGAATTATCGAGTGCCGATGACATAGGTTTCTTAGACTAGTTCTGATGGGTGGGTTATTTAAAAGATGGCTCAAATGATGAGTCTTCTTGACTCTTAGGCATACCCATCTTATTGTCTACTTGTTTTTCCATCGACCTTAGGGTGTGAATTACATTCACTTGATTGATTTGGTTTTCATATTGAGGTCATGGACCATTCTAGGCTCTCAGATTAGGTTCAGGTTGACTAGATAACCTACCTCTCTCTCTCTTTCTTACTAATGGTAGAGGCTAGCTGACCTACTTGTATTTTCAATCAAGCAATGACTTGAGTATTGGCATTTGAAGTTGGCCCATGGTCTGCATAAAGTTATTCAGTGTAGCATTGATTTTAGCAATTGATTTCGTTAGGACTTCTAGACTCTTTTCTAGCATGCTGAGCCTTTTTTCATCATTGTTAAATCTTGATGCATTGTTCAATATTAGGTTAGGCCTTAGGTTAGACTAGTTAAAGCTAGGATCGCCTGAGTTTGAGTCTTGTGACCTTAAAAAATTTGGATGATTCCTCCATCCTGAATTATATGTGGGTGTATAAAGATTGTTCATTGATCTCTGATATATAGCATTTACCTATACACACCCATTCTCTATTGGGTTTATTAGAAAAGAACAGTCCTCAAGGGCATGATTCGGTGCATTGCACCTACTGCACGTGGGTACAAACACATGGTTTGCACTGGTAGGTCTTTGTAGTCCTAAGGCCTTCAACCTACGTATTAGGATTGCGATTTTAGCTTCTATGGCTAGAGATGTCGGCATTTGATGCATTCCAACTCTTAAAGATGTTGATCTTTTTGGTTCTCTAGTCATTTTCCATTATAGACTCTTCTTGGTTAGGTCTTCTAGAAACTGTCAGACCTTATTGGGTTCTTTATATATAAATTGACCTTGGCACATGGACTCTAGCATAGTTCTGAAATTTAAGACTAGCCCCTCGTAAACTATTTGGCATAGCCTCTAGGTCTCTATTTCATAGTATGGGCATTGGGTCAAGAGGTTCTTAAAATGATTGAAATACTTCTAAAATAATTTACTAGCTAGTTGGTAGAATTGGTTAATCTCATTTCTAATTCTAGCTGTCTTATAATTGTGGAAGAATTTTTTTAAGAATACTCATACAAAATCTTCCCAAGTTGTGATAGATTGATTTGGCAGGCTGTATAGCTACTTTTTGATATCATCCTTAAGGCTAAAATTGATTCATCTCAGTTTGATCTCATCCTCAAAAAGTTGTTACAGTCTCATGGTTGCACAAACCTCTTCAAATTTTCTAATGAATATATATGCATCCTTTATTCTAGTAAACTTTGGAAGTATATTAATCATTTGAGATTTAATTTCGAAGTTATTTGCAGTAGGTTGGGGCAACCTAATGCATGAAGGTTAGATGAACCCAACTGGGTAACATAAATCCTTAAGGGCTTGGGGTTGATTGATTTCTTCCATCTTAGCAATTTTAGGGCTTGACACAAGAATCAAATCAATTATAACTAGTCGACCCGAAATCCTTCTCCATGAGGGAAGTAAAGAATTCATTTTGTTTTCTATTTTTTTGGATAAAAGGTTGAAATTAAATATATTTTTTTGTAATTTTTTTTAATGAAGAGAGAAAAGAAAGATAGATAAGAAAAGAGTTCTAGAGATGGATCCTAAAGAGTCTTAAATCTAAAGATGAAAGAGTGAGAAAAATTAGTTAATATTTTTTTTTTATTTTTTTTCAAACACTTATTGTTGGGGATAAACTCCGCTCCTGTCGAAGTCTAGTTCGATGCTCAGCCTAATGCAACCGACAGCTACGGAAGAGCTTCAGCAGATGGGCCTTAGCCAAACTCCTTCGATCGATCGAACTCCTCAGCCGACCGAGCTCCTTCGAACTTCCAGCGGTCGGACCTTAGCCAAACTCCTTGGATCAATCGAACTCCTCAGCTGACCGAGCTCTTTCAGACTCCCAACGGTCAGGCCTTAGCCAAACTCCTTCGATCAGTTGAACTCCTCAATGATCGAGCTCCTTTCGAACTCTCCAGCAGTCGAGCCTTAGCCGCATTTCTCCAACCAGATGCCTACGAGAGCCGAACTCCCTCCACACTCCTTTGATCAAACTCCTACAGGAGCCGAACTCCTTTCGAGCTTTCTATTGGCCGAACTCCTCTACGAGTCCAAACTCCTCTGAACGAACTATCGCCATCAGTCTGCCACAAGTGATGAGACCGAACGACATGGCCACCACTACTAGCGACACCACTCTCTCCATAACCAGCCCCATGCGGCCCATGACCTACCAGTATGGCTGTCACTATCCATCAAACGATGCCTTCCTCTTCGTATCAAACTTCATGCGGTCCTCGAGCGGTCCGTCAGCAGGCGGTATGGCCGTCACCATCAATCAAGCTCCGTCTATAAAAAAGATCCTCCAGATATGCTAACTCGGATCTCTAATCTCTAAGCTTTAAACTCCAAGCTCGGTCGAACTCATTTTCGAGCACTCCATTCCTGTTAGCCAGAGCTGACTTGATCGTCGGAGGGTCCTACCGGAGCCAAACCCCCCACCGACTCTGGACCAAATTTTATTTTACAGGTCCCTGACGTCGACCTCGTCCACCTCCACTCTAGCTGGATCCGACGGTGATCAATTTCTACACCAACAGATTGATGCTGCAGGAAGGGCCCCAAACCACTGAGGTTCTCTTATTCTTAAAGGAGTGCTCGACAACGATTTCTCTCTTCCCTCTCCGGAGATCTCTCTTCTTAGAGCTCTTTTTTGAAGAGAAAATACCTCCCAAGAGAGTTTCGACTCATCAATCGACGACCTTCGTGGCCCGATCCCATCCAGATCCGTCTGCTCCTGCTTCAGCCCTGGTAACTCAGGTTCCATCTATACCACGGTAGATGTGGAGCAGTTCAACCTGCTTGTTCAACAGGTCCGTGGCCTCATGGATGCAATGCGGGCCTTGCAGCAACCTCCGACGGTGACTCCACTAGAAAATCCGCCATCTGGATGTCGAAAACCGATCCCAAGGAAGAGTACTCGGGTTGGTGTACCCACTGCCCCTTGGAAAGGAAAATAAAGAGTCAGAGATTCGTGTTTGGATTATGGTTCTCCTCTAAAGGAGATCTTTTTTGTTTGTAGTTGGAAGTCCTCCAAGATCTGCAACCAGGATGATGCCCTTGATCACAGACTATCGGAGATGGACCAATGGATTGCAGAGCTCGGCCACGTCGCCCCGGCTCATCATGCCGACATCCGTGTCGATTCCTTTTTCTCCCTCCAGATTATGCAAGAGTCCGTTGCACCGAACTTCAAGCTCCCTCAACTTGAAAGCTACGATGAAATCTCTGATCCGGTTGATCATCTGGAGGTCTTTCGGATCATGATGCTACCCCATGGTGCTTTAGACGCCATACTATGTCGAGCCTTCCCATCTACCTTAAAGGAAGCAGCAAAAAACTGGTACTCGGCGTTGAAGTCGAGTGCGATCTTCTTTTTTGATTAGATAAGCTGTCAGTTCGTGGCTCACTTCATCAGCAGCCGACGTCTGTGCCGAGGTTTGGATTTTCTAATGAACATCAAGTAGGAGCATGAAAAATCCATCTAGGCTTACGTCACCCGATTTAACGCTGCGGCATTGGAGGTTCGGGACCTGGATCAGTCTATTGCAATGGCCGCACTCAAGGGTGGCCTTCAGAAAAATGACTTGCTGTTCTTTCTAAAAAAAAAGTATCCCAGGAACTTTGTCGATCTGGCTGGCTCGGGTCGAGGGATATGCTCGTGTGGAAGAAGCTTTCAAGTTGAAGGACGAAGAAGCCTTAAGGGAGTGGCGGGCAGATGAGTATAATAGACCCACCGTCGATGGAGAGCCAAGCGAAGTTCGGCTGTGCTCATGGACTTTCTCTGAGTGTAGGCGGGCTCGAACTCCTCAAGCTCACTACCAAGGAAGCTCCGACAGAAGGGCGCGAGGAAGCCCTCCTCCCAAAAGGTTTTGTGACTACGCCCCCTCAACACTCCTCGAACTCAAATTCTCATCGAAGTTGAGAACCAGCTGCTAAGACCAGAAGGGTTACGATCTCCCCCGAATAAATGCGATCGAAGCAAGTACTGCCTTTACCATCGCGACCACAACCACGACACTGAGGAATGCATCTAGCTCCGAGATAAAATTGAGGAGCTTGTCAAAAAGGAGCAGCTGGGTAAATTCCTTCGACGCCAGCCTAAAGCAGGAGAAGATCGGCCAAGGGCACTGTCGCAACCAAAAATGACAAGGTCGGCCGCCTCACGGCGTCATCAATGCTACCCCAAGGAGGAGCTTGGTATATCGGCAATTCGTCACCTCCCAACGTTAAAGCCAAGAGAAGCATTTTCCAAATTAAGGAGGCCAGCATGAGATAGAAAAGGTCGTCTGGCCCGGAGGTTATCGCCTGAAGAAATGCGGAGGAGCAACACTACCATGATCCTGAAACAAAGAATTTGGGGATGCGTTGCCAATAACTTCTTTTTAATAAAATTCTTTTCTTTCAATAATATTGCTTCTGGTTGCAAAAACTATGTGACAATAGGAAAAGAAGCAGTTAATAGTTGTCGTATTAGGAACAGGAGGAGAACCTCATCCTAACACGAGCAGGTCAAAGACCTTTAACCTCGGTCAGAGATAAGATCTCTCCCGAGCGAACCTCGATCAGAGATAAGATCTCTCCCGAGCGACCGCATCAACCTCGACCAGAGATAAGATCTCTTCCGAGCGACAACCTCGGCTAGAGATAAGATCTCTCTCGAGTGATCGAGACAACCTCGATCAGAGATAAGATCTCTCTCGAGCGATCGAGACAATCTCGATCAGAGATAAGATCTTTTTCGAGCGACAACCTCGGCTAGAGATAAGATCTCTCCCGAGCGATCGAGCCAACCTCGGCTAGAGATAAGATCTCTCCCGAGCGATCGAGCCAAACCTCGGCCAGAGATAAGATCCTCCCTGAGCGACCGTAGCAACCTCGGCCAGAGATAAGATCTCTCTCCTGAGCGATCGAGACAACCTCGGCCAAAGATAAGATCTCTCCGAGTGACCGCGTCAACTCCGGCCAGGGATGAGATCTCTCTCGATCGATCGAGACAACCTTGGCCGTAGGAGATAAGATCTTCTCCAAGCGTTCAGGCCGATCTCGACTGCAGGAGATAAGATCTCCCCCCGAATGCCCACATCAACCTCGATCGCAGGAGATAAGATCTTCCCCGAGGCGACCTCGACGGCCGGAGATAAGATCTCCCCCAAGGATCCAAGCCTACCTCGGCTATAGAAGATAAGATCTCCCCCGAGCGCCCACAATGATCTCGGTGGTAGGAGATAAGATCTCCCCCGAGGGTTCAAGCCAACCTCGGCCAGAGATAGATCTCTCTCGAGCGATCGAGCCAACCTCGATCAGAGATAAGATCTCTTCCGAGCGATCGAGCCAACCTTGACCAGAGATAAGATCTCTCTCGAGCGACAGCAACAACCTCGACCAGAGATAAGATCTCTTTCGAACGATCGAGACAACCTCGGCTAGAGATAAGATCTCTCCCAAGCAACCGTGTTAACCTCGATCAGGGATGAGATCTCTCCCGAGCGACCGAGACAACCTCGACCGTAGGAGATAAGATCTTCCTTGAGCATTCGGACCGACCTCGACTGTAGGAGATAAGATCTCCCCCAAATGCCCACATCAACCTCGGTCGCAGGAGATAAGATCTCTCCTGAGGCGACCTCGGTGGTAGGAGATAAGATCTCCCCCGAGGGTTCGAGCCTACCTCGGCTGTAGGAGATAAGATCTCCCCCGAGCGCCCACAACGATCTCGATGGCAGGAGATAAGATCTCCCCCGAGGGTCTGAGCCAATCTCGACCAGAGATAGGATCTTTTTCGAGCGATCGAGTCAACCTCAGCCATAGATAATATCTCTCCCGAGCGATCGTAGCAACCTCGGCTAGAGATAAGATCTCTTCCGAGCGATCGAGACAACCTCGGCTAGAGATAAGATCTCTCTCGAGCAACCACGTCAACCTCGGCCAGGGATTGAGATCTCTTCCGAGCGATCGAGACAATCTCGACTGTAGGAGATAAGATCTCCGACGAGCATTCAAGTCGACCTCGACTGCAGGAGATAAGATCTCCCCCGAATGCCCGCATCAACCTCGATTGCAGGAGATAAGATCTCCCCCGAGGTGACCTCGATGGTTGGAGATAAGATCTCCCCCGAGGGTCCGAGCCTACCTCGGCTGTAGGAGATAAGATCTCCTCCGAGCATCCGCAACGACCTTGATGGTAGGAGATAAGATCTCCCTCGAGGGTCCGAGCCCACCTCGGTCAGAGATAAGATCTCTTCCGAGTGACCGAGTCAACCTCAGTCAGAGATAAGATCGCTTTTTGAGCGACCGAGCCAATCTCAAGCCAGAGATAAGATCTCTCTCGAATGACCGCAAGCAACCTCAGCCAAAGATAAGATCTCTTTCGAGCGATCGAGACAACCTCGGCTAGAGATAAGATCTCTTTCGAGCGACCGCGTCAACCTCGATCAAGGATGAGATCTCTCCCAAGCGACCGAGACAACCTCAGCCACAGGAGATAAGATCTCCCTCGAGCATTCGGGCCGACCTCGATTGTAGGAGATAAGATATTCTCTGAATGCCTGCATCAATCCTCGGTCGTAGGAGATAAGATCTCTCCCGAAACAACCTCGACGGTAGGAGATAAGATCTCTCCCGAGCGAATTCGGATCGGACCTCGACTGCAGGAGATAAGATCTCCCCCGAGGCGACCTCGGTGGCAGGAGATAAGATCTCCTCTGAAGGTCCGAGCCAACCTCGACTGTAGAAAATAAGATCTCCTCCGAGGCAACCTCGACTATAGGAGATAAGATCTCCTCCGAGCGTTCAGGCCGACCTTGGCTGTAGGAGATAAGATCTCCCCCAGACAACCTTGGCTGTAGGAGATAAGATCTCCCCGAGCGTTCGGGCCGACCTCGGCTGCAAGAGATAAGATCACCCCCGAGTGCCCACATCAACCTCGATCGTAGGAGATAAGATCTCCCCGGAGGCAACTTCGATGGTAGGAGATAAGATCTTCCTCGAAGGCTCGAGCCAATCTCGACTGTAGGAGATAAGATCTCCCCTGAGGCAACCTCAGCTATAGGAGATAAGATCTCCCCCGAGCGTTTGGACCGACCTCGGCTGTAGGAGATAAGATCTCCCCCGAGGGTCCGAGTCAACCTCGGCTGCAGGAGATAAAATCTCCTCCGAGGCAACCTCGGCTGTAGGAGATCTGATCTCCCCCGAGCACCCATATCAACCTCGGCTGTAGGAGATCTGATCTCCCCCGAGCACCCATATCAACCTCGGCTGTAGGAGATTGGATCTCCTCCTAGCATCCGAGTCGACCTCAGCTGTAGGAGAGGAGATCTCTCTCGAGTCAACCTCGACTGCTGGAGACAATATCGCCCTCGAGGAGCTCAACCTCCGACCTTGACCATAGGAGATGAGATCTACTTCAACCTCGGTTAGAGATGAGATCTCCCCCGAGCTTCAACCTGAACCAGCACGGAGCCCAGAAGAGGACTTCGACAGTCGCCTTCTCCGCACTCCCTTCCTTCGAGTTTTGAACTCGGGAGTGGAGGGGACTATTGTTGGGGATAAACCCCGCTCCTACCGAAGTCCAGTTTGATGCTCAGCCTAATGCAACCGATAGCTACGGAAGAGCTTTAGCGGATGGACCTTGGTCGAACTCCTTCGGTCGGCCGAGCTCCTTCGGACTTCCAATGGTCGGGCCTTAGCCAAACTCCTTCGGCTGGCCAAACTCCTCAGTCGGCTGAGCTCCTTCAGACTTCCAACGGTCGGGCCTTAGCCAAACTTCTTCGATCGGCCAAACTCCTCAGCGGCCGAGCTCCTTCAAAACTCCCTAGTGGCCGAGCCTTAGTCGCATTTCTCCAACCAGATGCCTATGAGAGCCGAACTCCCTCCACACTCCTTCGTTCGAACTCCTATAGGAGCCAAACTCCTTCCAAGCTTTCCTTCGACCGAACTCCTGTACGAGTCTAAACTCCTCTGGATGAACTATCGCCATCAGTCTGCCACAAGCGATAAGACCGAACGACATGGCCACCACTACTGGCGACACCACTCTCTCCGTAACCAGCCACATGCGGCCCATAACTTGTCAGTATGACTGTCACTATCCACTGGATGATGCCTTCCTCTCTATACCGAACTTCATGCGGCCCTCGAGCGGCCCGCCAGCAGGCGGTATGGCCGTCACCATTAATCAAGCTCTGCCTATAAAAAGGACCCTCCAGATATGCTAACTTGGATCTCTAATCTCTAAGCTTTAAACTCTAAGCTCGGTCAAACTCATTCTCGAGCACTCAATTCCTGTTGGCCAGAGCTGACTTGGTCGTCGGAGGGTTCTGCCAGAGCCAACCCCCCACCGACTCCAAACCAAACTTTATTTTGTAGATCCCCGACGTCGACCTCGTCCACCTCCGCTCCAACTGGATCCGATGGCGACCAATTTCTGCACCAATACTTATCAAGTAAATATCTATCCTAGGTTACCTTAATTCTAGACAACTCCTAACTGCCAAGGCTGTCTTGGAGCCCTCCAAGTCAGAAACCAACAAGCCAACTAGCTAGGTAAGGATAAGATAGATGGGAGTCCTCCCATTGCTTTTCTTAGACACCAATTAGATTGGCCAGGTAAGCGAACAAAACTAATTAAAGAATCATCTTTCTTTGGGCTCTTGTCTTGAACCCCTTTCTTAGATACTAGTCAACTAGCCAATCCTGACCCGATCCAACTCTTTTGGATGCCTTATTCTAATGAGCTTGGATGTCCCTAGGGTTGATATCTAATTGATTTTATTTAAGAGTTAGGATGAATGCAAATGAAGAAACTTATTTATGGGCTAAGAAAGGGTGATAAAATTTTCATCTTATCTTGTTTTGGTTTGTATCCTTAAAATAGTTTAGATATGCTTATACATAACCAGTAAGAATAAACAAATTTTAATAAAAAGCCTAATAATGAACTAAGATCAAATTAGTATGCTAAAGAAAAAAAATGTTTGATTATGTACCTGGTTTTTAGTACTCATCAATTTCTTATAAAGCAAGATAAGAAAGTTAGGTCAGAATAAAATTAAATTAAAAGCACGAAGAATAAGAATTTAAAACATAATTTAAAACACGTCAATCTTCGACAACAGTATCAAAAACTTGTTGTGTCTTAAAATTAACTGTAAGCATATGATGTGCAAAATAGCATGTCCAGCGACTACGGGTCAATCCCATGAAGAATTAAATATCTGAATTATGTTCAAACTCTTACTCAAGCAAGCTTAAACAAAGAGTTTGGAAGATTGTTTGTTACTTACTACTAAATAGTAAATTAATTTTAGAGAATAATAATCTAAAGATCTAGGACTTTTGAAGCCACTAGATCAATGACTTAGGAAGTATTTCTAAGATTTCTCTTATGATGTCCTTTTATTAAAATGTAATGCATAGATAAGCATTTACCCTAGTTAAGGAACTCTCATTTCAACCGTTTCTCTTGTATTATCCAAGTATGAACTATGAAGAGGCTCCGACCCAATAAAAATCCATCAAAGTTTTTCACTAGAAATAAGAAAAAAAATTAAAAAGATTATAGGCCTTCTACCTATTATCCTTCTTGCACCGAATCAAGCATCAACTATAAAGAGATTAAAAGTCAATGATAGTCCATCAAGTCTTTTTGCAAGAAGCTTGAAGAAAGAAAAACTCTAAAAAATAAAAAACCAAAGAGAAATCTTAAGAAAAAAAGCTTCTAATCATGGTTTAGCTTCATCGCAAACCTCAGAGGATTATTTAGCTAGACATGATTTAAATTAAAATTTAAAAATTATTTAAAATTAAATTTTATACTATTTGCTGGAATTTAAATTATAGAAATAACTATTTTAGTGCATAGCAAGGAAATAAACTATCATAATGCTGAAATTAAAAATTATAAGAATTAAATGTAGAAATCTAAACTATCCTATTTGTTAAAAATTAAAAAAAATTAAATTGACAAGAAAAATTAATTTTTATTACTGATAAAAATTTTTAATACAAAGAGAACAATTTTAACTCCTAAGCTATTAACAGGGCTTAGAGTTGAAACAAAAAAATAAAAACATAAAATCTTTTTTGGCCAACTTTTCTCTGGCTAACTCTTCTTCGAAAGGATGAAAAAAAGTAGAAAAAAGATAAATAAAAATTTTTAAGATAGGTATTTCCATCTATCACACGGGCTCCTACAAGAGTTATGGTGTGGAGAGTGATATCTCAAGATAGTAGTACTGGGCTTTATTTATAGATGTTAGGAGGGAGGAAGAGTTTGTATGTTTTCAATGTGGGACTAATGAAAAGTTGAATCCTAAAAGAATGGATGGTTGAGATTAAATAACAAAGAGGTTTGGATGTATGAGATGAAGGAAAAGAAAAATAAGACAAGAAGAAGAGTTGCCATTCAATCATTCTCTAAAAATTTTTAATATATTTTTTTTCTTTTTTTTTTCTTTTTTTTTTCCTCCATGTGCCATCTTGCTGTGTTTGCTTCATGCTCATGGTCTCCCCGTGCGCACATGCTAATGACCTACGCGCAAGGCTGCATGAGACCCATCCAGCTCGCTTCTCACTTTTGTGAGCTTCTTCCCCCCTTTATTATTATTATTTTTTTATATTAAATGCAGCCCCATTAAATGCTCATAAATACCTACAATCCACTTCTTTTTTTAAAAAAAATAATTACAAAAGGATATTTCTTTTTAAATTATTTTCATATGCATTTTTTTTTTTTACATGCCCGCATCCACGTATCTTCGCATGTTGTGCACTTGACGAAGTTGAATTTGGACTCGAGCTTCATCTATATGCGTTGAAGGATCATTTTTGCTTAGTTTATGATTAAATTTTTATAATTAATTATTTTTAAAAAAAATCATAAAAAATATTAAATATAAAATTAAAAAATTAAATAGCATAGATTCTAATACTTTTTATATTATTTTTAATGTATTCATCTATCAGCCTAATTTTATTTATAAAATATTACTCCTAAACCACTTGTATTGTTATTCATTAAAGTAAAGATAAGCAATTTCTACACAAATTGAAAAGTGTAAATACCATAGTGCCAATACTTTGTCTGTGTAATACAAACCTTGTAGCTAGACTTTAGACTTCTCCCGTTGGTATGAAGTCCTTCAAATAATTAATACATTCAAACCGAATCATCTAGTTTCTCTAGTTACACCTTGGATCTTAGACTTATCCTGTTGGTGTCAAATCCTTCAAATAATTAATACATTCAAAACCAATGATCCAGTTTTTTTGGTTACATACTATATGCTTGAGGCAAAATGGGAAGATTAATTATAACAAAATATAACATTGTACATATAAAAATAGCAATATGCATATGAATATTCTGTTTAGTAGTTAATTTGCTTAGAAGTTGTTTAATTTGCATTATTTGAACGGTTTACTCATGCCGCCTAATCTACGAATAGTGTTTGATTGAGGTAGCTTCTAAAATAATCTCAGATACTAGTCTTCAATTTTGTGCTAGGCATCTATGTAAAAATTTCAGATCAAAGTTTCTTGGTTTATTGTGAAAGCATATGATCACATGTAGTTTGAAGATGTAACAAAAGGCATGAAGGACTATAATACATGATGAAAATATCTTTATCAACGTAGGCAAGGCATGCTTTTTGTCTAGAAGCTCGAAATGACCATTTTACAAATGTTATGCGAGTCTTTTAATCAATGGATGGAAAAGTTTAGGAGCAAGTTCATTATTAGATTGCTTAAAATATGAGAATGAAGTTGATGAATAGACTACAAAAGAGATACGCGAAGGGATGTACTTGGGAGGGCAAATTAACTTTATTTCAGCCTCACATGTTGTATCATATATTGTTTCGTACATTATTTGCATATCACATAACTAATTCCAACTTATCATTGTTAATAGGGCACATCTTTCAGAGTAGGTCATATATTTCAAATCATATGTTGTTACATCTTTTTGCAAATCATATGTTGTGTTACATGCTGTTTTAGAGCATATGTTGTGTTACATGTTGTTTCTCATGTTGCAATAATTCCAACTTATCATTGCTAATGGGGTATGTAATGGCTAATATTATTTGAATATGCTATTACATGATGCAATCATTAGTTCTGACTTATCATAGGAGCATGGGAATTCAGCAGGCAATTATGTAACTTTTGATAGCTCATCGACTTGGCGGTTGAAGTGAGGGCCCATAGGTTCTAATCCAAAGATGGGGAACCATGAACCATTGATTAAGAATGTCAAATATTAAATACCATTCAGACCTCAAAATCACTAAGATGTGGTACATATTTTAGCCTGTATCTTTTGTGTAAGGTAGAAGGGATGCTATGTTAAGGTGCTCAGATAGAAGGGATGCTATGTCAGATAGAAGAGAAACTTCTAAAGAAGAAATATTAAGGAACTTTAAATTCTTGCTCAGCAATAGATTGAAGTAAATGGAATTTGATTTTTAACTAAGCAATGGTGGTCACAAATATGGTAGGGAGATCTGCTAATATTACATTATCGTACAGAAGGTCAAGACAAAGTGATACTGAGAGTTTTACTCAGAATCTAGAAGGATACATATTAATTGTCAATCACTATCTAATCAAAATGCATCATACAACCGACAATAGGTACACAGTCATAATTAAAGTTCTTTATAAATAAGAGAAATTTAAGTTTTACACTATATGCATTGAAAATAATCTCCAGACAAGAGTCATATTTTTCTTGCATAACATAATAGCCGAATGTTCAGACTTCAAATATGCAAGATTATATAAATCACACGAGAGGCAAATTGTTCCATAAGATTATATAGATTATACAAGAAATTCTGAAGTAGGATACATTACTAAAATAACACAATAATATAATAATAAGTTTTTCAAAACTAATAGAAAAAATTATAGAGACATTCCTTAAAGTTTGATCCTTTTCCACTTACAACCCCCCAAAAAAAATTTTAAATGGATCCCAAAATTTTATAAACATTGCAGAGAGCCCCAACTGTCGGTCTCTATTTTAATAGCATCAATGGAAAAAGGGATAATGATCAAAATGCCCTTATACTTTTTAACTATTCAGGGGGTTTGTTTTTTAGGGAAAAAACCATTGGAGCCCTTTCATCTCTATTGGAAGGCATTTGTTGCCCTAATCTACAAATTCACCAGAGCCCTTTTATCTCCAAATCCATAGAGAAATTCGAACTTGCTAGAATCCTTACCAGCTACCAGTTCATTGGTATGGTTTCCTCAACATATTCAACAATTTGAAGAGGTTGGTTTTGAAAATTTTTGTGTTTGTGCTTAAAAAGGATTCCATTGCCATTTAATTTCTTTTGTGCTTGATAACAATTGATTCATTATATTCTCATGCTTCCAATTTCATTTGTATTTGATTATGTGTATGATTTCTTGGATTTTATAGCCGGTTTTGGTTTGAGGTTTGTATGAAATTATTTATTTTTGGGGCCTCTTTCTATATGCATTGTTGGGATTCTACTCCATCGAAATTGGGAATCTTTCTTTTGGAGTCACTGTCCAAATACATTGAAAGATATTTGCTACCTTAGTATAAGAGGATAGTGGACCTAAAGCACTTGAAAGTAGTGAAAAGAGGGGATCGCTACACCACCCCCAATCCTAAAATCTTGGTACAATAGGAAGGTAACAACCCATATGCCATGTGGACTGTTAGAGCAATTAAACTATGCTGGTCTATTGTAAAAGCCATGTGGATTATTAACCTTGTATTTAATATAGTAGTTTGCATGTTTTTTATATAATTTTATTTTATTTTTAATAATTTATATATTATAATTTTTATTTATTAATTTTATATTAATCTTAAATTAGTTTTAATCTAAATGATAACTATGATTAAAAATTTAAAATTTATTATTTATATTGTTTTATTGGAATGAACATTGCATAATGCATACTATTTAAGATAATCACTAAGTGATACAAGTAGCACCACTATCTAAGTTAAAGAATTGAATCCCCATTCTTAGGGAGTTAACCCCAAAGAATTGAACCCTTATCTTTACTGAATCATTGTATTCTAATAGTGTTCCATTTTGAGATAAGTTAGACAATGGTGTTGCATGTTAACTTAGGTAACATTGTTATAATGTAACAATGTTACATTAGCAATGATTTTATATATGTACGCACAATGGATGACCTATTTACATTAGAGATCCATCATTAAGAATATCTTCACTTTCTCCCCCAACATGCAGTATGTTGATGGCTCTATCAACTATTTTAATAATCATGATCTGGACTTAATAAGTTATATAGAGTTGAAAAATCTGATGAAAGAGTTTGGTTACCAAAAAGTATAACAACCATACCATATAGTTTCTGAAGATGATTTAAAGCCTCTATGCATTGGTCAAGATGTGCTTTAAATGTTGGCTATTTATAAGGAAGAGAGGAATATAGCAGTTTATATAGAACATGTAATCGACGAGATTGATTTGGATATAGTTGAGCCATCCCCTGCACTATGTTCACCTAAGATATTGATGAGACAGTGGGAGGCAACAAGAAGAGTGTTGCCCAGAGGTAGCAACCCAAGAGGGGGGAGGGGGGTGAATTGGATTTATAAGATTTTTGGCCAAATTTAACTTTACACAAGTATGTGCTTTACTTAACTTAATTCATTTTAATAAAATTAACTAGTGTATGTAATGGAATCAAGTGTGAATGAACTTAAGCAAAAGTTAATCCAAATTAGTAAGTAATTAGCAATTTAAAGTATGCAAGATATGTAAAGTAATAGAGAAGAAAGCACAACACAAATGCACAAAGATTTTATAGTGGTTTGGTGCAATCCCGCACCTACGTCCACTCCTCAAGCTCTCCTTGAGAATTCAACTATAATCCTATATTACAATGCATTTATTTTAACTTGGGATCATAAATAAATTCAGTTAGTTTTGTCGGGCTCACCAATCACAACCCTACACCAATAGTTTTTTTGGGTTCACTATCAATCCAGTTGATTTTATGGACTCACCAATCAAAATCCATACACCATCCAATTATCAACTTGGACCAGCCTATATCCCAAGTTTCTTCCTCCAAATAAACTTATAAAGAAAATAAAAATATAAGTAATAAAATTCAGCTCAAGACTTAAAATAAAAAGAAACTCTTTTCAGTATGAGAAGAAGAGGCTAAATGACTGCTCTATGATATCTTTTCTCCTCCTCAAATGATGCCGAGAGATTGCTTGAAGTATTATGGAAGATAACTCTTGAAGGCCCTCTGAATTTGAAACTCAAATCTCTCTCTTATCTTCTTTTATTTGGATATTCAATGTAACACTCTTCTTGAATGATTTTTCTTTCTTAAATCCTTAATCTCTTAATCCAAAATATTTTTCTCACTATTTTTATACTTGGAAGTGACTTTTGAGTGAGTTTTGCTCGTTGAAAAACTTGGACTAGCCATTAGAGTGGAGAATGGCCGATTGGAGAAGTACAAAAAACTAGCCATTGCAGCCTATCCCAACATTGGGATCGATATCTTTCCTTCAGGTGTCGATATTTTTTTCTCGGGTATCAACACTTTTTCTTTATATGTCAACACCTTCTGAAATTTGAAGGATTTCTACTCTTTGTCTTCTATTATGTGCAACAAAGGTCGACCCTGGGGTCATCCTCTGGCACAGAGATCGTTCCTGGGGTCGTCCCCTTTGCATGCCAGTCCATGCCAAAAACCTGGGATTGATACCTTTGCTCCTCGGATTGACATCTGGACTAAATAAACTTTAAAAACTTAAATTTTTTTATCTTATTTCAGAATAGGGATCGACACCTTTAGCCTTGGGGTCAACACCTTCAAGTTAGAAACTTAAAAATTTTTCTTATGAAACCCTTGACTTGGTGATTTTGTGTAGATATTTTTTTGGATTAATTCTTTAATTTAAATACCAGGAAAGACCGACATCTACTCATGAAATACATGGTTAAATACTCAAATACTCAAGATTTGGCAATCATCAAAATCAATCATAGGATTAACAATCTCTTCCTTTTTGATGATGGCAAAACTTTGAGTATATGTATAAAAATAAATTTAATATATTTTAAAGGCTTTGCTAATATAAGTTATGAAGTGATAATATACATAAATATAAATGCACACTTTATGAAGGCTCCTATTTAACTTAAATTTAGATATTTCAGGATGTTTCAAACATTATCATGAAATGTATAAGCTCAAGCATAGTATATACTCAATAAATATTCTTCCTCTTTTTGACAACATCAAAAAGCTAATGGGAGGGATTAAAGATTCATCACCAAAATCAATACATTTTAAGTCAAATGAATTATCTCCCTTTTTGAAAACTTGCCTTTTGATTTAAAAAATTATCTTTTAATTTTAGAAAATTTGGCTTAATAGTGATTTGAAGCAAGCATAACATTTAATTTGAAATTTAGTTTCTCCTTTGCTTAAGAAATATATTCTCATGGGAAGAAGCAAGGAGGATCAAAATCAATTGAAATTCAGATAAATATATCAAATTCAAAAAATTTTAAGTCAAGTTTAAGAGGGTATCAAATTAAAATTTCATGGTATTTAATCATGAAAATTAAGCATGTAGGATATCAAATTCATATTGATGTTACAAATTCATATTGATGTTAAAATTAGAGTTTTTTTAAAAAATAAATAAGTGAACATGATATTTATTCTTTTCTTTTCTTAAAAGAATTTTAACAATTCAACTTGGAGAAGGTATGTAACACGAATGTACCGAATAAAAAGAAAATGGCAAATGATGTTTCAATTTTGAAAGTCTCCCATATGATAGAAGTTAAAATTATATTTACATCTTTAAATGAGTCTCAAGTTTGAAAAAGTGTCAAATTCAGCTTGTTTGTAGCATAGAAAATATTTCAAATTAAGTCCAAGTTAACTCCTATTAATTTTTCAAAAAGGTGTAGTAATGTAGTTAAGTAGATAAAAAATAATAAGCATATGTGAATCAAAGGATGAAATTAAATTTCTTAGCATAAGTCAATTTGAATCTTTCAAGATAAAATATGATTTATCACAAAAAAAATTAGATTTAGAGTATGTTTCAAATTTAGTTAAACTCCAATTGATTGTTATGAATAATTAATCATTCAAATTATGCAAGTTGAGATGGAGGATTTAGAAATGCATGAAAGCTCAATAGTGTTATGCAACGAGTGTTCATTTTTTAATATAAGTCACTAAAAAATTCCAATCAAATCAAGGATATGAAGTATTTCTCCCTCTTTTTCTTTTAAATTAAGCATATTTAACATGAAATTTAAATAAATTTTCAATCACTTTATCATTTCTTCTTTAATATTTTCTCCTTTTTTGTTTTACAAACATAGCCACTTTTATAACTAAATAAAATTTTAAGAGCACCAAGCATTGATTGAGTGAGACAAAATATTTGTTAAATCATTTATGCAAGAAGAGACAAAATGATATAATGGAAGAAGTAATGAAAGGTTCCTTTTAAGAATTAGCAATATCATTCATTGAAGTCTTAAAATTTATTCATTTTGTGATAAATATTTTTATTTTTCAATTGTTCTTCCTCTTTATCGAGCACTTTTTAAATTTTAGATTATCAAAATTAAACATTTATATTCACTTAAGTTATAATTCTTTAGAATTTGCTCTCCCTTACTTTTGTAGCAAAAGTCAAATTTAAGGATATAAAATGATAATAAAACATCAAGCAATTCAATATTGATCAAGCCATTTCGACATCAAATATTTTAATATTGATCAAGGCATCACATTTTTCAGAAGAGAAATATCTTTTTTATTTACACCAAAAGTTGTTTACATGAACTGATTACATATGAGGTCAAAATGCAAACTCCTATATTTTGACAAAAAGTGGATTGCTAGGATGCTCTAAGGCTATATGAGTAATGTTCTAGCATCCTAAATGAAGGGATCGGGCTCTAAGAACTGGGATCAGGTGGTGGAGAAGAAGATGGTCCAATATTTGCAGAAGGCAGGCTTGAGGCATTTGTCCTTGCAGTAAAGATCTCCTGAGTCAGTCAAGCAGCCTTCTCTCTGAGCAGTGAGATGGTATTTGAGGTGAGTTACTAAATCTTCGAGCTGACAACTATAATGATCCTTAAAGAGACTCCCTCAACTAATAAATCCTCGTCCAATCTGAAGTGTGATCTATTTGAGCTCTGTGGATGGTCCATTGGTGCTTCTGTGGTCTCAAAAGTCTGCTTTGTCGGTGCTGCTTACTTTGCTGGCTTCTCCATCTGAATATCCGGTATAGGTGCTATAGGTGGAGCCTCAACTAGATCTTCTGCCTATATCGGAGCTCCTCGATGAACCCAACGAATATCTTATCTCTCAAAACTCATATGGCGCAGAAAGTGTTCATTGTATGTATTTATGTGCATCAGTGCTCTAGAGGTCTCTCCAATAAAATCTACCCCATGCTCCTAAAAAATCAAAGTCAAGGCCATCCCATAGGGTAGAGAAGTCCTAGATCTCCCCGCCACATCCATATATCTAATTATAAGTATTGGGAGGTTCAGGAAGGATCTTTCAAATCATATGGTACATGAAGGATATGTCTCTCGCAGCTACAAAATCAAATTTATCGATTTTAGAAAAGAAAATCCTGCTAGTAATGTGATGTAGGAGGTACATTTTAGTAGATAACCGGTTGGCACTCACTTCTTCTAAATCACTGATATCCTCTCTTTTCAAAATATATTTAAGCCCCTCTGATCTTGTTTCAAGTTAATCGATTCTGCTCCCTTCAACTGTCATCCTTAGAATTCTTCCTAACTTTTCACAGTCAAACAAAATTAGAACTTCTTTCACCTTGGATTCAATGACCCCATCTCCACTCTTCAAATTTGAATAAAATACCCTAACTAGATTTGGGTAGGTCAAAACATTTAGGGAGCAAAAGAATTTCCACCCTAGATTTCTAAGTTTTCTTCCAAAATCAAAACCATTTTTCTCTAGGAAACCAAAATCAATGTTTTTACCCATAGAAACCACACAGGAGATAGCTGCAGACTGTAAAGGAGTACCTCAAAAAGATGAGGGGGCTACCGAAGGTAGAGAAGACCTTGCTAGAGGTGGAAATGGAGCTACCGACGAGGAGGAAGAGGCTCTCTACTCCGCGTGATGCTTGGAGTGCCGTTCATAGACCGAAGATGGAGAGGAGGACGAACTAAGGCTTGAAGAGCTCGAATGGGGTCTTCTTTCCCATCAAGCAAGTCATTTTATGTGAGGCATCTTTCACCAAAATGAGGGAAGGAGGGAATGAGGAAGAGTTTTGAAGGTTTGGATTTGGGTGGAGGGGTGTGGAGATGTCCCTATTCAAAGGAACGAACCAAAGACAAAAATACAAAAGGGATGATTTGGTTTTTAAAAGACCCTATCCCATAAAAGGGATCGACACTTTGCTTAAAAAATATAGACACCTTAGAAGGGGTCGATACTTTTAGTGTAAGGTATCAACACCTTCCTAGAACGATTTCAGGAGGATTTTTCAGCTCAAGTGTTGACACCTACAGAATTTATGATCGACATCTTGATTAAGAATTAGTCCAGAGAGGATCCAAATCAGGAGAATTTAATCAAATTTAGGTCAAAAAGATATTCAATTGATTTGGAGGTTAAGGATGACATTCAAACTGAATTTGAGATTCGATAATTTGACCAAATAAGATGTGATAATCAATCAGATTAGGAGTATTAAGAAGGAAAACTCTAGATATATGGTTCTATATGTTTGGTTTCAACAAGGAAAGTCTAGAATCCTTAGAAAAGACTAAGACGCAATGCAGTTTCAAACATTTAAATTTTATGGAGAGAGAATTTATATTCTAATATTTATTTTTTGTAAGTAATTTTGAGTTTAGCACTTTATGGGAGAAATTCAAACTTGGTTTCTCTTTTGAACTTAACAATTAAAATAATTAAACATTTCTAGGTTTATATTCATCAAATATAGAATTGATAAGGAAAGTCTTAAAATATCATGTTGAATATCAAGTTAAAGTATTTTAACCATAGCATGATATATAGAGGAGAGCTTATTATTCTTTAAAATCAAAATATTCATAACATGATTTAAATTCATTGCAAGCATCAAAATCAATGAATTAAACATAAAAAGTATTTCAAGCAAGGAATTTTATATGCATGCATATTAATCAAAGGATTCATTCAATCCAAAAGATTTTAATAATCATTGATGGTATAATGAGAAAAAAATTTAAATTATACCAACAATCATCATCCATCATCTTGACATCCAAGGAATCCAAATAAAAATGTTTTTCTCCTTTAAGAGTATTGGATTCTTGGCAAACCTGCAAGATCACTTCAAAACTTTTGGTACCCAAGTCATTTTGGATCCATAGGAGTTAGTATTTAAGGTTCCTTTTGGAATCCAAATTTGTCTTATCAAGATTTGGCCAATTCTTTTAAAGTTGCATTCTTAAATCTTGTGGCTAATTTGATTACATTTAAAGCACTTAAAAGAATGATCCTTGATGGAAGCTCTTGTAAAAATACCTTTTGTATTTTGCCATTTTCTTGAAGTATTAAAATCAATTTCTATTTTATTGAAAATAGCTTGATTGATTTTTACCAAGGATTGAAGATTTTCAAAGCTAATTGTAAACTTTTCAACTATAGGTTTTAAAACCTCAACTTCTCTTCTTAATTTCTTATTTTCTTCCAAGGGCTCTTTCTTTTGAATTAAAAGATTTTTATTTTTTTAGAAAAGATTTTAAAATATAATTTTTCTTTTTAAGCTCAAGAATTTCTTTATCTAAAGAATTTTCATATTTAATTAGATTTTTTTTAGCTAAAAAATTCTTTTCTTTCATTAAATTAGAATTATTCTTTTTAAGCTTCCTACTTTTCTGCCTTAACTTTTTAAATTCATACATTAGTTCATTAAAGGCATCAAGTAGTTCATCAAAGATAAAATTGGATGAGTTTTCATAATTTACCTCATCATTCAAGACCATGAGGCAAAAATTCTCATTTTTCTCTTCCTCATCCGAGCTTGATAAGTCACCACTTTTCTAAAGCCCTAGTAAAGCACTCTTCTTCATCTTTTTGGGGCGCATTTAATTGTTGGTGACAATTTTCTTCTCTTCTTTCTTCTTCTTCTTTATATCTTTCTTCATGAGAAACTTCTTAAATTTTCTTGAAAGAAGCATCATATCCTCATCATCTTCTTCTTTATCTTCCTCTGATTCATCGCTTTCTTGAAAATTTGAAGTAGACTTGAAGGCGATGGTCTTTAATTTCTTTGGCTCCTCTTCTTCTTCCTTTTGAGCCATTTGCATCTTATGGATCATAAGAAAACCCATGAGCTCTTCTAGGGATAGCTTGGTGATATCCTTTGCTTCTTGTATTACCATCATCTTAGCTTTCCAATCTTTAGGTAAAGACCTAAGCACTTTGCAAACAAGATCATAGTTAGAATAAGTTTTGCCTAGGCCATTTAAAGCATTTATAATTTGAATAAATTTGGCAAATATATTAAAAATAGTCTCATATTTTTTTTTTTATTTTAAATATTTCATATTTATGAACAAGCAAGTTAATTTTGGATTATTTAACTTGACTTATTCCTTTATAAGTTATTTTTAATATATCCTAAATTTTTTTAGTCGATGTGCAAGATGATATTCTATTAAACTCATGCACATCTAAGGAACAATAGAGTACATTGATGGTTTTTGCAATTAATTGAGCTATCTTTTTGTCAAATAGATTCCATTCCTTTTCCGATTTGGGAAGAGTCATATCATTTATAATTTTTGTGAATGTGTATGGTCCTCTAGTTATGATTCTCCATAAATCATAATTTAGAGTTTGTATGAAAATTCTCATTTTAATCTTTCAAAAGATGTAGTTGGTACCATCAAATAAAGATGGTCTAGAAGTGGATTGGTCTTCAACAAAAGAAACACCACTTGAGATTGCCATAAGATCTTTTTCCCTTAACTGTTTGGTCAATAATTAATAATAGAGCATCTACTTTGATACCACTTATTGCTCAGAGGTAGCAACCCAAGAGGAAGGATGAATTGGGTTTATAAGATTTTTGATCAAATTTAATTTTACACAAGTATATGCTTTACTTAACTTAATTCAATTCAATAAAATTAACTAGTGTATGCGACAGAATCAAGTATGAATGAACTTAAGCAAGAGTTAATCCAAATTAGGAAGTAATTAGCAATTTAAAGCATGCAAGATATGTAAAGCAATAGAGAAGAAAACACAATATAAATGCACAAAGATTTTATAGTAGTTCAATGCAACCCTATACCTATGTCCACTCTCCAATTCTTCTTAAAAATTCTACTATAATCTTAGATTGCAATACATTTATTTTAATCTAGGATCATAAATAAATCTAGCTGGTATTGCCGGGCTCACCAACCACATCCTAACACCGATAGTTTTTTTAGGTTTACTATCAATCCGATTGGTTTTATGGGCTCACCAACCAAAATCTATACACCATTCAATTATCGGCTTGGATCGGCCTATATCCCAAGTTTCTTTCTTTAAAGAAACTTATAAAAAAATAAAAATACAAGTAATAAAATTCAGCTCAAGACTTAGAACAAAAAGAAACTTTTTTTGGTGTGGAAAGAAGAGGCTGAATGAATGCTTTATGGTAGCTTCTCTCCTCCTCAAATGGCACTGAGAGATTGCTTGAAGTATTGTGGAAGATGACTCTTGAAGGTCCTCTGAATTTGAAGCTCAAATCTCTCTCTCTCTCTTATCTTTTTTTATTTGGATATTCAATGTGACACTCTTCTTGAATGATTTTTCTTTCTTAAATCCTTAATCTTTTAATTCAAAATATTTTCTTATTATTTTTATACTTGGAAGTGACTTTTGAATGAGTTTTGCCCATTAGAAAGCTTGGACTAGCCGTTGGAGTGGAGAATGGCCCATTAGAGAAGTGCAGAAAACTAGCCGTTACAGCCTATCCCCACATTGGGGTCGATATCTTTCCTTCAGGTGTCGGCACTTTTTTCTCAGGTATCAATATTTTTTCTTTAGGTGTCGATACCTAGGATCCAAAGGATTTTTGCTCTCTATCTTCTATTCTATGCAACAGAGATCGACCCTGGGGTCATCCTCTGACATAGGAGTCATTCTTGGGGTCGTCCCCTCTACGTGCCAGTCCATGCTAGACAAGCCAGAAGCTTGGAGTCGACACCTTTGCTCCTAGGGTCGACACCTAAATTTTCTAAACTTTAAAAACTTAAACTTTTTGCATTGTTTCAAGATAGGGGTCGATATCTTTAGCCTTGGGGTCGACATCTTCAAGTCAAAAATTCAAAAATTTTTCTTATGAAACCCTTGACTTGGTGATTTTGTGTAGATATTTTTTTGGATTAATTCTTCAATTTAAATACTTAAAAAAACCTACATCCACTTATGAAATACATTGTTAAATACTCAAATACTCAAGATTTGGCAATCATCAAAATTAATCATAGGGTCAACAAAGAGGGGCAGGGTCAGCAAAAGGGGTAGGATCAAGAGCAAGAGTAGGAGTAGGGGCAGTAATAAGGGCATGATCAGGAGTAGGAGCAGGGACAATAGTAAGAATAGGGTAGAAGGTTTGATAAAAGGCCTGTGGATGAAGAAGGATATGATACAATCAATTCTGACAGTGATCATAGTCAACTCTTAAGTGACTTCTTAGATTCTAATAAGAAAGATGATGAATTATTTAAGGAGTATATTGATGATTCAGTTGCTGATACAAATGTTTAAAGGTAGGAGGAAGGAGTTGTAGAAGTAGAGGAGACAGTTAGAAAAGAGCCTAAGCTTGCTAATAGTGATGAGCTAAAAAATATTGGTAGCTCATTAGATGGGAAAGGGGACAGCTCTAGCTTCCAAGAGTTTAATTAGGTGACAGATTTTTCAAAGCCTATAAATCTAAAATTGGGAATGCCTTGTGCTTCAGTCAATATGTTTAGAAAGACTTTGAGGCAATATGCTATAGAGCAAGGGTTTGACTATGAGTACAAGCATAATGAAAAAGCTAGAGTAACTATGGTTATAAATGTAGAAGGCATTTTGATAATCATCTTATGAATTCCAGATGGTTGTCTGAAGTCGACATTGAAGATATCAGGGATGATACTAAATGAAGTGTGTTATGTCAAGGCTTCAGGATGTTGATATGGTTGCTAAGAGGATACCAAAAATTGGTAGAGATAGGATACCGAAAACTTGCAAAAGAAAGTCCACATATCGGGGATTCTTCGATAGGGGACCCTCTGATGCCTAAGTTAGCCGAAGCTTGAGCATAGTAGAGAAAAGGAGGAATGGGTTCTATAGTAGCTTGGAGGCTTTCGTTGATTTTAGGCTTTTTTTGCCTATCTCATGAGGGTCCCCTTTTTACCTTTTTAAATAGGAGGTGGTCGGAGTTTGTTATGCCCTAGTTCAAAGGTTGCTAGGTTAGGTTGTATGACTCATTGATCATAGGCATCTGATAGTTGGGTGCCTACCAGGTTGTTAGTCATGGGCATCTGCCAGACGAATGCCTGTCAGTTTGTTGGTTATGGGCATCTGCAAAACCTACATTCTGGAGCACATTAGAGGATTCGACGATGGCCCACATAGCTGGATGGACGAGCTGGGGTTAGAATACGATTGATGAGTCATCGTGGTAGGATTTGTTTCAAGTCCGATTGTGGGGGCTTGTCCAGGATATCAATGAAGTCCTGACCTGGAGGTCAACTGGTGCCCAAGCATGGGGTTGGTGGAAGCCGATGAAGATCATTTCGTCCCTACTTATGGCATAGTCATCTAACCGGCACCGTCATTGTTGTCATCAGGTGCACCTTAGAGGGTGAGCCCCAAGGATCATGGCTAGGTGGATTGACTCCACAACACTTGCCCCTCACTTTTGAGTCCAAGCTACTCGACTTAGGTGGAAGAAGTAGTGCTTTTTGGAGATGATTCTCAGGATATGTTTGAGCTAGTGATCATGAGTCTATTAGTCTTTAAGTGTGCCATCATATCATTTCTAACTCTGATAAAATAAGTTGCCTTGTAGATCATGCCTCGATCATCATGGAGGATTAGGTGCATTGCGGATCATGAAGCATTTATCAGGGATAGGTGGCTCAAGGAGGATCATCATTTTATCCCAAAAGATGTTTTTGGTAGTTGTGGTCTTGCCAACCAGGGGACGCCATTTGTCGGGTGATGATTAGCAGAGTGGACTTCACATGGATTAGTCTGAGCAGCCAAATCCAAGTGATGGTATGTTAGAGAGTAGCAGGTCTTAGCCACTCCAATTTTGGCTGCGTGGCTAGGATCCAATTGCTCAAGGCCCACTCAAGTTATAAGCACATGGTATAAGTGGGATTTTCCTACTTCCGCATTCATCTTCTTGCCCCATTTGCTCCTTTCTTGCTTAGCTTTTAGAGGAGTTCTACAACTGCTCCATGCCTTCCCATTCGAATTAAATAGGTGCCGTCTTTACTAGGGGCTAGGTGCTACTTTTCTTAGTTCCTCTTCTCCAAGCTTGCTTCCTATTGGTCCCTTCACTTGCTTTCTCTCTTTTTGGTTTCATTTGGTCCCATGGCAATGTCTTGCAGTAGGAGTGGTTAGGGCGAAAGTAGTCGAGGCGGTCTAGACCTCTGATGGCCTACTTCTCGATCCTAGTCCAGGGAAGATACCCATGCTCCTACCATGGGAGTCTCCTCTTTCGATCGTTAGGATCCCAAGTTGTCTAGGGTGGAGAGTCCGATGAGTGGATTCGGAGGCTTCTTTGGCCCTGGGTGTGAGGAGTTGGCGATCATCGAGGATGATCTCCAATAATTTAGGTCTCGGTATTCCATCCCCTTAGCCTTTCGGCTCGAAGTTTTGAGCCAGGAGGAGCGAGTGTCTTTAGCCCCAAAGGGTCGAGTTGTCTTGTATGAGGAAACTCTCTGAGTGGGTCTTTAGCTGCCTTTCCACTCTTTTTCCTCCAATATTCTTGACTTCTATAGGATTCTTTCGACTCAAGTCACTCCTAATTCCATTCAGGTGATCGTCATCTTCATTATTCTCTATAGTTGGCTCCGTATTCATTCGATAGTTTTTCTATTCAGAGCATTATTTACTTTGAAGAAGCACCCCCATGAGATAGGGTTGTAGTACTTCAGTCCCCACCATGAATGCAAATTCATTGACGGCCTTTCTTCCTCTATTCATGATTAGAAAAGTAGATTTTTTTTCGTTGTGATGGATGTATCTTTAGATTTCAACTGGGCCTAGGATGATCGTGGCTTTTCCCTAATAAGAAAAAGTCAATTCTCTCCAAGGATAAAGAGGACCATCGAAAGTTGCTTGACATTAAGGTTCCAAAGCTGGCAAAATTGATGCTGGAACAAAATCTTTACGGTGTTAACATCAGTTCGATTCCCTCTCAGGGTACGTTTGGATTCTCTATTTCGTTGATTTTATGGTTTGCTTCTAGCTTTTATGCTGACTTCTTTCTCTTTCATCTTACAACGATGAGGATAACGTTCGAGGCAGTATAGCTTTTCCTTGCGAAGAAAAGGCTAAGTACCACATCAGAGGGTGGACCCTCAAAGAAATGATCATCTTCAAGCTCACCTATAGGTGCTTCTTCTAGATTGGTAGGGACATTTAGTGTTGGTGTAGTTGGCACTAATGGTTCTAGGATTGTCATCATGCTGCCCTAGGGACAGCGTCTCCCATCACCGTATGTCAGCTCAAATGGTGCTGCCCACCTTTGGCTCCATTGGTAGCTCCAACTCCCACGATGGAATGGGGAGCAGGGTCATCCTCATCAACCACTGGGGGAGCCCCTCGCCTCTTTTGCAATAGCCTAGAGGGGTGGTTCAGCCCTACATAACCAGCAACTCACCCAAAAACTCATCCAGATAGTACTGCTACCGAATGACTGGATGGAAACCAAGGTTAGCCATTAGACAAGGCCATGCAATCATCATTCGGTGATCTTATGAGGGTGAGTCTTTGCCTTAGGCCGATCTTCTTGCCTGGCCCTCGAAGTGCCTTGATTTTGGTTCTCTCCTATAGTTGATACACAACATGACCCATCTTTGTGAGTGGTAGTCGGCTTCAATTTGGTGAGGAAGAACTATTTTTTAAGAAAAACAGCATGTCGACTCATAATTACATTATGGTCTTCTGGAAGATATAAATAATATCCTAATAACTTTTTAGGATATCCGATAAAATGAGCTCTAAGAGACCTAGATTCTAACTTGTTCATCTATTATCTTTTGACATGGGCCAGACAACCACAAATCTTGAGATGACTTATATTCGATTTCTTACCATGCCATATCTTATATGGTGTAGTAGGATTGATTTTAGAAGAAACCCTATTCAGTACATGGATAGCGGTTAAAAGACTATGTCCCTAAAAAAAATGGAAAGATCTGTGAAGCTCGGCATGGAACAAATCATATCTAATAAGGTCCAATTTTTTTATTCCGAAATCTCATTGAGTTGAGGCATTCCAGACAAAGTTCACTATGAGACTATGCCATGTTTCTTAAGATAGTCCAGAAATTCTTTACTAAGGTATTCGTCTTCTTGATCTGATTGAAAAATCTTAAAAGATTTTTTAGTCTATTTTTCTACTTCATGTCTGAATTTTTTGAACTTTTCAAAGGCCTCAGACTTGTAATGCATAAGATACAAATATCCATACTAAAAAAAATCATTGGTAAAGATAATGAAGTAGAGAAAACATCCTCTGGCCGGCACATCAAATGGGCTACAAATATCTGAATGCACCAGAGCAAGTAACTCTATGGTCCTTTCTCCATGTCCCATAAAGGATAGCTTGGTCAATTTTTCTTAAAGACATGATTCATAGACCGGATATAACTTGAAAGTCAACGAACTTAATAGTCTAATTTTCTTCAATCTGTTAATCTTGTCTTCTCCAATATAATTTATCCTTAGGTGCCACATGTACTTTTCATTAATACTATCTTTATGTTATCTAGATCCTATGGTATTCATATTTTGCTTGACATAATTCATAGAAATATCAATATATAACTGAAAGAGACTGTTAATAAAGAAATAACTACCAACTTTATTATTTCCAAAATAATTGTTATAGTGGTCCTTATAAAAGCTAATTTACATAATCTTCCTACATCAAGCAGGAGATAGAAATTAGATTCTTGCTTGCAACAACTACAAAATAATAGTTCCTAAGTTCTAAAATGTTCCCAGATGGTAGTCATAAAGGGTACATTCCCACGGCCACAGCAGTAATCTTTGCTCCATTCCTGACATGTAGGATTATTTTGCCATCCCTCAACCTCCTGGTATCCTCAAGACCCTACAAAGAAGTGCACAAATGAGTACTAGATCCAGAGTCAAGCATCTAACTAGATGCAAAAAAAATCGTTAGGTTCATTTCAATGATGAGCATTCCTTCAAAAGGTCTTCTTCCCTCTTGTTCTTCAGAGTTGCCAGGCAAGTAGGATAGTTCTACTTTCAATGGCTATTGGAGTTGCCATGGAAATACTTTTTCTTCTCCATGGCCTTCTTATTTGGTTCTGCCTTCTTCTTTTTTTTAATTTTTATTTCTTTTCAAAAGACTTTTTCTTGAAAGAAGTCCGCTCCACAGTAAGTATTGAGCTCCTTGAACTCTTCAAGATACCCTCAGTAGTGACCAGTATTTTCATAAGCTCGGCCAAGGTGCACTAGATCTTGTTCATATGGAAGTTTATAATAAACTATCCATATGAATCAGTTAAGGACTGTAGAATTAGATCAATCTACAAGTCCTTATCCATGGATGTACTGAGCATCTCAAGCTCTTCTAGATCCTTGATCATCGACAAGCAGTGATCATGGATCAACTGCCCATCATGTATTTATGTCTTAAAGAGTCGCTTGTATACTTCATAGCGAGCTGCACGGCTCTGCTCATCATACAACTCTTGCAGATGAGCCAACATCTGTCGGGCAGTTCTCATGTCCTCATGTTGGTGCTGCAACTTATTTGACATCGATGTCAATATGTACCACCTGACTTTATTATCATCATCTAACTACTTATCATGAGATGCTTTTTGATTAGTGGTGGATGGGCTAGTAGAGGGGGAAGATCCTGATCAAGGATATAGGTCAATTTTTTGAAACTCAAAACTATTTTCAAGTTTCGAAGCCAATCCTTGAAATTAGGTCCAGTCAACCTATTGGTCTCTAGGATTCTGGCTAGGGGGTTAGAAGCAGACATGATTTCTGTAAAGAGTCAAAGTTTCTAGTTAGACTTTGTATTTGACTCAACCAATTTATTTTAAAAATTTTATTTTAAAAATAAATTTGGGCTTTCACTATTTTTTTAGATCCATACACTCCTTTGAAAGAGATGCAAAAATTTTTGTGATTAAAGATTTTTAGTGGATGCTGCAATCCTACTGATTGGCTTACCACCTCATCTAATAGTTATTGGTGATGAGTCAGCCAATAAGTGGACAACTCGTCCAATATTTTTTTAAACATATTGCAGTCAACTCTAATATCTAATTCATAAAGCTCACCATGTTTGGAATATTGCTTCACTCCTTAGTTAAGTCAGACCCATTATTTGTACAAAATGGATTTATGATTGGGACCCTCACCGTATCTAAAATATTAAACCCAATCCTTTCTCTATCCTGTAGCATCTCATAACTAATAGTATGGTTGCATCTTTTCGGTGCAACTGAACCACTATATCCAGTCAAGAATAATCAACCCTGAGGAGGGCCCACACAACCATAATGGTGAAAGACCATATTACTTAATATTTTATCTAGAGATTTTAATTTAGATCTCATTCTTAATTAGTAATAACTATTATGACTAACCTAATGGCATGGGCTAGCTTGAATTATTGGCAACCCAATACAAAACTAAATCAATTCAATTGGCCAGGTAAGTAAGATCGGTAGGAGGAACATGCCATTAACTCACCATAGATGCTATCTAGGTGAGTAGCTTTCAATTAATGACCATCGGTCATATCTGTCAGACTTACCTTAGATACCAATTTGTCAATTCAGAATTGATCAAGTTAGCCTACAATCCAGGCTCGAATCGAGGAGCTAGATTAGGTCTTGAAGTAATCGATAACATATGGTTGTTAATCATTCTTGACCAAACTTACAACTATTGGGTTGGTCATAGAGCACTTGATCCCATCCTACCCAACTCTTGATTCGATTTAATCAACCGTTCATATTAGATCTAATCAAGCTATCCACACCATGAACCCATATATTATGAAAATGTCTTAGATCTTTTAATTCTTAATTTTTAGATCTAATTATTTTCATAAATTAATTCTTAATTAAGTGTAATAGGATTCATAAAATAAAGTATCAAAAATAGTTCTTAGGATTTTTGGATCTAGAGTTTAGCAGCAAGTTTTATCTTTTTGTTGTTCTTCTTCATGAGGACCATCACAGTGACATCTCTATTGGGAATATGTCCCAAAGTCAATCGTCAGCCTGTTGATAGTTGGACTATATATTTATAAATGTATATGAATCATAAATTAATAAAAGTTATTTTGACATTTTTCATCATAAAATCTATTATCTTCTAATAAACTTCTGTGTTGTGATGAAGTCCTTAAGACTATCTAGATTCAATAAAGAAGGATTTATCATTTAATCCTTAAATTATTCACGATCAAAAGATACTTTGTTACTTAGGACGACAATGTTTATTAAGTATAGATCATTGTATGCCATATAGGTTGGTTGTCCTCGTAATCAAGAAATGTTGAGACATTGGTATGGCATACAAGTGAGATGTATGGGTACATCTGCACTGAACATGACCAACTTCCGAGCTTTTCTTCTATCAAGATTAGTCCCAAAGGATATGGGTATAAGTGTCCCATAGACTTGAGACCACCATAGTGACCTACAAGCAACTCATTGTACTTAGGTATCAGACTATCTGAATTTCTAATTTAGTGATGGAAGGCTACTGGGTGCAGTCAAGTACTTAGTTTGTTGATGTGTGAGTCAAGATGGGATTGACCCCTCCAAGTGTTGGAGCAAGTGCATCGTTGTATTTCAATTTAGCAAATCCTCGATTAGGATAGTCCATATGATGGATGCTAAATTTTGAAATATATTATGGATGAATTTTAGGATTGATAGTAAATTCTAAATCATGCTTTGAGCATTGAGATCAACGAGATGAATTATATGGTAACCATATTCCATAGGTTCGTCATTATTGCATTATGATTTTTCGACCTATCCAGACGTCGGATACCATTGCTAGATGGTCACATCGATTGGTAAAGAAAATTGATTTCTATGCTACCGACTTAGGATTTAAATCTATGATGTCACACGCATAAGAAGTTCATACTTGATCTGATGGCTAATCATGAGTCCTAATGACCTAGGACACTATGGTCAAGAGTCCCATTGGACTAGGACTCTAAGTCCTACTCATCTAGAACTCTTTGATCAAGAGTCCCACTAGTCTGAGACTCTATGATTGTGAGTTTGATTCATTTGGGACACTGGGTTCAAGAGTCCCATTGGTTTGGGACTCTTTAGGAGTTTCATGTTGATGGACTCTATTGCCCAGACATCCATCCGATTGAAACTCTGTATTTATTGAAGGATTAATTAGCAATTTGATTATTGATTAACTTAATTTGATTGAGCGATGGAGATTTGATCAAGTTTGATCGAATTGGATTTAATTGGATATGACCCGATCAGGTCATGAGTTGACCTAATCGATGTGGGAGATTTGACCCTGATTTAATCAGGAGCTAGATCAAATTAATTTCTAATTTGATTAAAAATTTAATAAGTTGGGTTAAGCCTAATTTAGTTAGATTTTATCTAATCTTATTGGGTCTAGAATAATTGGTTTAGTTGAAACCAATTTTGAAAAGTCAAAGGAGGTTTGAACTTTCAACTCCTTGTGCCTATAATATTTGACCTACCTTTGACCCACGCCCCTCTTTATTTTACATAAATTTTTCCTCACACCTAGATACCTTCTATGCTCCTTATCTCTTTTGCCTTTGACCTGGTCCAATGGTTGGACTGGTCAAAATAATTTGAATTTTGAATTCAATGTAGAAGTTGAAACTTCTCAACTCCCTCTCGTTCTTATCCTTTTCCCACGCTCGCTTTGATTTTACTTCATGTAATTTTTTATGCATTCTCAGAGTGGACACATAGAAGGAGAGTCTTTTTGTGCATCAAATACTCTGGTATGGGTGTTAGATAGGGATAAGAAGGTTTTTGAATTTGATGTTGGTTGAGAGGTTGAAACAAGTTCAACCTCCGACCCTTATCTCTTTCCATGCACCTTTCCCATGGTATTCATGTCAATAAATTATGAGAGTTTTTGTGTGTGCAATAAAGGTGGTTAGCATTCTATGATAAAAATTTCAATATTATTGGGTATTAGTTTTGGATGAGAAAAATCTTGGAGTGAAGGTGAGCAGGGTCCTACAACACCTTATTTTTCCCTCATGCCTCTCTTCTCTTCTAATTTTCACCTCTAAGGATATCCAATTTTTAGATATGATCTAAATAGAGTTTATAGATCTAAAAGTCATATTTCCATAAAAAATTATTTTATAGAAAAACTCTATAGAGAGAGGGCGTGATAGGATTTTTAGTATGTCAAGTTTTTTGGGTAGAGTGAAACCCTAGATTTGAGAATCTGGGTTGGGGTGGAGAGCTCGAGTGTTGTGAGCATCGGATCGCCACCAAATTTGAAACACCTCTTCATCATCCTCCAATATTTATGTTTTAATTTTTTGGAGTATTTGAGAAATCAAAAGGTATATGATCAATTGGATCGATTGTGATCAGCCATTGAAGGCTCCGGTGAGGAGCTAGCACTCCAATGGGATTGATCGAGATCAGGAGCTCCATGTGGACCAACCATAGAGGCCGAATATATGTACGGCTATAGTATGATACCAAAGCATTATTCGATAGATTTAGATTATGGTGATCAGCTATCCATAAAAAAGATATTGTGTTCTGAACAGATAGATGTAGTAAAGAGTTTGCTGCATAGTTTTATTTTTAGATCTATATGAATGCATGCATATTATGTTTAGATCATTAGTGTAGAATTTAATATTCTAATATGATCAAAAATTAATTAATTATATTAATTAATTCTTCACTATATTTTAGCTATTTTCAAAAAAAATTTTGAAAGTAGCACTGCAAATCCTGCACTGCTTCCTTCAAATGGTATCAGAGCATGGTTTGCTAAACATAATATGCTTGCATATTTTAGATTGATAATTTAGATTTGATCTAAATATTAATATAATAATTTGATTAATTAGATTTAAAAATTAAAATCAAGATTGCATGGACTGCTGTAGGGTTTACCCCCTACAGTGAAAAGGTTGTCCTGGTACGTTGCTGATCTATATCGATAATCATAAAATCTTAGATTTAATCTAATATTTTTATGATCTAATTATATTAGACTTTAAGTTGATTTATGATCATGATTGCATAATTAGATAAAGTTTGATTTATAATTTATTATTATGTAATGTATATAGTTTCAGATTAAACCCTATAACTAGTATCATTTGTGAATTGAGTCAATTCAATTTTAAAGTGAGTCGACTCAATTGGTGAATAATACTAAGTTATAAAAAAAATTTAAAAAATTTAAAAAATATTTTTTGAAATATCGAACCTTAACCCACAGCCCATAAACTTAATTAAATATTAAGTATAATGATTTAATATCTAAAATTATGAATTAAGACTCTAAGTCATTAATCATAATACATGGGTTATTGGGTTAGTTAAATTAGATCCATAAATTAGGTTAGACCTAAGATTAGTTAAGGAGTGGACTAAATTAGAGTAATTAATCAAATCTAATTAAATGTTAATTTAGATTAGATCAAAGATTCTATAGACTCAATTATAATAGTTATAGTTGGTCAAGTCTATGCCTTTAAAGAGGATCAAATGGACTTGATTCATAGCTACATGGTTGAACCTGAAATTACTAGGTTGGTCAAAATAAAACTAATAAATCGGATGGTGTCTAAGATAAGTTTGGTAATTTGACCAGTGATTTTTAATTGGGAGCTACTCATACTGATTCGATTTTTGATGAGTTAATGGCATATCCCTTCCACTGATCTCACTTACCTAGCCATCCTGGTGAGTTAGGTTTTGATTAGATCACTTGATGATTCAGACTCACCCATATCAATTAGGTAAATCAGTCTGACTGGTTTAGGTGCTCCTAATGCTAGCTTAGATTAGATCCTTTTTTTTTATCTGACTTGGTGAAGTCAGTGGAAGGATCGAAATTAGCCCACTTTTTTTAAATATATTAATTAAATCTTCTAAAATTATTAGATTCTTAAAAATAAAATAGTTATATAGATAACTAAATCATAGCCTTCCATTAAGTTGAGTGATAATAGGTTCATTAATTTGATAATCACTGGAGGCCCAAAGGCCTGGTGCTTATTGACTAATGAAATTATCATTCATAAAATGATGATTTGGTTAAGTCTTTTTGCTAGTATTTGGGTTGGTCGATCAAAGTTGGGCCTGATCATTTATTGGTTAGATAAGACCAAATATGGTCATGTTAATGGTTGGACCTAACAAGACTTTTTCAGTGGAGGCCAAAGCCTACTGATTAGGTCTTTAGGACAAAATTGATATTACTAAAAATTATTTAGAAAAATAATTGGTTTTGAACCTATCCATAGGTGCACATGGATTGACCAACCAAAGTTGGGCTCGTGTGTAGTCTATGTGGATTCTAGTACCCACTAAGAAATTAAAGTAATTCTTCGAATTGGAGGTAGAGGCCACCAATTCATATAAAATAGTGAGAGAACCTTTAGACTAAAGTCGAAGTCTTTAAGATAATTGATTCATATACTAATTAGATTTGATTTTTCTTATTATGCAAAAATGGCCACTAACCTGTAGCTCTGATTATTATTAGATAATGATAAATTAATGGGACCCAACTATGATAGCTGGTATTGTAAGTTGAAAATCATCCTGGAGCATGAGCGAATTCTTTATGTCGTAATGGATCCTGCACCTGAGGAGTCAGCTCTAAATGCTAGAGTGGATCGAGACACTTATCAGAAGTGGATTAATGATCGCACCACCATTCAATGTATAATGCTGGCGGCAATGAATGATGTGTTCAGGCACAGGTTTGAAAATACCCAGCCACATGAAATGCTTCAAATATTGAACAACTCCTTTGGCACGTCTGACGATGTTGAAAGGCATAAAATAAGTTGTAATATTTTCAATGCTCGGATGAGGGACGAGGCCTCGATCATCGATCATGTATTGTACATGATCGAGATGATCAAGCATCTTAGCAAGCTGGGCTTTTCCCTGCATGAGCAGCTCGATAAGGATGCGATCCTTAATTCCTTGTCCAAGCCCTTCCTCCCTTTTCTAACTCATTTCAGAATGATAAAGCCTACAGTCAACTACCATGGATTATTGGGATTGCTGTAGAACTTTGAGAAGGATCACCGACTCCACAAGAAGATGGTGAATGTAGTGGGAGGATCTTCTTCTGATCATCGACCCTTTAAGAAAGGAAAGAAGAACAAGAAGAAGAAGAACAAGAGGGTGCAGCCAAATACTGAGATGACTACACAGGGTCGAACCAAGAAGTGCAAGCCCGACCAGAGCCAGGTAGAGTGCTTCCTCTACAAGAAGCAAGGGCACTGGAAGAGAAATTATCCTCTGTACATTGCCTCCCTGGATCCGAACAGGCCAAGAAGAAAGCAAGTGGTTGCTGGGCAAGGTAATTATATGATAACATCTTATAATTTTTTCTTATTTGATTTTACTGTCTGGGTATTAGATACTGAAAGCCCTTATCGTATTTATAATTCTATGCAGGGCTTGCAGGTCAGTAGGAGATTTGATCAAGGTAAGAGGTTCCTAAATGTTGGAGATGGAAGACAAGATCCAATTCTAGCTTTAGAAATCATGAACCTTATAATCAATTCAAATAAAATTATTCTTAATGAATGTCATTTTTATCCAACTTTCTTATTGAATGTCATTTATGTAGGCCTTTTAGCCATGAATGGTTTTGAAATATCAATAAAAAAATTATAATATTATTTTGAATGGTGTTATAATTTTTATTGGATAATTGAATAACAAAATTTATTTACTTTCTATGCCTGTTAACGTGGTTCAATCCTCTGACAAATGCCATAGAATTAGTGATGTATCTGATGTATACCTTTGGCACTGTAGGCTAGGTCATATTAATAAGAATAGAATTAACAGATTAACTCAAGAAAAAATTTTTGAGGTTAGTGATTGTGAATCACTTCTAACTTATGAGTTCTGTCTTCTTAATAAGATGACTAAGTCATCTTTTACTGAAAAAGATAAATGAGCCACTGAACTCCTAAGTCTAGTACATTCATATGTATGTGGACCCATGAGCTCAAGTGCCAGAGGTGGATACTTCTACTTCATAACTTTCATAGACGATCTATCGAGATATGGGTACGTCTATTTAATGAAGCATAAGTTGAAGTCATTTGAAATGTTCAAACTATTTAAAAATAAGGTAGAAAAGCAAACTGAAAAGAGTATTAAAACTCTTTGATCTGATCGAGAGGGTGAATATCTTTTCAATGAGTTTCTGACATATCTTGGAGAGAACGAAATTCTCTCCCAATGGATTCCTCCTGGAAACCACAACATAATGGTGTGTCTGAAAGGTGAAATCGGACCCTGTTGGATATGATTCGATCCATGATGGGATTTGCTAGTTTGCCGATCTTTCTATGAGGATATGCACTCGAGTTAGCTTATTATATTCTAAATAGAGTTTTGAGTAAATCTGTTAATAAAACACCATATGAGATATGGACAGGGCGTAAGCCAGTGCTTTCACATCTTAGGATTTGGGGGTGTCTGGCTTACGTTAAATGTTTGATGACAGACAAGCTTGGACCTAGATTTGATAAGTGTAGTTTTATAGGTTATCCAAAAGAAACCAAAGGGTACTACTTCTACCTTGCTGATGAGCAAAAATTATTTGTCAGCCTTAAGGCAGTCTTTTTTAAAAAAAAGTTTCTTAATGAAGGAACTAATGCCTCTAAGGTCGAACTTGATGAAGTACGATAGGTGAAAGAATAGATACAAGTTGTAGAACCTAAGTTGGATCTGATTAGATCAGACCCAGAACCCATTGTAGATGCACCCTTAAGGCAATTTGGTAGATTATCGCATCAACCAGATAAATACTATGATTTTCTGGTTTGGGACGGGGATCCTATCGAACTCGATGAGAATGATCAGGATCCAATCACCTATATGGATGCAATGCAAAGATCCGACTCTAAAAAATGGCTTGAGGCCATGAAATTCGAAATAAAATCAATGAAGGTCAACGATGTATAGACATTGGTTGACCCACCCGAAGGAATAAAATTCATAGTGTGTAAGTGGATCTTCAAAAGAAAAAAGGATGCAAATGAAAAGATGGAGATCTATAAAGTCCGTCTGGTTGCCAAGGGGTATCGTCAACATTATGGTATTGACTATGATGAGATATTTTTTTCTGTGGCAATGCTTAAATTCATTCGGATTATGTTTGCTATTGTTGCCCATCTAGATTATGAAATCTGACAGATGGATGTAAAAATGACTTTCCTAAATGAAGAGCTAGATGAAGAGATGTATATGATACAACCTGAAGGATTCACATCCATAGATGAGTCTAAGGTGTGTAAGCTTCAAAGATCCATTTATGAACTGAAGCAGACATCTTAGAGCTGGAACATATGATTTGATAAAATAATCAAAATGTATGGCTTCGTTAAGAATGAAGAGAAACCCTGCATATACAAGTGGCTAATGGTTCAGCAATAGTATTACTAGTATTATATGTGGATGACATTCTCTTAATCGAAAATGATATCCCTACAATGCAAGAAATAAAAATCTAGTTATCATCGTAGTTCTTCATGAAAGATCTGGGAGAAGCTTCCTACATCCTAGGGATGAAGATCTATAGAGATAGATATAAAAGGTTGCTTGGATTATCCCAGTCTACATACATTGATACTGTGCTGAAACTATTCAGCATGGAGAATTCTAAGAAAGACTATTTATCGATAGGCCATGTAATTTCTTTTTCAAAGAAAGATTATCCGACAACACCTCTAGAAAGAGAGCGTATGAGTAGAATACCATATGCTTCAGTAGTGAGTTCTATCATGTACGTCATGATATATATACGATCAGATATGGTATACTCACTAGGGGTAGTGAGTAGATACCAATCTGATCTAGGAAAGAACCACTGGAAGGTTGTTAAAACCATCCTGAAGTATTTGAAAAATACTAAAGACCAGTGGCTTGTATATGATGAAATAGATTTGAAACATATGGGGTTCACAGACTCCAATTTGCAGTCTGATCATGATGATAGCAAGAGTGTGTCGGGATATATATTCACCCTTAATGATGGAGACATTTGCTGGAAGAGTTTCAAGCAGCACACTATGGCCGATTCAATTTGTAAGATAGAGTATGTCGCTGCATCAGATGCTGCCAAAGAAGCGGTATGGCTGAGAAAATTCATCATCGAGCTCGGAGTAGCACCCTCCTTTGATGGTCCAATTCTGCTCTATTGCGATAGCTCTGAAGCCATTGCTCAGACAAAGGAACCTAAGGCGCACCAATGGATGAAGCATATTCTGTACCGCTTTCATCTTATCCGAGAAATTATGGATCGAGATGATGTTGATCTTTAGAAGATCGATGGAAAGGAGAACCTGGCTAACCCATTCACTAAAGCTATTGCGGTGAAGGAGTTCAACAACTTCAAGTCGAAGATAAGTATTAGATACTGCATCAATTGGCTTTAGTCCAAGTGGAAGATTGTTAGGAATATGTCCCAAAGCCAATCGTCAGCCTATTGATGGTTGGGCTATACATTTGTAATTGTACATGAGTCATAAATTAATAAAAGTTATTTTGATATTTTTTATCACAAAATCTATTATCTTCTAATGAACTCCTATGTTGTAATGAAGTCCTTAGGACTATCTAGATTCGACAAAAAAGGATTTATCGTTTGGTCCTTAAATTGTTCATGACCAAAAGATACGTTGTTACTTAGAATGATAATATTTATCAAGTATAGGTCGTTGTGTGCCATATAGGTTGGTTGTCCTCATAACAAAGAAATGTTGAGACACTGGTATAGCATGCAAGTGAGATGTATGGGTACATCTGCACTGAACGTGACCAACTTTGGAGCTTTTCTTCTATCAAGATTAGCTCTGAAGGATATGGGTATAAGTATTCCTTAGACCTGAGACCACCATGGTGACTTGCAAGCAACTCACTGTACTTAGGTATCGGACTACCTGAATTTTTAATTCAGTAATGGAAGGCTACTGGGTGTAGTCAAGTACTTGGCTTATCGATGTGTGAGTCAAGATGGGATTGACCCCTCTAAGTGTTGGAGCAAGTACATCGCTGTATTTCAATTTAGCAAATCCTCAATCAAAATAGTCCATATGATGGATGCTAAATTTTGAAATATACTGTGGATAAATTTTAGGATTGATAGTAAATCCTAAATCATTCTTTGAGCATCAAGGTTAAGGGGATGAATTATATGGTAACCATATTCCATGGGTTCGTCATTATTGCGTTGCGACTTTTTGATCTATCCGGACATCGAGTACCATTGCTAGATGGTCACATCAATTGGTATAAAAAATTAATTTATATACTATTGACTTAGGATTCAAACCTATGGGGTCACACACATAAGGAGTTTCTACCTGATCTGATGGCTAATCATGAGTTCTAATGACCTAGGACACTATGGTCAAGAGTTCCACTAGATTGGAACTTTATAACCAAGAGTTCCACTAGACTAAAACTCTAAGCTCTACTCATCTAAGACTCTCTGATCAAGAGTCCCACTGGTCTGGGACTCTATGATTGTGAGTTTGATTCATTTGGGACACTAGGTTCAAGAGTTCCACTGATTTGGGACTCTTCAGGAGTTTCATGTGAATGGACTCATTTGCCTAGACATCCATCCAATTGGGATTCTATGTTTATTGAAGGATTAATAAGCAATTTGATTGTTGATTAACTTAATTTAATTGAGCAATGGGGATTTGATCAAGTTTGATCGAATTGGATTCGATTGGGTTTGACCCGATCAGATCATGAGTTGACCTAATCGCTGTGAGAGATTTGACCCTGATTTAATCAGGAGTTGGACCAAATTAATTTCTAATTTGATTAAAAATTTAATAAATTGGGTTAAGCCTAATTTAGTTAAATTTGATCTGATCTTATTGGGTCTGGAATAATTGGTTTAGTTGAAACCAATTTTGCAAAGTCAAAGGAGGTTTGAACTTTCAACTCCCTGCGCCTACAATATTTGACCAACCTTTGACCCACGCTCCTCTTTATTTTATGTGAATTTTTCTTTACACCCAAATATCTTCTGCACCCCTTATCTCTTCTGCCTTTGACTTGGTCCAATGGTTGGACTGGTCAAAATAATTTGAATTTTGAATTCAATGTAGAAGTTGAAACTTCTCAACTCCCTCTCATTCTTATCCTTTTCCCATGCCCACTTTGATTTTACTTCATGCAATTTTTTGTGCATTCTTAGAGTGGACACATAGAAGGAGAGTCCTTCTATGCATCAAAAACTCTGGTATGGGCGTTGGATAGGGATAAGAAGGTTTTTGAATTTGATGTTGGTTGGGAGGTTGAAACAAGTTCAACATCCGACCCTTATCTCCTTCCATGCACCTTTCCCATGGTATTCATGTCAATAAATTATGAGAATTTTTGTGCATATAATAGAGGGGGTTAGTATTCCATGGTAAAATTTTAATGTGATTGGGCATTAGTTTTGGGCGAGAAAAATCTTGGAGTGAAGGTGAGAAGGGTCCTATAGCACCTTATTTTTCCCTTATGCCTCTCTTCTCTTCTAATTTTCACCTCTAAAGATACCCAATTTTTAGATATGATCTAAATAAGGTTTATAGATATAAAAGTTATCTTTCCATAAAAACTTATTTCTAAAAAAACTCTATACAGAGAGGGTGTGATAGGATTTTCAGCGTGTCAGGTTTTTTGGACAGAGTGAAACCCTAGATTTAGAAATCTGGATTTGGGTGGAGAGATCGAGTGCTGTGAGCATCGGATCACCACCAAATTTGAAAGACCTCTTCATCATCCTCCAATATTTATGTTCTAATTTTTTAGAATATCTGAGAAATTAAAAAGTACGTGATCGATTAGATCAATCATGATCAACCATTGAAGGCTCCGATGAGGAGCTAGCACTCCAATGGGGCTAATCGAGTCCAGAAGCTCCATGTGGACCAACCATATAGGCCGGCTATGTGTGTGGCTATGGTACAACACTAGAGCATTATTCAGTGAATTTAGATTATGGTGATCAGCTATCCGCTAAAAGATATTGTGTTCTGAACAGATAGATATAGTAAAGAGTTTGCTGCATAATTTTATTTTTAGATCTATACGAATGCATGCATATTATATTTAGATCCTTAGTGTAGGACTTAATATTTTGATATAATCAAAAATTAATTAATTAGATTCATTAATTTTTTACTGTATTTTAGCTATTTTCAAAAAAAATTTTGAAAGTAGCACCGCAAATCCTGTACTGCTTCCTTCAACCTCTACATGCCATAAGAGCATCCCATCTTATGGAAAGAGAGGACCTTTAAACCCTTTATTATCTTATGATCGAATGGCCATGGTGACTACCTCATTTGAAATACTTTGCTACTAAGATCTAGATCTAGATCTATAACATACATATATCACATATATGAAAAAGATCTAATCTAATCATGCTTTGCACACATACATCTCATGCATCTATTAAAATACATCTCATGCATTTCTAAATTCATGCTATTTTGATCTCATCAAAAATCATAATTTAGATCTATGTAATCCAGATCTTTGAACCAACAAACTGACTTTAATACCAACTAAAGAAACTTTTCTGCTGGCCGGATCGGATTGGATTAGATGCAGCAGAATTTGAAAACTTTTTAGATCCGATCAACTAAGGGTTCATAGATCTAATTACAAAAATCAGCAACAAACATTCATAAGAGTGGTAATTACATCACCTTGCATGGGTAGATAATCTCCATGATCTGATGATCTAGTCTTGATCAAGGTTCATCTTTGAGCCATGCACGTGCTTGACTTCTATCGATATCCACTCGAGTTCAAATTTGGACATCTTCTCTAACTTGATCTGACTTTGGCAAGTTAGATCTGGATCTCCAAGATCTGCCTTCGATCTGATCGTCAACAACACTTCGATCAATACACGATCGGATCTCCTTCTCTTGTGCAAGCAGCACCCAACCTTCAAGCACTTGGATCAGCACAACTCCTTAGGCGTAGGAGAGAGAGAGAGTGGAATTGGAGAGGAGAGGGAGGAGGCATGGAGGAGGAGAGGCAGGACTTCATTCTTTCCAAATGCAATACTAAACCCTTTAGCAGATTGCCTATTTATAGAAATAGGAAATCTAGAGTCCTAAGGCTTTAAGTTTTTGACCGAATCAAAAACTTCAAGCAGAAGGACTCTCCTATGAGATCTGGTACTCCTTCTCTTATTCTCCATTGTTTTTGTTGAACAAAAACTATTTTGGGCATGTGCCACCTTATCAAGATAAGGGTGGTTGCCGCCCCAAACAAATCTCCTCCGATTTGAAATAGATCAAACTCTTTTGACCTATTCAAACTGTAACCTCCCAAAACAAACTCCCCTCTATACTTATCTATTATGGGTGCATGCCAGGAAGAAGCAAGAAGGCATGCGCCCTCTAATATTCTCTCTCTAAGAAGAGCACATGCCCCTAGAGAAATTCTAGGGGGCATGCACCCCTCTCCTTTACACAAGAAGAAAAGTCAACAAAAGGGGGCGTCCACTATTGGCGCCCCCTCATCCTTATTCTCATAAGGAGATTAGAACATTGCTCAATCAGGATGTCTAGGCAAGCCAAATCCAATTGGCTAAGTCCAATCTAACAAAAAATCTAATGCAGGAGAAAATTAGATTCAATTATATGCTAGTATGATTTTCTTGAATCTAATTGGATCAAATTCAAATCAATCGGACTGTATGAGTTCAATTGAAAACATCCAGAGCCAAATTCTTATTTGTATGACTCTATAGGTTTAATTGTATATGATAATGGGATATGTCGTGATCTCCATCATCGACATCATCAAAATATCTTTCGATAGATCAGAACTCTTTATAATTTAGTCAATTAGAATTATCGATCATCAAGATAATTCTAATCGATTCCACAATCTACCAATAATACCTAGCAGTATATGGTGGCAACCCATCAGAACTGAATAAGAATCTCTTGGTGCAGTTATTGTGTAATTTGGTTCTTCTATGATGAGTTCCGATAGGACCAAGGTTAAGGTTAACTCGTCAAACCTTATACTTATCATATGATTGAATCAATCGATTCGAATCCGATGTAAAATCTTAAGAGAATTTTTTTTTTATTTCATACTACCATGGCCATGGGCTTTAGGACTCAATCTCATGATTACCATGGGACTACTCTTCTTCTACCGAGATTGATAGATTCCATCTTGGTACGATCCAATTTTTGTAATAAATATGCTATAGACAACATATACCTCAGGATTACATATGACTAGGATACTGAATTATGGCATAGTTAAGCTATAACACCCTCAAGGTGAACTACTGATGCACCTCAAGGCAGAGAAATAGATACACAACTACAGTAACGAGCAAGTCATTAATGAGAAGGTAGACTTTCTTACAACTGCTCAAAGTTGATCATGCTTTGTACCCTTGTTCTTAATAAGTACCTGCACTTTTGCTCCGATGTTTCTATACCATAGATTCAAGATATATCTATCCTAAGAAAGCAATCATATACCAATCTTCTGAATTGATCACCATCTTCATGATGATCCTAGATTGAAAGTAGTTTATGAGTTAATTATAATAATACATATCTCAAATTCTTAACTCTTGCGAATATGTGATATTATACCTATTAACCTAATGGATGAATCACAAACATAATTTAACACAAATGTGATTGAGAAAATAATCTAAAATTTTATTTATAAATCAAAATTTACAAATTATGCCCCTAAAAAGTATTATATATATTGGCTAATTTGGCTTCTAAGGCATACATCTAACATCTTTTACCATCGAAGCCATGTCAGGCAGGGTCCTAAGGAATTTAGCTGATGTGTCGTTGGATCTCATCTTCGGGATGGTATGAATAGATTGGCGATAAGAAGATCTTTCTAGGAATTTATGGTGCATTGCTTCGTGATTTGGGTCGCTTTTATTTGGAACGGGGCCTGAAAGGTCATGGGAAGGTCCTCTTAAGAGAATAAATTCAGGAGTTAACTCATGGTTCTGCACAATCTCGCCATGTGGCAATTCATGATGGGTTTCAAAGCATCCTTTGTGAATCATTCCTTAGACTTGAATAGTCAGGGAAATAATGGCGACCGCTGCTTCGAGATTGGCCAGGTGGCTTGATTTAGCAATTTAGCAGGTTAATCCATATCATTCAGGGCATTTATAAATAGACTGCCCATATGGTGAGGCTCCAGAATCGATGGGAATCTTTCTTTCTATCACCTGGTAGCTTTGAAGCCTTCACCAAAATCCATTAAACATGCTGTCAAAGAGAGAATGGCAGTAGTGCGTGGGGAGTCCTCTTCGAAGAGGGTTGGAAGCTTCGAGCCTGATCTTGTGACTCATGCCTCGAGGTCATCCCAGGCCCCACCATTATTTGGCCTAGATCTGGCTCCGCCCATGGTGTTTGGAGTTGATCCTCCCATGCCTAGAAGCAGCAAGAATTTTACTAACTCCTCCCTATAGATCTCAGCTGAGGTCAGGAAATATTATGTTAGGGAATTCAAGTCCTCGACGGCCTTTAGGGTGAAGGTTATTGATGCCTCTACCTCTACATACATCCAGAGTTTTGAGGATCATGGGCTTGTCTAAAGTGCATGGTTCCAAAGCTGGATCTCTGACATCTTTGCCCCGATAATGGTGATGACGAAGTCAGGGCATTCTCATTGAATAAGAATTAAGGCCTCATCCTTTTTACTTTCTGTACTCAATGCTCATCTTGTAACTCCTGCTTATTATAAATAAATATTAAATAAATAAAGTTAACTTTTATTTACCTTGTGTCTGGATGTATTATTTATGTTGTGTTGGCTTGTTCATGGTTCGCCGATATGATTCCTTGTCTTATTTTAGCAAGTTTTCATTGGTCAAACTTTGGCCTTGGTGCTTGTCGTCGGGTCCCTTCCGAGGCTCTTGCCCGAAGGCACTGGATTATAAATGTCAATTTATGGAGGTTCAAACTTAGATCAGGATGTCTTCTAGAGCTCGGCACCATGCCAATCAGTAATTTTAGAGGTCTTAGCCATAGCCGAGATATCTTTGAATGATTGGAAGCTCCAGACTTGGGTCTAGATAACTCCTAGTCGGTATCTTGCCAACTATTATTCAAAGGTCTCGATCTCATCCAAGATATCTTTGAGGGATCGGTCCACCAATCTAGTCATTGGGGTTCAAACTTTTATCCGAATATCCTAAAATCGTCATCGGCCTCTGATTGATTCATGCTGTTAGAGGTCTCGACCGAAGCTAAGATATCTCTAAAATATCAATCATTGATGGGTCATATTCCTAGGAGCATTTAATGCTTGGCATTTTCCAAAGATGCTGGCTCATTAGAAAGGAGATCTGCCCCTCTGACTTCCAAGAGACACAATTTGCTATGCCTCTTATGTGGTGACACCTATTGCATTATGGGAAGGCGCAATGAGTGATGCCAAAAAGGATCTTGAGCATTGAAAGCTGTCATCCATCGCTTCTCTACTATGTCACGGTGGTGCCACTTGGTTCACCATTGCGAGGTCGTTGGTGTTTTCCTCCGATTAGGTAAATCACCTTCCACCTCTGAATGGTCAGAAGGTGTCTCCATTTCAAGAGGATGTGGCACTAAGAAACCCACTTTAGCATGGGAGGTATCGAAAAATGTCGCCATGTCGGTGATGGAGTTGGAGTAGCAGGAGAAAGAGGCTACTCATGCTCCAGGCTTCCATAAAGAGTCCTAAGAGCAGTTTCTCCCCTAGGGCACTCACGACTTTGCTGCCTTCTTTAGAGGTACATCATAAAGATGAATGCACTTTCGGCTGCGGTGGAGCTGTGCCGCTAATGCCCTCACATGAAGAGTCCTATAACTAATCGTGGGGCTTCCTTAAGCGATCCAATAAAGCTCTACATGTGTGCCAAAGGCTACTCCATTTTGATGCTGGACTCGAGCTTGTACTTTTTTTCTTTCTTCTCTCTCTCTCTTAACAGACTTCATCTAAAGAGTATCCAATTTGTAACATGTTTGCACAAACTCTATGAATGAAATGTTCTTTTATTTAGTTGGTTCGACGATGGTGCCACATTAACACTTCCCTTTCATCCCCATCCAAAAAAGGGACTTGTTTAAAGCAAGTCTAAAGCCACTTCGAGCATGTCTTCACTCGACCTTTCCATGGATAATGAACATCAAGTGGCCGGATGTGGTCCTCGAAGGGTTAGCTCCTCTCCTTGTCGTCCTTGGCTTTCGCTTTGGATATAGGCCTTAGTGGTCTTCCGCAAGCCGAACTCGACAGGAATCCTCACTTGGTAATTTAACTAGAGACATGTCATGAGAAAAAGATTTTTCTTAATACACTTGGAATAGTTACACCTTATTGGTAACATATTCAAGGATTGTCGCAATTCCATGTCTGTGGGATCGGAGCACCGTCGAGGGTTTTCAATTTATCTGCTCCTAGTCGTAAGGCTTCCATAACTTGATACAAGCCCTCTCAGTTTGGGGCCAACTTGTCCTGCTCCGTAGGCTTGGATGCCTTGGTATGCCTCAGAATGAGATCTCTAGGTCGAAAGATTTTGGATTTGATCTGGACGTTGTAGTAACGGGCCACTCATTGTTGATACGATGCCATTCGAATATCGACCCTTTTCCTTGTCTCCTCAAGTAAATCCAAATTTGCCCAAAGCTAACTGGGATTTTTTTGTTCGTTCTTGGTCGAGGGCACACCGATCTCTACGAGGATGACCACTTCAACTCCAAAGGCGAGATTGAAGAGAATTTTTTTGGTTGCCATTTGAGGAGTCTTCCTATATGCCCATAAGATGTTGTAAAGCTCCTCCACCTAGAGCCCTATCTGGCTGAGCCTGGTCTTCAGTCCTTAGAGGATCATGTGATTAGTTACTTCAGCCTCACCGTTGGATTGTGGGTGTGCTACCGAAGTGAACCGATGGTCCATATGGAATTCTGAACCAAAGTTTTTGAACCTCTGGTTATTGTACTAGTGCCCATTATTGATAATGATGGCTTGGAGAAGCTCGAATCGATAAATAATCAACTTCCAGATGAAGTCCTGAACCTTGGCCTTGGTTATTTGGACAAGGGGTTCGCTTCGATCCATTTGATAAAGTAGTCAATCATCACGATCATGAACTTTTTTTATCCGATTGCCTATGGGAATGTTTTGAGAATGTCAATTCTCCATATAGCAAATAGACAAGGAGCCACTATTGATCTAAGCCTCATCGCTAGCCTCCTTTGGATATTGGCGTACCTCTAGCACTGCTCATATTGTTTGACGAGCTCAATGGCTTCCATCTGTATGGTCAGCCAATAGTATCCTTATCTAAAAAGCTTATACGTCAGCGATCTGCCCCCCAAATGATTATTGTAGATGCCTTCATGCATCTTTTAAAGAGTATAGTCACCCTCAAAGGGCCGCATAAATCAGAGTAGCAGTAAAGAGAAGGATTTTTTTAAGTCTTCCATCGAGGATTACGTACTATGGCAGTATTCATTTGACTACACGAGCTTGGATGGGGTCAGGTGGTAGCTCCCCTTTGACTAAGTAGTCAATAGTTGAATCCATCCAACTTGGCTTGTGCTCAATTTGGAGCACCGTGGACTCCTTAATACTCCACGTCTGCAAGCGTTCGATGAAGATCCCTTATTGTAGTCAGTAGTGCCTGAGATGGCCGAGATAAGAAAGGATGTCGACTTGGGCATTCTCTGATCGGGGTATTTATTGAGCTTCTAGTGTTTGGAAGGCTGCTAACATCTCCTTTACTCTCTTGAGGTATCTCTCCATCATTGGTCCTTAGGCCTTGTACTTGCCTCGAACTTGTCCAATAATGAGTTGCAAATCGGTAAAGACTTTGATGTATAGTACCCCGAGTTCTTTGGTGAGGCAGAGTCACTTTGTACTCAACTTCATTGTTGGAGGCTTTAAAGTCAAACCAGAGGGTATACTCCATTACAACCCCTTCTGGCTGGCGAGGATGAGCCCGGCTCCATATCCTTGCACGTTTGAAGCTCCATCAATATGTAGGATCTGCTGCATAAGTTTCTCTATGACCTCAAATCTCATCAAGGTTAGTTCCCGGGTGTCCTCGGATCTTATTGGGGATGACTCTTGGGCATCCTTGGATCTTATCGAGGACTCTTCCTCATCGAGGATAGTACATTCTATGAGCCAATATTTGGGCCTTTATTGTAGATTGAGATTGGAAGCCGATGTCAAACTCTCCAAATTCTATGGCTCATTTTGCCATTTGCCCCGAGGTATCGATCCTTCAAAGGATCATCTTCAAAGGCTGATCAGTGAGGACGACCACCATTTAGGCTTGGAATTAGGGTCCGAGATGCTGCATAGAGGTAACAAGTGTGTAAACTAGCTTTTTGGCTTTAGAGTACCTCATCTCTTCATTTTGGAGAAGCTTACTTGTATAATTAATTGACTTCTGAGCTCTTGCATCCTCTTGGACTAAAACTGAGCTAATTGCATTAGACAAAATAGCTAAATATAGTAATAACTGCTCACCTTCTTTGGATTTGGATAAGAGCGATGGGGATCCAAGATATTGCTTGAGCTCCATGAAGGCTACTCGGTACTCATCTATCCACTTAAAGGTCTTCTCCCTAGTGAGATCTTTTGAACTGAGGGGAGTGGCCCTCCGTCGAATCTCCACTAGAGGAGGTGATAGATCTCTGATGTCATTAACCATGGGCAGACTCACAATGGGATGATGATCGCCAGCCTGCTGGAGTTGACCGGCAAGTCCCATGTGGTGGACTCTCGAGGTCTGGAGATTGGTCCTAGTGGCTATCTCGGACGGCACTATCAGGGGAGCAGGTTGAGAGGGCTGCTGCTACTTCGCAACTTACTGCAGGTATTGGATGACATTAGTTAGGACCTAGACCTGGTGGACTAGGTCACCAAATTATTGGGGGTCTGCCACCATGGGCGACTACGTCTGCTCCACAAGCCCATGGGAGATGGATGGTTGGGTGGCTCTACCTCAACTCCTCTGGATCGACTGTCGGTAAGAGATGATGGAGCAATTTTGGTGAGGCATTTTCTTCTTCCTTCCTCAATGGGTTGCTAATGCGGCCCTCCTTCTAGTGCCAGACTATTGCGTCAAGGCTCTGAGATGCTGATGTGGTTGCTGAGAGGGCACTGAAAATTGATAGGAGATGGGGTGCTAGAAACCTACAAAAAAAAATCCACTCGCCAAGAGTTCTTTGGTGGGAGATCCTCCAATGTCTTAGTTAACCAGAGCTTGAGCATGGTGGAGAAAAGGAGGAGGAATGGGTTCTTGAGTAGCTTGGGTGCTTTCTTTGATTTTAGGCTTTTTTTGCTTACCTCCCAAGGGTTCCCTTTTTACCTCTTTTAATAGGAGAAAGTCGGAGTTTATTTTGCCTTAGTCCGTAGGTTGCCAAGTTAGGTTGTATGACTTATTGATCATGGGCATCTGCTAGTCGGGTGTCTGTCAGGTTGTTAGTCATAGGTGTCTGCTAGGCAGATGCTTGCTAGGTTGTTGGTCATGAGTGTCTACTAGACCTGCGTTCTGGAGCATGTCAAAAAATTTGGCACCCACATGGTCGGCTAGACGGGTTGAGGTCGGAGCACAGCCAAGAAGTTGCCATGGTTGGATTTATTTCAAGTCCAATTATGGGGATTCATCCATGTTGTCGTTGAAGCCCCAATCCAGAGGTTAGTGAAGTCTCAACCCGAAGGTTGGTTGGTGCCTAAGCATGGGGTTGGATGGAAGCCGATAAAGATTGTTTCATCCCTGCTTACGGTGCTATCGCCTAACCGGCGTCGTCGTCATCATCGTCAGGTGCGCCTTGGAGGGTGAGCCCCAAGGATCATGGCCTAGGTGGATCAACTCCACAATAGAGGATTAAAGGATTTGTTTTAAGGATGAAGAGGAATGTTAAGGTATAGATCTTCATGGCTCAAGTCTACAGGATAAGGAAGAAGGTACTCCTAGCCATTCACAGATCGCATAAAGAGTAATATGGAAAACTATGAGAGTATTGTGATGTCATTAAGAGGACTAAGAAATAGCTGTTTCTTTTGTTTCTTCCTTTGATGGATGTAAGGTATACTTTTTGTTACCTCTATGGAAAGAATAAGTGTTTAGCTTCGCACGATGCTCCATGTCATCATATAACTAAGGCCTTCCTACAAGGATATGGCCAATATCCATAGGCACAACATCACACAATGCTTCATCATCCAAATTATCCTTCATTGTAAACTTTATCAAGAACTGAGAAGTAAGCGATATTTTATTACCCTTCTTGAGCCAACGAATCTTGTAGGGATGAGGATGTTTTTCAATACATAGTTTTATTTTTTCCACAGTATATTTTGAAATAATATTATTCATGCTACCATCAATAACTAAATCACACACCTTCTCACCATAAAAAATGCAGGCCTAGAAAATATTACATCGTCTCCAATCTTCCTTATTCATGGTTGTCATCACCTTTCAAACCACCAACAATTCCTCTTGAGCAGGATGGACATTTACTTCATCTTTTTCTACATAATCATCATGAATTGATTCTAGCTTATCATATTCGTTGTCTTTTGGCTCTACTAGGTTCACTCATTGCCCAAGATATATATAAGAGTTACGACCTTTTTCCCCACAATTGAAGCATTGACTTTGTGAGCTACTGTTCTCTTTTAAAGCAGTAGGGGCAGAATTATTTTATCCACCATAACGTGCTATAGCCTTTCCCTTATCATTTCGACCAGAAGTACCTGAGCCTCCTCCACTTAGCTAATTGTTTACATAGATCTCTTGACTGGTTCATTAAGAAGTTTGCTCACTTTTAGTACTTCAAACAAATCCCAGACCTTTTTGCATTGCATCATTGAATTTTCCACCTAAATGTGAGGATTTGTGGTGCTCCCAAGCCTTGGGAGGCCACAGGAGGACTCAGGATGTTGGCTCCAGAGATTTTAGGAGCTTGGTTGGTGCTTCGAAGATCTGAGATTTAAGATGAAGCAAGAAATCAAAGTTGAAGAATCAAGACTGTAGAAAGAAGATTTTTTGCAGGTTAGCCAGCTCAGTCCAAAATTGGGTTGGCTAAGTCTCAGAGCATAGGCAAAATAGAAAGATCGAGTTTCGAAATTGCTGGCACGGCACAGAACTAGGCCGACTTAGTTTCAGATTGAGCTAACCCAGTGAAACTTAGTCGGCTCAGTGCTGAGACTGAGCTGGCTCAGTGCACGGGCAGAGTTATGCGAGGGTCTATTTTAGGCTAGGATCTGAATCGATCCTTAAGGATCTTAAGGCTTGATTTGAGAGGTCTTAAGGGGGCTAATTCATATATGGATCGGATCTAGATCCAGAGGATGAGAGCATGAAAGACATGGGTGTACATGGGCTCGATGAGTGCTTTCATGTATTGGGTTAGCCAAAAAATTTTTTGGTCGGGCCTAATGGCTATATATAAATACATAGGTTGTATTAGGATTTCATAATGCTGTGAATGCTGTGGAATATAGATATTTTTTTCCTCAATTCTTTCTTCTTCTCTTCTCTCTAGTGTAGTTGCCCTAGGTTCTTGAAGAAGCCCTAGAGAGAGAGGGTGCCTCCCTCAAGCCCAAGGAGGAAGGTGCCCCAGCATAGATCTAGGTGTTGGATCTATGGTTTGCTATCCATAGAGAACATCACAGATTTCTTCAGATCCGTACTAAAGATTAGGGACTTCCACAATATGGTATCGGTGCTTGTAATGTCAAGGATGATTGACGTTCGAGCGATATCATGGGTCTACAATTTGGCATTAGAGCTAAGTGATGCTTGAAATATTGTGGACGGTAATATGATATCACAGCCAAGTTTTAGAGCCTGATGGTATGGAAGGAGCTAGGTTTCAGAGTCTGATGGTGCATGAAAGAAAAGAAGAAGTCATACAAGATGAAATCAGAAATCTGCATAAGGATTCCATGGTATGTCTTAAATCTACATTATTGTTGCTGTGGTTTGGCCAATCGAAAGTAGCGGATTGAAGGTGCAGATTGAGAGGTTTAATGAAAAGAGATTTTTTCAGAGGGGAAGAATTTGGTGCATGATTTGCTGATCGATCTTGGTAAAAAGATCGGGGTGTATGACGATTATGCGACAGACAGAAAGTACTGGAGTATTGTAGTAGCACTTTTCTGAAGATGTAGGGCTGAGAGAGACTTGACGATGCAGCAGCCGAGGAAGGTATCTCAGTAGAGAGCATCAAGGTTCTCTATGAAGATGGGCAGTATAGGACTATTGAAGAGAGATTTTTCAAAGGATAATGATCGAAGGAAGGCTGAAGAAGTGACTATATGTCCTTCAATGTCAGGAAGGTGGAAAAGTAGTCGGAGATGTATTCAGCGGTTTGACTAGAGCATGGATTTGTGGAGCCTTGAGAGTAATGAAGATGGATGATCCATGGAGGTCCAGCAGGTCAGGGCTGGATGACTGTAGAGTAGCGTAGAGATGAGTCAGGGAGTATTGGAGTGCTGCAGTAGCACTTTTCTGGAGGCACGGAGCTGAGAGAAGCTCGGTGGTGCAATAATTGAGGAGTGTATCTCAGTAGAGAGTGTTAGTGGTATCTCAGAAAGATCGGATGCAGATTTCAAGGAGAGCCAGGGGATCTCAGGGAATGCCAAGAGGTCTCAGACAGTCGAAATATCATGGATCAGATTTCTTCTGCAGGAGCACCAGGGAGAGTCACGATTCAGGTGGAAGATGGTTCTCCGGGCATAATTGAAGCAATGGCTAGTGTAGGGGCAGAAGAAAAGGACTATGGTGGAATTTTTTAGGGTTCAGTTACTGGATTTAGAAGAGTTGGATGAGCTCTTGGGTTTCAGAGGTGCCCGTGGGTTGTGGAGGTATCCGAGATGGCTTGGAAGGGGTCTATGGAGTGCGGAGGGATCAAAGGGGCAGCGATGATGTTTGAGGTACAGCGGCAGGTCCAGTAGTGCAGTGTTGGATGGTTGGCCTCGAGGGACTCGATGATAGAGTCGACTTCTACGGTATCAGATGGACTTCGGATATAGGTGGAGCTCCGGAGAGATGGCTTCATAATTGGAGAGGAATTTGACATGTGTTCAGAGCAGAGGGGTGCGGGAGGATCAATATCCTAACACCAGCGTCGGTGATGCATAGTTTCAGGTAGAGCGGCATGTGCAGAAGGACAGGCGTAGTTCTCAGGAGATCATGTCAAGATTTACAGTGAGTGTCGATACAAGAACGTTATGGGTTCTCCAGGAAAGTTCAGAAAAAGTAATACAACTGCTAAGTAGAAGGGATCCTACAATTTTAGGATGGTGCTAAAAAGCAAGCACAGGTCTTCAACGATGAAGGCGGTCATCCCAAAGGCCTCAAGGATGCACAACAGCTGAAGAAAATTGACAGAGGCGATGTTTACATAGGTGCTGTCGAGTGCGTAGGGATAGTATGATCATGCAGGAGGGCATTGCCGAGGGGTTTGCCAAGGCTTGGAGCACCAAGATGGAGATTGTAAGGATTTATGGTGCTCCCAAGCTTTGGAAGGCCACGGAAGGAGTCAGAGTGTTGGCTCCGGGGATTCTAGGAACTTGGTTGATGCTTCGGCGATCTGAAATTTAAGATGAAGCAAAAAACCAAAGCTGAGAAATCAGGATTACAGAAAGAAGATTTTCTGTAGATTAGTTGGCTCAGTCCAAAATTAGATAGACTAAGTCTTAAAGCACAAGCAAAATAGAAAGATCAAATTTCGGGACTGCTAGCACGACATAGAACTGGGCCGGCTCAATTTCAGACTGAGCCAATCCAATAAAACTTAGCCGGCTCAGTGCTGAGACTGAGCTGGCTCAGTGCGCGGACAGAGTTATGCGAGGATCTATTTTGGGCTAGGATCTGAGTTGATCCTAGGGGTCTTAAGACTTGGTTTGAGAGGTCTTAAGGGGGCTAATTCATGTATGCGTCGGATCTAGATCTAGAAGATGAGAGCATGAGAGACATAGGTATACATGAGCTCGGTGAGTGCTTTCATATATTGGGTTAGCCGGAAAGTTTTTGGTCAGACCTAATGGCTATGTATAGATACATAGATTGTATTAGGATTTCATAATACTGTGAATGCTGTGGAATACAGATCTTTTCTTCCTCAATTCTTTCTTTTTCTCTTCTTTCTAGTGTAGTTGCCCTAGGTTCTTGAAGAAGCCCTAGAGAGAGGGGGCACCTCCCTCAAGTCCAAGGAGGAAGGTGCCCCAGCATAGATCTAGGTGTTGGATCTATAGTTTGCTATCCATAGAGAATGTCACAGGTTCCTTCAGATCCGTGCTAAAGATCAGGGGCTTCTGCAACATGGTATCGGTGCTTGTGATGTCAAGAATGATTGGTGTTCAAGCGATATCTGGGTCTACAATTTGGCATCAGAGCTAGGTGATGCCTGAAATGTTGTGGACAGCAATACTAAATGCTTCCTTGCACCATGCTTCCTTGCACTGTATCTCCACACTCATTTTTTCCACTAACAATGACTGTTGTTGAGCATCTTCAAGACTAAACAAATGAATAACCCCCATCTCATCTTTAATATATTGGTTTTATCCCGCAAGATAATGAGAAGTTACCTATTCATTAGTTTCAGCTGACCCTACTCAAATTGACAAGCTGTAGAATTCTGAAATATATTCTTTAACCGTCATACTTCATTGCTTCAAGGAATGGAACTTCTGGTATAATTCCATCATACAATTAGCTAGCATAAATTGTTTCTGTAGCTTCATTTTCATGTGTTCCCAAGTGCTGACCTTTGGTTTATCCTATCATGCACATTGCTCTTCAACTCTCCTCCACCATTTACAAATAGCACTTTTTTATTTTCAACCATGGGCTTCTATTGAGAATAATTCTCCAAACTAGCTTCCTAATCTAAATAATCTTCAACATGCATCTTTCCATAGAAATCAACAACTTCAATCTTGATTTCGCCATGGTTGAGATCTAGGAAATGAATCAATCGCTCCTCTAATCTATCTCGCACCATGTTATTAACAGCTCTAGCATCTTAAAAGGGATCGTCAAAATCTTCTAGATCAATGTCAATATCCTCTAGACTACCTTCCAGCATGTCTATTGGGTCATGATCGCCTTCTAGATTCTCCATACGGGCTGCCATAGGTTCTTATCACTGTAAAGTTTGAACAGCTCATGACAAATCTTCAATCGTATGCCACATCTCAGTCATATCTACTTGCTGATCTTGATTTCCTTTTTCGTAACCTCTAGTACATTCAACAATGGCTTAGGAACAAAAATCCTAATCTAGTCTAAGAAGATCCTTATTTTGATACCAAAATTGATATAGTAAAAGGAGAGGACAGCAAGTATTGATAGATTAAAGGCTAGAAAAATGTTAGGATTAAAGAAGAAACAATTAGAGTTTTACGGAAAACCTCATGTATCAGAAGTTTATTGATAAAAGATGGTTGCAAATATATGTTACAGCACTTAAATACTAGATTATAAATATTTCTTTTAATCATAATCCTAAATTAACTAGTTTAAATCCTAGTCATTGAAAACTATTAAAATAAATCCTGAGCTGCAGTACTCATAAACAGTAATAGCACTATAGTAACCAATGAATAGTAATTTACTATAGTACAATAGTGATTAAAATAAATAATCTATTTAAAATTTAATCCTAGGGTCCTGCATCAAGTGGGATGGATTGATTGCCTAGTAAAAAGAAAAAAATGTTGACCGATTTTTCTTTTAAGAGTAGAGAAGGGGTCATTACAAATGTGATGGAAGTCTTGTCCAAAACATTGGTTAAACAATTGGACTTGCATTTCTCAATGCTGGAAGCTACGACAAAGGATATGGAATAGCTTAAAATAACACCAGAGATTAGTTGCGAACCAGGATTTGTAACGTGCTTCTATTTGGTTTGCGCTCGTCGAGGTGGGAAGCTTGTCACAGGCATTCCATGCAGTCTTATGGATACAAATTCTAATGAGTAAAATTTTCATATGCCTGCTTTCCTTGATTTAGATCTCCATCTTGGGATATTTTTGCCCCTTTCCGAACTGCTGCCTATCTCAATAATAAACAAAGATTGACCGCATCTTGCTGCAGTTCCCACAGCTTGTTTTGTACTAAATGAAATAAAGGATTGTAATTTTTAACCGCTGCTGTCCGCTTTCAGCCATCTCATTCACGCTCTCTGTCAAATGGTTTTTCATATTCTTCATTTAATTCTTGACTTGGTAGCATTTAGTGAAATTCTTGAATCCTCATTCTCTGTCTGTTATCTTGATAAATTGGAGCGGATTGAGGATAACAATTTTGGTGATATTTGGAAAAATCTGCTATAATGGTTGAAATTTGTCACATTTGCTTATTAGAGTTCAATCATTTTTTAGTGGATAATCACAAAACTGTCCTTGGCATCTGGTCTTTCATGCCATTTTCTGGGCCAGTTAGAATTGATAACTCCAAATTCTTGATGATTGTTTTTATATCATGAGGAAGTACCTTGCGTGAATCTATGGTATTCATAGAACTCTGAAACGTCTCTAAATTAACTTTGGTGAAAACTTTCTTGCCTTTTTCTGGGTGTGCCAATGACATTATCATTCAAGTTGAGAAAAATTATTCGTTAAGAGGTATGTTTAGTTTCCATCTTTTTTTGGTATCGGCTACAAAACATTTTCTACTGTTATTTTTTTCATTAGATGGCTGGACATAATTTGAGATCTGATTTGGTTTATTTGCATGCGTACCTGGGTTTTGCGGGCACGGTTTTGGGTGTAGCTTAATCAAGGTTCAGGTTGTACTTTGGAGTAAGAATATTAAGTTCAATTCCAACCTAAATAACCTTATCGGCTGGCCATATCAAACCATTATGCCACAACCCATTCTCTGTCCAAAAAATGTCACTGAATCTTTGAAGAATTAAGAAGTAAAAGCACGAACAACCACACACCTGACCGTCGTTTTAATTGGTACTGGATACTGGATGATAAATAGATGTCACAAGATCTAACACCAGAAAATATTTTAATGTCACAAAGAGGGATGAGTAGGTGAAATAAGTCTTGTTCCTTCCTAAATCCAACCTACGAAATGACACCAGAAACAATAACAGACATATAAATATTCCATTAAACCCACGTGACAAGCCTGATAATATTCAGAAAGTGTGGTCAAGGCTGTTGCGACGAATTCATGCAGCCCAATCATTCTTCTTTCGGTCTGGCTCTGTACCAGTAAGCACTGCTGCCATCGCTGCTTCTTCCAAGCACCGCTACCTGATTAACCCTCAGGAGCTTCCCTCAGCCGATGCCCAAGCACTAGGTGCTACAGTGCTGAAGTAACCCACGTCACACTGTCAGGAAACGCTCAAACGACCTTCAACAAAAGGTTGCCTAAGCTTGAAACTGACATAGGTGGGCAATAGAGAATATCTAGGGGGTGCTAGACAACTCCTTCGAAGGAACTCAGGCAAAATATCCCATAACTTTAGGAGAAGGGGTGCCTATCAGAGTATGTACTCATAATTGCTAAGCAGCAAAACTTCTTTCAATCCCAAAATCCAGAATCTAATATCTGCATCCAAGTGGCCAAGTATTGATTGCCACCCTCCTTTTCAGCTTCCCTTCTTCTCGAACAATCCTTACCATGTAACAGGACACGATACGATTGCACTTGCTGACAAGCCAGCAAGTTTGCTGGTATTTATTAACGAATAATGATTAATAATCGATCATTCATGTTCCAGAAAATGTAGCCTGCAAGTAAACTAATATTGTCTCATCATGTATGCAACACAAGGATGTGGCTGCTCCCTGAAATGGCAAGGGTTTTAGACCTGCAGTCTAGTTGGCTTGTGCTTGCTGATCAGATCTTAGTTTCTGAATCACAGCTGTTCATGAAGGCTAAGAAACAAAATTCTCAAAAAATATTTAAAGTAGGAACAAGAAGAAGTAGGTGCCGGACTGAGATCTCAGCATTCTAATGTCCAGACACCTTAGGGCAAGATTTCAGCTATTAAGCCAGTTACATAACAGGAGTTTTCTAATCAATATCATGAGCAATGACAATTTTTCAACTCAACATGTTTTCTGAGCTTGCACTATGGCAGCCAAATAGGTCATGTTTTATGAGATAAAAAAAGAAAGGAATAACTTACAATGATTTCATAGTCATAGTCTACAAGTGTTGTATATGCTTGATGTATATACAAATCGTACATATACATGCAGGTGTATTTGTTGCATCAATTTACAACAAACAATGAAAACCTTCCAGCACATTATAATTCGTTCATATCTGGTAGATCCTGTGGAAACATATACTTTAGATGTGAATTTTGCACCACCATCATGCTTCTGTGGATCCATCTGTTATGATCAATGCTTAGGTCTGCAAAGGGAATTTTACTTAAACTTGTTTGTATTAGTTAATTAGCAACAGAATGTGTCAGGAAAAACCAAGTCACACAACATATGAATACAACTAACATGCTTTGTCATATCTTACAAAACACCAGTTGGGTAGACGTTCATAACTTTACTTCTTAAATAATTGATTTCTGCCTTCAGTTTGCTATTACAAAATATCCATGTAAAGATGCTGAATGTACATGAGAGAATATATCGAACTTCAACACTTAAATGTATATAATGTGGACTAACATTTGAGCTTATCTTGCCATGTCAGTTGCAATAATAACAGTGATATAGCTTGCTGCTATTGCAATATCCACAAATTCCCCCCATTTTGTGAGATGTGCTGTGTACCAGCAAAGAGAGATTCTTTTCAGCACAGCATTCATTAAGATGGTCTGAATCACAATATCAATATGAAATTCCACTAACTTAGTGTAACTTCCAGGTGCAGTTTTTGGGTGTTTGAAGTCTCACAATAATGCCTACATATGTATGACATAACCTTTTATGTAAAAGTTGCTTCACAAGATTTTTCATTTACAAAGATAGGAGTTATGGACCAAGGAGAAAAATGAAGAAGTTTGATACAAGGAACAGCATTTATGTTTGAAAGACCTCAATTGTGATGTCTTGCATAAAGCGGAAAAAAAAAACTGGCCAAACGACTACATAAAAAAGCTTCATCTGTAAAGCAAGGCAAACTTGATAGTTTGAAAAAAATGGGTAAAACATTAGGGTGAAATATTAAAGCGGTTGGATTTGTTTATCCAACAGCCTCTCTGCAGGAAATACAAATAAATTGTCATCTACCGCACCAAGGACAATGATCTGGATTATATTAGAAAGTTGGGCCAGGATAACAATGCTTCATAATTCCCTTAACAAAAAATACCAATGACATGAGAAAAGCACTGCTGTGTAAGCATGTATAAGTCCAATGTAAATGGAAATAAACAGAATAACGACAGAGGATTTACATAAATGACATAATACAGTACACAGTAGTGTTTTAAATGTAAAAAAATTCTTACCACAGATGATAGAATTATTCATTTTTCTCCTGTGAAGTGGATGTGAGGCGCCATAGGAGGCCTCCTACAAGATTGTTTAATGAATGCGAGATCATTGCAACCACAACACTTGAGGAAATAATTGTTGCTACACCATAGGCAAGGCCAACAAATGTCGCCCTGAACAATTCACAATACAAGAAGTTGTTTAAAAGATTTTAATTGAGCTATTGTTTGGATGGAAGTTCAGTAAGTACCAGCAAGTAATTTTGAGCAACAAAGAAGGGCAAGTTTAAATCCAAGACGGTCAGCTTAGAATTATATATTTAATGCAACTCCTGCCATTTGGTGGGGAGGGAGTTGAGGGTGCATGCTGGGTGTGATGCGACACATGCCCATTGTGAGCTCAGCCCTGTCTTGGCCTTATCCAAGACATCAAAATTCCAGGAAGAAACTACAAAAGGAATTTTTCATATTTCTACATATTGCCAATGCCTGTAGAATTGCTCTTTGAGATGCACAACTATTTACCAGACTGCATAAGAATATCTTCTGCCACTGCCCAAGTGAAGACCTCCAAAAATAGCACCAATTGCCAGCGCACTTTTCCAATTAAGACCAAAGAGTGGCAGCAGTGCCCCATGGAAAAGCAGCTCCTACGATATCATAAGTTGATGTGATATGAACATATAATATGGGTAAAGTTCAGAACCAAAAAAATACAATTCAATACATAGCTTCAGCCATGTATTAGAAATTTTGCATGGAAGGGCAGGGAGAAATGGGTTACATGGTAATACAGATAAGAAATTATACATTTGTCAAAGATGATACATGATGAAAAGATACAAACACTGAATTAATAGATTGTGGGGAAATTGATTCATTTTCTTAAAAAAATTACTACCTCACTGATCCCAGGCAGAAATGCCACGATAACATAATCCAAAGGCTGTAGTGGACCAAGGATCTGAAATTTAAAAATTGAAAAGCTTAAGAAAACTGAAGGTTCACCAGATTTTCATTCAGTAATCAGTAGACAGTTGAAATTCTTCTTTCTTGTTCTGTTATTTCTTTTACTGATATACAAAGTTTCTGTTCTGATGTGTGAAATTTCAGTTATGTTCTTAAAAAATATAAATGGAAGCACTAGGGGTTTCTTTTGCTTCTTCAGTGGATAATGCTGATATTAATCAATCAAGAAAGTAGTTGTACTTTTCTAGTTTAGGCTTAAATGATTAATGACAAAAAGAAAAGGGAAAAAGAGAGAAAGCAGAAAGATAAATGCTGAGCATACTTGTTGGTTGGCGGCTTCACTGGACTCTGAAAAATCTGGCCATATCCTCAGTAGTATATATCGGCTAGATGATATCAATATAACCAATCCTACGATTAATTCAATATGCCACGTCTCAAAACCAACTGTAGCAAACCAAGTGGTGGCAGAAAAAGAGAGAGAATGAAAACTCCGATCATGAAACAATCAACAATGTCATAAAGAGTAAATTGGAAACAAGTGTATGCAATGCCCATTGAAGCATAGTTTAAAAAAACAAAAAGAAAAAGAAAAAGAAAAAAAACAGCACAAAAATCACTCACCTATAATTTAGCCACCATGATTCATACCTAAAAGGAGGGTCAAACATTTGGCATTTTATACTATGCAAGCATGGATATTTAAAATCCGAAGGTGCCAAGTATTCATTTCCTTAGATGTTAGCTAAACATCAAAACGAATAAGTTAGATGAACAGTTATAATTTTCAAGTTAGTCAGATAGAGAAAAAGCATCGCACAGACAATGAGCCATGGATGCAAATAAGATATGTACAAAAATAAACAAACATGATTAGATATAGAATTTGAATAATCTGACAGCGATATGTATAATTAAGTGTTTGAATAACTAAAAAAATGATATGTATAAGTTGGCGCACAAAATATATCCTATTCAGGTCAAGTCATTGTGGCCAGCGTCTGGCATCTAAAAAGAAGGATGGGTCTATTGACTCAGAAGTGCTTTCCTGCAAGGCACAAAGAAAATTTGGTAGGGCCTTTAGCATAGGTTGAATTTGGAACCATAAAAATAATATAAAAAATCGCTGTGGCAAACACAAAGGTTATCAATCAAGAGGGTTAAACATAGAATCCCAAGATTCATTTAACAAAGTAAGCAACCACAAGTATGACAATGAACTAGAGTTTGTGAGAAGGCAACATGCCATCAATCTGCAAGAGAACATGAAGCCTGGAACTCTAGTTTAGACATAATCATGGTTTGCTCCCCACCTTAGCACCCAAATAGCACTGATGGAGTGGCGAGTATCATAAATAGCTAAAACAACTAGCAGCTCAATTTGTAAGCCTCTAAATGGTCCATTGGTAGCTTTTTAAACTATCTTTAGTGAATATGCCAAGGCCTTGACAAGTCACATAATTCATATAAAAAGAGAATGTAATACAATGAATATATATTCTTAAAATTTTATATTGAAGGATCAAAGAGCATATAAGCTTACATGATACTTCTATATAAGAGTCAAAAATTGCCCACCCTTCCATAGATGCAACATGGGAGGCCTGCATGTCAAAACAGGCAAGGAAAAGTAATCATTTACTCATAAATACAGTACAATGTTAGATAATGCATGAACATAAAGTGCCAAGTGCAGACAACTGGGTCCTATCAGTTAGCTTGTAAGATCAACTGCATGGTTGATAGCTGAGAATCATACAATTATGAACTGTTTGCTAGACAGATGTAAGTGGGGGACGGAGGACATAGAGAGAGAGAGGGGGGGGGGGTGTGGAGAGATTATAGTTACTCTTATTATTATTGCTTTCCTGTTGTAAGATGACATGGAGGATATTAAATTTCTAAAGCCATCATAGTTTACTTTACAAGGAGGTTGGGCTTTGATGCAACCGTAAGGTTGCTCCATTGTGACGGGTCTCACTGGTTCAAAAGGTAGAAACAGCCTTTCCATATATGGGGATAAGGCTTCGTACGTCTCACCCTCCCTAAATCTTACAGTGGTAGAAGCCTCATGCACTGGGATGCCCTTTTTTTTATCATAGATTAGTTTACATCGCTTATCAAATAAGAAGACTGCAGAAATCCACTAACATCTATCATACGCATCATGTAGAAACTAATTGCTTATATAGGTACATCTAGTTTGTGTATAGTATCACCTTTTGAAATAAAAAAATCTTTTATAGTAGCTTACCACTTACAATTACAATGGGTATTATTTCATAAGTTGGTCCAAAGGGATGATGACAAGAATCCTGACATCTAATAGATGCAGTAATTTAAAACATTTTGGCATAATAATTTAACCAAAAAAAAAAAAAAAACAACCTGTCGAATTATTGCACCCAAAGCAAGTATCAGGCCAGACGTGACAATGCAAGCTTGAAGCACGGCACCTCTAGTAGGGCATGTGGTTAGATTATTTTCATTCAAGTTACCGCTAATTGATTCAACACTAGTGTCACAAGTATCATCATCTCTTGTAAGAATCTTATCTGACAAATCCACGGAGTCTTCCAAAGAAAGTTGTTTACTTTGCTGCAAACTTTTACTTTTAGTCTTGGATAACTTTGAATAATTTCTTGCTTTCTTCTCAGATTTCTGTGATGCAAAGGCTCTAAATTGTAGCCCAAAACCCTACAAGAAGAAATGCCAAGTTATTTGCATGAAGAATGCTGATCAAATTGTGATGACCCAAACAAAATAGCATCAATCAAATGATATGCAGAGTAGCACTCACACTGGACACATTAGCAGGTGGAGATTTCCTTGTAGAAACGAGGACATTAGACTTCCTACCTAGTCAAATATGAGTTATCCATTTAAGGAAGCAAGATCAAGACATAATGAACATTTTTTTTTTTTAAATCAGAATAGAATTTTCAGAGAAAAAGACCTTCAACAGTCGGAAAAAAATTAAGATGTAGAAGCATGCTAACAGGGCATTAAAACATAATGGAATGTAAATTCTCAAAACTGTAAATTGCATAAATCAAAGCCAAAAAATATGATTAAATGCAGCTCAAGTTTTATAACAGCAAACATCCAATCATGTGATAACAAAGTTAAGCTGTAATTAGGTAGCTGCAAGTAATAAAGCCACTTCTTTGCAAGCAGGGCCTTCAAATTGCTTTTGCTTTTTCCCTAATAGAATGATGTTCATACTGTTATCTAGTGATGCAGGGGATACAAATCATGCTATACATGTAGAATTTCCATGGAAATCTATCCCATATAATTACAGTCCAAAAGGTACCCAAGACTTTCAAGAACTAGCATATTACACAAAAACAACTAGATACAACCAAGAAATCAAAGACCAGCCTTCTGCTTCATCAAGAATTTTCATGAAATCCTAAAAGTATTTGTCACAAGTACACCCTTGTCTTCTTGTAATTCTGCTCCTATTCAGTTGTTCTGATTTCCATTTGAACTCCTGACAGGACTTAACAATGTGAGTAAAGAAGAAATTTTGGTCTCAACAAAAAAATGGTTGTCTAAGGGCTAAGGTTGCAAAGCTTCGAAAAGCCTTCAGGCTTCAGCAGTATGATCCATGTCTATTAACCATACTTGTACACAACTATTTCTAGAAGAGGGAGTAAATATGCATCCCAATGAACCATGTACCATCTGATATTCAATAAACCTATAAAGTAAAAAAGTGTAGGAGTTCTGTACAGAAAGAAGTATATGTATGTGTCACTAATTGTTGCTTTCCATTTAACATATATTTATCCGACACAAAGGCGAAGGACAGATATATCATTAAATAATAAAATTAAGGTTAGTGTAGGCTCCACCAGCCTCACGATTTTGCAACCAAACATGAAAAATCCTTCCTAAATTATGGTGGCACTACTGAAACTGGCACGTTATTGTTCCTGATAGAACAATTCAACTAGATCTTTCAATTTTTAGTTTCTATGAGAAAGATCATATCAGCCAATTTAATTTCTCTTTGCATTATTATACAAAACTTTGGATTTCATGTCAAATCGCCCGCTTTTATCTTTGAATAACTTGGCAGCAGTTCAGCATTGTACTACTTGAAGGCAGTGAGGCCAGACAAGCGATATGTAGTCTCATTCATTGGTGGTAACCCTTCTTTTACTGCTAACAGCTAACCAGCTCCCTGGTATTTCTTGGTGAATTTTCCACCAATACTTCTATGCCTTGCTAGAATTCATCATATTTTTCTCTAAGGGAAAAACAAGTAAAATTTTACACTTCCAATCCCAACAGAGAAAAATCCATTTCTCAAGTCCAGTGAAGGGAAGGCACCGTAAAATGGCACAGTTCTTGGCTTCTTGAGATATGAAAGGCTGAAAGATCATAGCTCAACAAAAACAGTCCTTTCAACAAATTCACAGCAAATAATAGCAAAACTGATGTTTATGTCAATTTTTACAAAGCTGCTTCAGAATACACGAGATATAATCCAGGTCTCTACAATAACAGCTGCATCAAAAATTTTATGTGCCATTGGCCAAAAGATTAAAGAAAAAGGAAGAATGAAATCCAGCAAATAACTGTGGAAGTTCCAAGGAAGGAAACAAAAGCCATCAATGTTTCTTCTAAATAAATTGCTTCAAATAAACAGCACAATTGATATAATTGTGATAAAAAAGCGAAGTCCCTACTTAAATCAATTATGTATGATCGTGGAGAAAAAAATTGAGTATTGGAGTCAAGCGACTGACCTTGTTGCAACGATAACAATTGATGGCTCGACAGAAAAGCAGTCTCGTAAGTCCCGTGCCTCGGTGATGCATTCACGACAATCATTCTTGTGAACTCTAAATTCCTGCCTCGATTTTTTATGGTTTGCAAGTTCTTTGAGCTCGGCGGTTCAGCCCTGCTACCCACCGCAAGTCAGATGAATGGAGGTAAAAGGGGGAGAGAGAGCGAGAGCTATCCGACCGGATGCGTAGGATACCGGTACGCGGGCGTTTTAGACCTCGTCATCCAAATCTTCTGGCAAGCAAGCCTAAATCAAGTACTCATCTACGTTTCCTTGTTACACTAGGATGGCAATAAATCAGATCTGTTCGTATCTATATCTATCTCATAAGCAAAATTTTTAAATTCATATCTTAGATCAGATTAAATAAAAATATAAATTAAATATATAAAAAAAATTAATTAAATCAAATATATATAAATAATATAAAATTATTATAATTTTAAATAAAAAATATATATTAAAATAATTTAAAATTAGATTCGAAATGAAGTATACGATTATCCCGACCAAAATCTGCTTTAAGTATTTTTCTTAGAATCCATATCTAGGTTTTAATCGGGTCGGATACTCGACGAATTAGATAAAATTGCCACCTCTAACCAGCATATAGATACTTAGGATCCATGTTTTGTATAGAAAATAAAAATATGAAATATTTTTATATGGAATAATAGATAAAAAAGTATTTGTTACTTATTAAAGTAGTTAGAAATTTTAAAATTATATAATTGCAATTAAGAAGATCATGAGTTAAGCCATATTATATGACAAATATTTTGAATATTTTGTTGGAGGATTGTTATGTAAAGGAGATTGATTTAGTGTTACTGTGTATTCCATTAATCTTTGGCTATATTAAGTAGAAAGTAAAACTATGAGGTTGTATTTGATGCATCGCCAGGCAATCTTGAAAAGTAGTATGAATTATCTTCAAGATAAATTACCATCATCAAATTATAAATAAGATTGATTACTATATTTAATACATGCAGATGATATTGTAGTAAAATAACTAAAAATTTTGATAGACATGTTTGATATGATAATTAAATCACCGGTAATGTGAAACCAAATTTCTAAAATACCCCTAATAATGTTGCTATGGTATATATATATATATATATATATATATATATATATATTTATTTATATTTATATAGTATTATATATAATATATAAATCTATATTTATGTATTATATATTTATATAATAATATTTAAATAAATATATTTATATATTTATATTATATATATATATATGGATAGACTGGGCTTCGGTTGATCGAATCTCAGTCCATATCTGATTGAATCTCCGACTGTTGGATCAGTGCGCATTTTCAAAACATCCTTAAAAAGCAAATGGAAAACTTCTCACATCCATTAATCGAAAAAAAAATTGTGAAGGAGCGTGAAGGTGCCTCCAGGAGCTTGAAGGGGCCTTTATGCTCCGTAAATTTTTTTTTCGATTAATAGACTTGAGAAATCTTCCATTTACTTTTTAGAATATTTTAGAGATACGCGTTAATCCAACGATTGAAAATTCGATCGAATATAGACTGGGATATGGTCGATCGAAACCCGATCTACCTATATATATTATAAATATATAAATATATATAATATTATATATAATATAAATATTTATATATATAAATAATATATAGAGAGAGAGGAGTTGCAGTTTATATAAATATATAAATATATATAATATTATATATATATAGTATAAATATTTATATATATAAATAATATATATAGAGAAAGGAGTTGCAGTTTATATATATATAAAAGAGCTGCGGTTGGCATCGGAGGAGGGTTAGGTGATGAATTTTTTATAATTTTTTTGAAAAATAATTTTATCTAAAATTTTTATTAAAAAATTATAAAAAAATAGCAATCTAAATAATCACATTTTTGTAAGTAATCTGGATTACTATCTAAAAAGCATACCAAACATAATAATTTGGTGGATCTACTTTAAATTACCGATAATTTGGATAGATTACCGGCCACCAAACACAACCTAAATATTTACTAAATATGTTATAATTTGGATAGATTACCGGCCACCAAACACAACCTAAATATTTACTAAATATGGTACAAATATAAAATATTATATATCAAGAATTAATTTATTATGCTCTATTGCTTTTTTTTCGTGGGTTGTAATAAAGTCCAATCTGACTCGATTGCATCCTGAGATTTGGATTCCGAATACGTTTTAGCAAGAAGGGTGATCGTTTCCCAGTATTTTCTGTTTCCCGATTTCAAGGTTCTCTTATTCCCTCTTCCACCAGTCGCAAGAAAAGAATCACACTCACAACTTTAGTTTTTTCCCCCCTTTTTCCCTTTTTTTGGAGGAAAAAGCAATAAAATTAATGGCATTTAAAATATTACTAATAAGCTAAACAAATGATTAACTCCATAAAGTTGATGCTAACAACACCTAGTTTCATAAGTTCCAATAATGTTGCAACCAATGGGACATGAGATATATATGTTTTAAGGTTTAATCTTAGTTGGAACTGGTTTAACATGGTTCACACAACTCCATATTTAAATTATCTTTTTTTTTTTTTTTTTCTACTTTTTTTCTGATCCAAGCACGATCGAAATGACTTTGGTTTGGACTGGACCAGATTATTTCAGTTCACATTCCGGATACGAAACAATTCACTTGAAGCCTGACCTAGATGATTCAAATAGGTATACAAACCACAAACCTGTTTCAACCTGTTTTAGGGTTTACCTTTCCACATGCCTGCATTGAGAAGCAGTCCATTTGCCTGACCCATTTAAGTCAAAGACCTGGTCAAAGACATCCGTGACCGAACTTGAAGGAGCCAGAGAAACCTGATGCATATAGACCTTGTCTCACACATGTCATCCATCTGATATTGGTCCAGGCCAAGATATGTGTCCAGATATTTGACTTCACCATCAGGTAAAGAGGTTGCCAGAACAATGACCAACTCACCATTAGATGAATCCAAAGCAATGCATCCCCAACTTGAATGTACTCAAAGGTGATATTATTCTTATGAACTTAATATCCTTGACTTGTGTGATATCCAATGAATGACGGGATACATGTTTAAGTGGATGGGGAAAAATGAATGACTTACAGATCATATGTAAAATAATAAAATAAAATAAAATAAAACCATAATCATACATTCTATGGTACAATTTGCAAGTTATAAGTGGTGGATGCTACTCTGCAACATTATAAAACGGTGCCCAACAGCCATAGATGCAAGAAGATCCAATATGCTATGAGACCTAGCCTTGCTCCTGGGCGACTCATTAATATCCGACCTCCAGAAACCCTACAAAAGCACCAAATACAGAATAGAAATCCAATACTTTAAAAGGAGTAAATTCTCAAAGAATGGATGCTTAGGACTCAAAATAGATGGATAATGTTATTTGGTAAAACAAGACTTTTTACATCATGCCATCATTGATTGCTGAAATTATTTTGCTTAATTGTGTGATTTTAATGCTCTATTAATATTTGTGCACGATACCAGAATACATATTGTGATGATCTTATTCTTTGCCTTAAAAAATATTGTTCAGTACAAGCATATATTTTATCTGCGTGATCTCTTAATTGTCATCTGCTAAAATTTACAAAATCTGATGATCTTCAGCCATGCATAAAGGCCTATTTTGATGCCCAATCACCCATATGTAAGATGTCATGTTAAGACAAGAAGGGAAGTTAAATCATGCCAGTAGTTAGTCTAAAAGCTTAGAGCCCAAGCAAGTCAGCTTCGCAGGAAATGAGAGGTTGGTCAGGTCCTGGATGGAGGTTGACACAATGAAAGAAGCCGGAACATCTGCTTAAGAAAGAATAAGCGCACCAAACACTTAAAGAAAGAATAATCCATATAGCACCTGAACATGGTTCCATAAGAAGAAACCTTTACAAATTGAAAGGATGCAACACTTGGACGCATACAAGCACCTGAGACATGAACTCGACTCTGTGTAACGTGTAACATAAGGTGGGAATAGCAGCAAGGGGAAAGGGAAGCAAAGGAAGTAGGATGGACTAGAATGTCTCCCATGCTAGATGGGTCCTGCAAGACAGACAGAAGGAAGAGATGGGGGGAGCCATCATCCTACTCTGGTTTGAGTTGATCGGGACATTGCAATCCACCGAAATAGGTAATTCTGGAATACCAAAAATCAAAGAGTTTGCAGGACTCCAATGATCCCCATCCTATTCTTATCCCTCTTTCTCATGTCTTCACCTTCCCACTTGGTGGATAATAAGAGGTAAGATAGTTGGCCAGCCAAACAGATCTAATTTTTTATGCTATTAAACAAAGGCAGCTTTATCTTTATATCTACATTTGGTTTTATCAAACTAATGTTCAAAGAACAACGGCTAGACAATCTTATTACAGGATTGATTCCCAAATATCTGAATAAATAAAATTTTGTTCTGGAGATTTACTTCTCAAGCATCAATCATTGCATGAATATAAAAACAAGTAGAAAGCAACAGCAACAGTGAAGTTATAAGATGACAAATTTAATATCTTACCAGATACCATCAACCCTATCTGCAATCAGCTTTCCTTGCCTTGGAATGAGACCGGATGTGTTGAGAGATTTGAAAATGTGACCTGACAAGAAACGAATTGATATTCCATCAGCAAGGTACTGCAGATAGAACTACTATAAGATCACAGAGGCTAACAATATCAAACCTTTATCATCAGTTTCCCCAGCAGCAATTAACCGATCTGACTCAGAATCAATACTAAGAACAAGATGATCATTTGAGCCCTTCCGCATTGTTCTCACATGTGCAGCAGTGGGCACAGGTGATATTGAGTTCTTTCCAATTGGCCCCTGAATATATGCATATTCAACTTCAGGATCTCCAGTATGAATAGTTCAAATTGCATGCAGGTTAGTATTTCAATGATAAATTAAAATACCATGTTGCAATTTAATTTCATAAATATGATGATCTATGACATACTGGATAAACTGATGCTTGCCCAATAAAGATACTATCAACATAGAAACAATGACCACAGCTGCTAACTTTGGGAAGCGTCCAGACACAGAGGGATAGGAAGGAAGAGAAGATCAAAGCAATAAGATGGTTTAAGTTGTAAGAAAAGATTAAGACTTGATAGGAACAAACAGCAAAGGATTATTCTTGCTTGTTATGGTTTCGTGGTTATAATTAATTTGTCTGTGCTGTGTCTGGAGACAAGAAAATATAGATCAAAGTGTAACTAGGTATTTGAAAAGGCTTGGTATGATAATGAATGTAGCCATAATCGAAATTTCCATGGAAAGAGATAAGCACAGAATAAGGCATCTTTGTTACATCTTTATGACTATGAATATTGTTATCCCTGCATACTCAGAACATGACTAAAAACATATACATTCAGTGCACATGTTTACTACTTGCATGGAAGAGTACATGCTAGTGATGTTTGTTTATAATCAAACAGTAACACTGTTGCCAAACTTGGGCACCTAGGTGGTTCAATTAGAAGCCTAGGTAAGCTTGACCGCCTAGGAACATTCCAGGAAGATCTTTTTATGATCCATCATACATGCATGCCTATATTATGAAGCTATACTCCCGTTCTTTCGTTTATTTTGGTATGACTCTTAAAATAGGGTACATTTACTGGAAAATGAAAGGGAAAATAAAACAGCTTATGTAATAAATTATAACCCTCATCTTGAACTCATCCAAATCCAACACTCTCCCTCTGTCAGAAGTTTAAGGGCAAGTGGCAGTTCTATAGTCACGTCATTGATGACCCTCTGCAGTTCCACCAGTCCACTGCCCACTGGAGAGTCTCCGACAGCCCAAACAACAGTTATCTGACTACTCAAAAGCCTCTTGACCGGTATTTTTTGATCCCATTTCCACAAAATTCTACCTCTTTTTCATCCGCTTCTCCATTCTTCTTTCTTTGCTCTTTTGTCCTCCTCTTCTTGTTCATTGCTCTGTTTGTCTCTTTTCCTACCAGGTCTTTAATTCTTGCCATATTTTTAACCCTCCACCTGTGCCCCCCAACTCCCCCACCCCCACCCGAAGTGTATCTAAAAATAACTTGCAAAAATAGCTGATTCCTACTTACTAATAACCACTCTTTGTGCTCAACAGCCACCCGCATAAGTGCTCTGCATAGCCTACCTGTTGAGATCACAAGAAATTCTTTCATTTCTTGAGACTTCTTACATCTTACACTAGAATCTAATACATCAATGTACAACCTCATAAAACAATATTTTGCACTCCCTCCCCCACTCTCTTGAATTCTCTTCTAGCAGATATCAAAGACATGATGATTGGTGATATGGATCTTCACAAAGGGATTTATAAGCTCTCAATGGATTGGATATTCAGAAACTACTCTATAGATGATAAACATCGAGAGCTAAGTGATAATAAAACTCCAGTAGTTTTACATGTTACCAAAATCTAGACATGAGCTCTTAAAGAAGCATCGTGATGCACATGGTATTAGTAGGAAAATGAATAATGATCAAGGTTCCCCGTCTCGGTACCAGACCCCGTACTGATGAAATCTTACTGTAATGTCGGTACGCAGAAACGTTTGTATCGGTATGTGGCGGTTTGACGTATCGATACGTGTCTAGTATGGTATGGTACAGGATGTACCAGATGGTTCGGTCTGGTATGGGATTCCATAATGATGATAGTCACCATATCTAGGTAAGAAAGAAGGAAATCAAGCCAAAAAGCTTCTCTAGTGACATTAAGCATTGCTCCATACTTTGCCAAAGATTGTGAAGAGAAACTATATACACCTTGCTTATCCGGGAGAGGAGAATCTCCAAGACATGAAATGCCATATCTAGAAATAGGGCCTTCACTAACACTCACTAGCCGAAGCATCCACTAGAGGCTTTGAACTTGCATAAGGAGACCAAAGAGAGAACATAAGAAGTGATGTTTCTTGAAAGGCAACCAAGGAAGCGCAAGGTGCACCAAACAAGAAGCATGGACACGGTACCCACCATGTCAATTAGATGAGCATTTACAAAACTGCAAGCAGATCTGACCACTCACCAATTGAAAATATGTACCAGGAATATGTAAGGGGATCACCATCAACAACATGAAACTTCAAGTAACCATCAAATCAATAGAAGGTGAATACTCCAACTAGATGCATACTATTAATCAAGTTGGATTTGTACTTCTATTGTGGCAACACCGCCCACAAGACTGAGAAACCTCAACACCCAAGTAGGAAGGGCTCAAAGTCCGTCCATCTATTGCTTTTGAAGGGCAATGAATCATCCCCAACAATAAGGATGGTATCTACGTACAAAAGAAGCTTGGAATGCTAATGGGAGTATCAAATAAGGATAAATGTCCATGATAGCTTTTGGTGAAGCAGGCACTAAAACAGCAATGCTGGTTTGATCAATTGAGAGTTGCCAAGTGCAAAGGGGAGGGGTACAAACAGATTCCATAAGAGATTAATGACACAGCTTTTTGCGCCAATCAAAAATAGAGTTAACCATACACAGCAGTCAATAAGCATGGTGGTCAACTTTATCACAAGGCAATGTAATAGCATAAATGATGTCAAGAATTCAAGTGGGGCTATGTGTAAAAGAGACAAAAATGCATTGCTCTGCTAAACTATCTGAATGGGTTGTTCAACTGAAACATCTGAATGGGTCTTGATTTGGTAATACTGACCTTTCTATGAGGAAGATTAGACAAAATTAGGTCCACTAAAGAGCAAATAGCTCCAGTACCATGGTGACCTGCCACTCTAAATGTTTGACTTCATCATAAGATTGGAGTTCATGATGACCACTAATGATTAAAGTACCAAACTTTTCACAGCTACAGGTTAAACATAAGAAAGCCAACGCATAAATTGTGCATGAAGGACTACAACTTCAGAGAACATGAGTCGCCATATACGTGAGATAAGGCAATGGGTCAAGAATGCATCAGACTATCAGAGAACATTAATAATGGAGGGTCATGATACAGGAAATGGTAGTAAATGCTTAAGCTTGACATAAAATAACATGCACAGTAATGGTTGAATATCAGATAAGAGGATGGAAAGGCCTAGGATGTGTGGGAATAACACACAAAGGAAAAAAATGGAACCTAAATGGAGAGCAATAAAGTTTCAGCAATGATATTCAAGGCAGTCCAAATTTAATAGGTATGGACTAGTAATCTTAAAAAATAAATGGAAAATCAAATGAATGAAAATCAATATTTGTAAGGGGACAAAAGAAACTGCATTGAGTTATGGAAAGAAAAGAAGCTCGCATGGACAAGATCCATTGGAGATCTCATAGGTTAGGCCAAAGAATCAAAATGGTTCAAACAATTCAATAGATGACACCATGCTAACTTGGATTGAAGCCAGCAGAGAAAATAGATAAACACGATTTACGGAGGGACCAACAAATAGGATTATATAGACATGATCCTAAAAATAATATGATAATATAACAACATATATTTTGAGGTTCTTGATAAGACAGGTCAAATCCCTATGGTTTAAAGCTTTTATAATCTGTTTATTAACCATAATGTTATTTTTAGAGAATTAAAATTTAATGAGATTTCAGTTGATTTCATCAATATGGAAAATTTGCAGATTAATTTTTTGGGTTTAAAGGTTGGCCAATCTCCCCATCCTTGATCGATTAAAGACTCAGATTAGTTCACATCTGATATGCAATCGTTAAGACTAATTCATATTCCACTCAGTTTATGCTGCTTTCTAGTTTTTTCTTCCAATCCAATGCACCAATACACAAATCAGCTTTCCTCCAAAACTAATTAATCTATATCTCATATTTCCATTTTTAATCATCCCTGACTTAATCAGTAACCAACGAGCTCCGTCCCAACCATATAGAATCTACTCATTTTTACTATACAAGCCTTATAGTAGCCCAATTTACCATTAATTTCTACAGCATTTCCTCCATGCAATTTTCGGTCTTCCTACTTTCTAAACCTTGTTACAAGTCAAACCACGTTGTTGTCACAAAAACATCTTCAGATAGGATACACCTATATAAAAACCAATTAGAACTAAATTAGTCATTGTCATTTCACATGCTCTTTAGTGTACTCCTTTTGTAAATGTATCCTTTCTTATCTTAATACACACCCAATGCAGCATTGCCAACTTTCCACACCACCTTATGTGCTTGGAACATGGTAAATATATTGCTGAACATGTTGATCCAGGATTTGTTGGCCTATCTTTTTATTTGTAGAGTTACTACCCAAGTATAAATGGCATACAAGGATTACATAATACTCTAGAATGACCTCTCTGGTTCATCCAACCTACTCTTTTCCTATTAGATATCTACCCCTCCATTATCAGATAAGTCTTGTCATATATGGCCGCCTTTATTGACAAATATCCATTCCTATCTGTACCCATCCATGCCCTACAATATATGATGAGAGAAATGAAATAAATATGGTTAATTGCTAGTAAAACTGGCTGGTGCATTCCCGTACTAGCACAGCATGGTAAAACGCTAACCCTCTTCCCTTAAAGGGTCGGCTTTCGGGAGGAGCTAGAACTATCCCCAATCTGATAACATAATTTTAAGGTCAGTTATGGTTGGTATCAGCTGGCTAGAGGTAATTAAAAATGGATCTTTCTATGATTTGTATACTCTAATGGAACATATTTGAAGAATATAGAGAAAAGAAGGGATAATAACAGCAAAGAAGGCGACTGCAAAATAAATGTCCATTTCCTTTTGTAAGCCATATGTGACATTTCTTGTTCAGTGGAAAAGGAAAACAATTTGCAACATTAAAAACAACTTCAGTCCATTGCCTTCAAGGACTCTGAATAACAACATCATACACAGGCATTAACTTCTGTTGGATTGATGCATTTATATATTAATTTACAATCTGGAAGTTTTATTCTCATTCAAAAAGTTCATGATTGAAAAATATCGAAGGCATCAACATAGGATTTATGATGTGAACAAATTTATGCACTCAATATGCAGAACTATACATGAGAATTCCGCAGCATACACTTCCATTGCAAGCTTCTGTCCTCATTAAGTCATTGTTCTGACTTGACTCTCAGATGTTAGATTTATGAATGTATAATCTGAACACAGTTCTAGTTTCTTTCACTCCATATATTTTCAGAGTTAAACATGCTTAATTATATTCTAAGAAGAAATAGACAGCATAACTTTATGAACTCAAGTATTAATGACTACTCATTAACTGTTTTTAACATCTGTTTTATGTTCAGAACTTCAGGTATTTTATATGTTCTAAACTTTTTATTGATTTTTATATATATAATATTTTTCATTTGAGAGGAACCTAGTTCATTGTGTGGCGACCAGCGTATCACTTAGAATTGGTCTTGCACCCTTATCAGCTTTGGCCACCAAGTCAAGTAATAGGACTTTGACCCCTCAAGATAAAACACTTTAAATTTTGTTCCTACCCATTTAAGTTCTTGTAAGGATGCAATAATCACTAATCTGAGGCATGCTTCAATCAACTCTAATCATTTAAACATATTCGATAGTAAAGATAAAATATGACTCTCCAGTTGACATCAGAAAGGACATAAAAAATGACTCTTACCACATCTTCGATCTCAGATATTTCTGATCCTGTTGCTGCTGGAGATGCTTCAAAGACAGTCCTTTCTTTTACAATGTCAGGCTGTGCAAGCCGAGAATGAAATGACTCTTCAAGCATCTTAATTTTCATTGACAACTCATCCACAGCCTTTTCCTTTGCCTGCAACTTGGCTCCCAGTTCCTGTATCCTTGACTTAGAATTTTCAGAATCCATACTTAAAGCTATTGCCAATCTTTCCAAAACTGTTACAAGGGCTTTTGCCTTGGGTTTCTGATCTTCAATTGAATCACTTCCTCCCAACCTCTGTATAATTTTTTCCAGACCAACAGTCAACTCAAATAATTCTGACCTCTTTGACTCCAGTTCCTGATAATTAGTATCAATGGCTTCAGCAGTCGTTTTCAATTGTTCAATTTCGCGAACATGGGATGCATGAATCAACTGCATATCCTCATTCTCATTAGTCAGGGTATCCAACCTATGCAGCAGCTCACTGAATTTATCTACAATATAAAAGAGCTTGTCACCAGAACTTGAGAAATGAAATTCTTGGCTCTGTGTTTCCAACTTGCTGAAAGGAATCTCTATGTTATTGATTTTATGAATAAGGGTTTCCAGTTGGTCTTGTGAGAATAGCTGATCACCTATCCCTGAAAAGACAAAAGAAGTACACAAAAGATGAGAACTGAATAAGCTAGCAAGGACAAAAGTCAAAGGAAAAAAATTCTGGTTTGCACTTTACCTCTTTCATTTTCAGTTAGAGTGTGTTGTAAAGACCAAAGTTCGTCTTCTTTATTCCTCAACACCTCCTCTATAGCCTGATAATTCTCTATCTGAGAGTTCATTTCCTTGCAGGTAGCTTGCAGTGCTTCAAGATCCCTCTCCAATGTAGAAACTCTTTCTTGCTTCAGATGCTGATCTTGAATGGCAGTTTCAGCAGTCAACTCAGCTTGTTTCAATTTATCCTTCAGATCATCTAATGATGTTACCCAGACTGACTTGATATTTCCTAATTGTTGGCACTGAATTTTGACTCTCCTGGCAGCATGTAATAAATCATCTGCTGCCTTAGTATAATCATCTGCATACCCCCTTTCTACCCCACCTGAAACAGCTTCTTGAGATCTCAAGTCCAGGTCGGAATTCATTATGTCCTGCTCTGTGTTAGAGTCTAAATTCATTAAATAATGGAATTCAATTTGAAGTTCTTGGGTAGCATCCATGCATGCTGAAAAAAGTGCAGTCACCACTTTTTGTAAAGAAACAATTTTAGCTTCTTGAGCCTGGTTGTGAGCTTCCAACTTAACCACATCTAACTTCAAAGATTCTCCAAGCGCAAGCAAATGAATGAATTCATCTCTTGTTGCTTGCAGACCTTGCAACACAAGTGCAAGATGGTCATCCATATATTTAGACAAACCTCCAAATCTGACATGGAGAAGTTTAACTTGAGCATGAAGTCCTTCTATGATTGAAGTGATGGATGGAGTATCTTCTAGGTCAGGTGTGCTTGTCATGTTATGAAGGATGTTATCATGGAGAAAATCCTCAAATTTTGACAGGGAGAAAAGCTTTGTAAAGTCATGATCATGCTGCAGATTTACATGTCAATAGACCAATAAGATGAGCATTCAATGGTATGAGACTGTTTAAAAATAAATACAAAGAGGAGTGAAATAAATGTGACTGTTAATATGTCACAGTTTAAGATACACAGAAACAAAATTTTGAAAAGTACTTGAACATCTCTAAAATTTCTAAACAAGAAAAATGAGGTCATGATATTTTTATCTGAAACACAGAAAGGCCTAAAAAAATCATCAGATCAACCTAGTGTTTGTTTTCAGCAATATCATACAGAAACTTTTGAAAATTAGGACTTAGATTACCTATATAATTGTGGAAATACTCTGTCATGTTCCTTTATAACTTGAATAAACCAATATGTAACTCTGTTAATGCCAGCCTCATGTCCAGCTATAAAGAAGTGCTGACATCTAGTCAGGTGTGGATAAGAAACGTTTCACCAAAATGAAATTTTTGACCCCCAAGAAAAATGGTACTATGAACTTAGACAATAAAATATCTTCCCAAATTACAAACATAAACCAAAAAATTCAGAGGAACACTTTTTTTTTTTGCCATCATCTTTGATTGTAGCCCTCACCTTTCACTTTTATTTTCACTAATTCTTATGCCAAAAACAATCTTGTGGAGCCAAGACAGTGAAAAAAGGAAGGTGAGAATGTGACACTGTTAGTAGCTATAAAAATATGATCAGTTGCTGTACAATGATCATATCCATGACAAGACTCTAACCATATGAGAAATATATCATGGCCAAAAATGAAGCTCTAAACAAGTAATTATCATCCAAGAGACATATTACGATGTGATGTGATAACACTACCACATGACGAAGGCACACAAACCACTTGCTAAAAATAGCATGATTAAACGTATGGAACTGCCATCATACTTTGGATGGATGTCTATACCCTTCAAGTGCATACACTTATAACCGCAAAACTTCTATTCATTAAAGCAGTTGCATATAACATACAAAGGATAACAAAGAGAAAAGCATGGCAGAAAAATATGACCTTGTGGCTGGTCCAAAATCTTTTTTTTTTAAAATAATGATAAAGGAAACTTTAAAAATAATTTTCGTGCATATTTCTATCTTTACAAGTGATGTAAACAGCATTCGCTGAACCGTCCCGATCCGGGTGGTTCAGGATGTTCCAAGTTGTACTAGCCATAAACTAGGATGGTTTGGCCTTATGAATCGGAACACCAGACAGGGAAGAGGAAAAGAGAAGAAGAGAGAGAGAGGAGGGAAGAAAAAGAGGGGACGATGCCGCCGAAGGGCTAATGGTGGCCCGTCGAGGTCACCGGAGGGCTGACGGTGGCCTCCACGGCTCCGTGTTGCCCGATAGGGCATTTAATCGAGAGAAATAAAGAGAGTGAGAGGGGAGCAAGGATATTAGAGGGAGGCGCAACCGACGAAGAGGCTGCTGGATAGCACCAGATGACCGTTGTGGCCATTGGGCCGCGGAAAAGATGTGGGCGAAGCTGCAGCTGCAGAATAGGGGCAGCCACCCCTATTCATCATGATTTTTTTTAAAACGATGATGAAAAGAAAGCCGGCAAACCTTGCTAGCTTCACTGTGGTCGGGATTTTTTACCCAAAATATATATATATATATATATGAAACAAGGGCAATTGCCCCTGTGTCATGCCTGAAGAGCTACGATTTCGCCATCCAGCGGCCAACCGAAGGCTCTCTGATGGCCTCTCCACTGACTTCCCCTCCCTCCTCTCTCTATCTCTCTCTCTCTCTCTACCGCAATTTGGTGGAGGAAGTGGAGGCGTTGGTGGCCCTCTGAGTGTGCCCGTGGCTCACCTATGGCCACCATCGGCATCTCCTCCAACCACCCTCCCCCTCCTCTCTTTGTCTCTTTTCCTTCTCTCCGGTTCCTTTCTTCGCTTCTATGTCGGTTTGTGCTGGTCCAATCCGGTATGGACCCATACAGACTCATATTGCTGGCCAGCTAGCATGGATCCCGATACTGCTTCCGCAGACCTTGGATGTAACAATTCAATATCTTATTTATGGAGAATCGAGTTCATACCTTATTCCATAAAATCATATTTATAAAAGATATATTCAATCAAATAGTTGAACTACATTATCTTTTCCTTGTTTTATGACAATCAGTGGCAAGTTGTAATAAATAAGAAAAAAAGATCAGAAAATCAAAAGAATATGGGCTGTCTTGTCCCATAACATAAGAATATATTAAGTCTAAAGATCCCAATTAAAGAAACAAAAGTACAAAAGAAAAGAAACGAAACAGGTAACTACCAAACAAATTTTCTCCTACAAGATCAAGATGACATCAATAAGGATGGGAAAGTGGTTTCATAAACCTACCAAAAGATGAAAGACTAGCCCTTTCACCATCTGCAACGCATCTTATATATTATTATATGTTCTTATTCTTTTCTCTCCCAAAAAGGAATAACTGAACAATCTGATGGTACGCAATGAACCAGTACCAACCATGCTTATTACTTCCAGCATAATTTACCAAAGAAGAACCAAGAACTCTCAATTCACTTTTCCAATATGAAAAGGTCACATCTGCCAAGGAAAATGTGTAAGTCTCCAACCAAATGCACATGAATGGTAGAAGAAAATTCAAGATAAATTGAACACATGGGTTCATAATCAACTCAAGCATGGTTTAAGTTGGTCTGAATAATCTAATTCATGGATTGAAGAGCTGATAGGCACATTGATATGGCATAGACACAAGTGCATGCCTATGCTTGCCATGCTGTGGTGCCCATGTGTGCCTACCAATATTACACAGCTTGGTAAGTACCTGCCGATATTAGGCTGGCATGGCAACATGAAATATGACATTCCTTGAAGAGACTTTGCTGTCAAGTTTGAGAACTGCTTTGTAGAATGGCATGACTTTTGCATGCACAAGGAAACTAAAAATACACCGAAGGATGAAGGATTGGCAATTTGGCATTTTAGTAGACTTCAGCTTTCAAAAGATTTAGCATTTCAAATATGGTAGGATCAGTTTATTGTATATTTAGTATAAGTTGAATAACCTACAAGAGGCTGGTCATTCCTAAATTTAGTATAAAAAGTTCCACTAAATCCACAAGAACGTGTACCTGAACTTTCCTCAACCATTTAGTCACTTATCAATTCCTCATGCTCACGTAACATGACCTAGTGTAGGCTGCTTCGTCAAGTGCTCATGCATATGCAGAACCTCTCTTTTTAAAGATATAATGTGGGACAAGATTAATTTTAGAAAAAGTGGCTTATTGCGATGCGACCAACCCCAAGTGAATCACACAAACACTAGTGAGCCACAACAATTCCTCATGCCATGTAAGAACAAGGAATTGATAGATGACTAAGTGGAGCTATATAGCATTATGCTCAATAAAGATTTAAAATCTCAATCCTGAAATTGGTATTGCAATATTGGATGATACCATACTGTTAGTTGGGACAGCCTGGTATCCTAGTAATTCACTGGGATGCCAATTCTCTCTTATTCGTAAGTTTCAATGTTCATTTTAAGGATTTTTCCAGGCTTTGACATTATTTAAGATGACATGATTTAAGGCTTTGAACTTATCAGTTGCTCTATGGTGTTGGCATTAGTATCGTCACCAATATGGCATTATTTCTATTTTTCTATTTCTTAAGTGTTTATTTGGATTGACTAGTGCTATGTGGGATACATTTTTGGTTTATTTGTTCCTTCAATTGTGTTATAAGTTTTTTGTATGTTAGGTTTCCTTTCCCTTTCTTTCCTCCTCTTGAATGTGTTTAAGGAAAAGAGAGAAATTTGTGCAACTCCTTTTGATGCATCCCTAGTACCAAGTAGGGTCGGTTGCCAACCCAATTCATAATGCCCAACAACTAGTACCAAATGGGACAACCTACATTCTGGTAACAGAGTAACAAGCCAAACCCAGCACTCATCATTTGATTCGAAACAATAGAGATGGACCAATATGTTCCAAGTATTCAATCCTTGCTCTTGATTATATTCCAAATGTCATGGGATCGGATGTCTAGATTTAGTAAAAATCCATAAACGTAGATATGTTGTTTTAATCATAGAATAATACATCGAATTTAATTTAGTAAGTAGTGACTGCTGTAGTTATGTAATTTAGGTAAAATATTCTAGAATTCTAGTAAGGGAAAAGATTGAGTTCCTAGGTGAGCTGGTCATCTCTGTTAATAATGATTGCATAAGTTACTTAATAAATGGAAAGAAAAGATATTTCAAGGTTAGATTTTTGAATGAATGACAACAATTGCTAAGTTATGTTTCCATCTTTTTCTATCATTTCTAAACCAGCGATTGTGAACTAGTTTCCTTTTTCATTGGTATCAATTGTATTATCAGTGAGGAGCAACATATGTGATACCGCTACTAGCATCTGTGCTAGTTGGCCGGTGGTATGATACCATGCTGTGTCGTTCAGGCATGCACTGACAAAGGAAAACCAGAGAGGGAGGGGGAAGAGGAAGGAGGGAGGGTGGGATGGAGGGAGAGGGACAAGCAGAGGGAGGGAGGGAAAGGAGGGGGTGGAATCGTGTCGGTCCGCCCTTGGTACTATTTGGTATGCCTCGAACCTAATGGTTTGGGATGGTACTGCGTTCCTCGGTCAGGAGTGAGATTTAGTCCCCACCAACCAGAAACCGCAAATGAATTAAAGAAAAGATGGAGTGGTGGATAGAGAAGGCCAATAGGATTGATTTTGGGACTTATGAAAAGGCTTTAAATCTCATTACTAGGACCCGTCCCAATCTAGGGCTGGTCCAGAGTTGGATTGATATAGTACTAGGACAATGTTGGAAAGGAATAGAGCCACTACTAAAAACAAGAAAAAAGACAAAAATAATAATAAAAACAAAAAAACAAAACTAAATTTAAATATTGGTGTCCATGGGACAACAAGTATCCCAAGTTTTGGGACCACAACTATCTGGATCCATCTCGATCAATCCCAACTGGGCCAAAGTAGGACCACCTACTCTAGAGAGACTCGAAGTTGCAAATGCATCCCAAGACCTAGTGTCCTAATTAGGCATGGTACAGTCAACACAGACCAAGTCCTTAATTCTTGATTATGTCTATTTCCTCAAAACAAAAACACAATAATTGCTCATCACAATTGAGGCTAAATTGGAACTTCTGATTGAAACTAACCCAATAAAGAAGGTTTGCAATTATAGTTAAGTTAAAGAATTAGAAACATTGTGAGAAAAACTTGATCCTTCTCGCCAATTGGAAGAATTTGACAAATCCCTTATTCACTAGTACTACTACCTTAATTACTAGAAGCAGGTGCTGCTGTAGGACCAGATACATGTGTGAAAGGGGGCAAGTGAATCTCTTAAATTTTGTTGGTATGGCACCCTAAGTGGAAGATCCTTGCTGCAACAGCAAACCTCTATTCACTATAATGAACTTAATCACTCCAAACTTTTCATTGAATTAGACAAAATTCTTGCTCTCGTGCATTTTTAATAATTCTTTGAATTCATCAGACTTCCATACATACAACATCATCATTCTCCCCTCAAAATGTGGTGATGAAATTTAAAATGTTATTAGCATAAATCTTTCGATATGTCTCAATTGAAGTTAGGTAATTTCTCAACCCTTCATCATGAAGTGCTTCCATAGTAGCTACGTTATCTCATATCAATCACCCTCTTTTGGAAAAGTTCTAGGCTTTAACATAATGACGTGTACATTGTTTATAGACAATCATTCATCATCTCCAGGTCATCTATTAGCCATAAAATTTTGATCAAAAGGTGACGATATGGTAATACAAGCTGGGAACTTATTGCATCACCAAAATTTATTATGTGTAAATGGCACTTTGTTTGTGGTTGGAAAGGTTAATCAAGGATGAGTTTTGTGTTGTTGAATTTGCTTTATTTGAAGAGCAAAAAAACAGCCACAATCGTCTAGCTTGAACTAACAGTCAGATCCTTGATTTATTATGGCAACCTATTGTTCTATGCCTAAGGAGAGAATATAGACTAGTAGACCATATTTTGAAAGGTTCAGTGACATCTTTCAATTTGTTTCTTTAAACCTTCCAAGAACTTGCGCTACTAATTCAAATTAGCTAGAAGGACTGGACGTTGCTCATCAACCACTAACATAGCAGCATTCAATAAGTAAGGCCTACATTTACTTCAAACAAACAAGCACAAGCAGAGAGCAGGACCCAATGTCCTTTGTACACATACGACATTTTCTTTTCTTACTCTTTCCATTGTAATGTTAAATATACTAGGTTTTCCAGTTGATTAGTATATGATGCAGTAGATGCTTCCTCCCCAAAATCTATTTACATAAATGGTCGCTCTCAAGCCACAGTTGATGCTTCCAAGCCCAAAATTCGTTGATTTAGTCCCAAGATAAACTCTATGTTGGATAAGTTTGAGACTTCATTAGGATCACCAGAGCATCAATCTTGACTATGTCACTTAGTTTCATTAACATTGTTATACATGTATAAAACTATAGGTTGAACCTATTATGAACCATCGATACAGTTGTAGCAGTTATAATGCTTTAAAAATTTGAAATTATATTTCAAAAAAGAAAAGTTTGATCCATTACAATGATTGCTTCAAACCTTATACAACAACAATAGCAAAAAAGATGCTTTAACCCATTAAGATGTGGTCCACCCATGAAAGAGGGATGCAAACCAAAGGCTCCACATGAGATTTATGACTCTACCATCTAGCAAATTTCAATCTACCCATGAATTTGGCCAACATTCTAGATTGTGTCATATGGCAATTGTGAGAAACAAACATCAAAGAATGTTGAGTAAAGGGGATGAGCAGGGGAAGGACAAAAAAGAAAACTACATAGAAGAAAAATGAGAGACAAGAATAGAAATATTAAGGGATATAATCTGCCTATCCCCCACACTGTTACATAACATCCTGCTATCATCAGGTGAGCATGGATACATGTCAAAACACAATATGGACACAAGCATGAAAATGGCAGATTCTTAAAGACAAATTTAAAGTAACAAGTTTCCTTTTCTTTGGAAAAAATCAAAAAATTAAAAAAAAAACTATATGATTTATTTTCTTGGTTTTATTGCAAGAACAACAAGATCAACATACTAACCAATCACCTATAAGGCATCACATTTACTAACTTAACCACTGGATCATTAGAATAGTAAGTTTCAGTTCCATCAAAACTTTAAAAACTGATATCCTTTCCTAGCACTAAGGACATCACTCAAGCCATAAATTGTTTTTGTACCTTTTTTTTCACTTGCTTTGTTTGTATATGAATACAGACTATGTGCCAGAGCAGTATATAAGGTGTTGTTGTTCTTCAAAGGCTCCACATGAGATTTATGACCCTACCATCTAGCAAATGTAAATCTACCCATGAATTTGGCCAACATTCTAGATTGTGCCATATGGCAGTTGCGAGAAAGAAACCTCAAAGAATGTTGACAAAGGGGATGAGCAGGGGAAGGACAAAAGGAAGACTACATAGAAAAAAATGAGAGACCAGAAAAGAAATACTAGGAGATATAATCTGCCTATCCTCCACTACTATGCAACATCTTTCTATCATCTGGTAAGCATGGCTACATGTGTCAAATCACAATATGGACACAAGCATGAAAATGGCAGATTCTTAAAATTTAATCTGCATTGGTAACAGTTAAGGTAACAAGTTTACTTTTCTTTAGAGAAAAGAAGCATTTTAAAAAAAAAAACTAAAATCATAAAGTAAAGTTATTCTATAGGTTCAATTACAAGAACAACAAGATCAACATACTAACCAGTCACCTATAAGGCATTGCATTTCCTAACTTAACCACTGGATTATTAGAATAGTAAGTTTCAATTCTATCAAAACTTTAAAAACCGATATATTTCACAAGGTTTTATAAGGTGGATGGGTTTTATAAGGTTCTTCACAAGGTTTTAGTCCCAACGGGATGAGGGGCATCCTAGCCGTCCCATCCCATCCCGGTGAGAAAACGGGATTAGAACGGGGTTGGGATCCATGTTGGGAAAGGAGAAGAAAGAGACAAGAAAGAAAAGAAGCTGGAAAAGGAGAAAAGTGAAAGGCAAGAAGAAGAAAAATGAAAGAAAGAAAGGAAAAGAGAAGAAAAAGAAAGGAAGGAAAGAAGGAAGAAAGGAAAGAGAAAGAAGAAGAAAAAGGAGAAAAAGAAAAAAATGGAAGAGATGACAAAAAAGAAAGAAAGAAAGGAAGGTACAAGGAAAAGAAAGAAAAGAAGGAAAGAAAGAAAAAAGAAAGAAAAAAAGATAAAAAAAGAAGGGGAGAGAGATGGAGGATATCCATTGGAATGCATAACCGGGATGGTTGTCAAGAGGGATGGGATAGCGGAGCATCCCGTTCCATGGAGATACGGAGACACCTTTGTTACACAGGATTTAAAACATTGATTCTTCAATTAGGTTCTGCAAAACCATGATCAACTATTTAGAGACCAATGAATCCTACATCTATTGATCCTCATGCAGTTGTCAGTACTCTCCAATACTAACACCTCAACCATGTAGAAGAATCCATCTAACAATAAAGCACCCTCTTAACTTCCTTCAATGACCTTCACATGAAACTATGAAACACCTCTGCACATTCACTTTTTACGTTAAAACCATGTGAGAGGTCCATCCACTTATTGAACAAATGCCTAGGCAAGAAGAGAAACGAACCAAGTAGCAAATTGGTTAGGAAATTGTGCATAACAGGTGGATGGGTTACCTGATGAACTGCAAGCTCTAGTAAGGGTTGAGTGCATTCCAATACCCCCTAATCAGACAATGATAGCCTTAGAGCTCTTTGAAAAAAGAAAGAAGCCCATGCAAGAATTTGCCCCTTTACTCAATTGGCCCGGTAGAAAACCAAATTTGTCCCATAAAATGCTTATTAACTATACTGTTCATTTCTCTGACACCCTCTGCATAATCTGGTGACATGGCTTGCTTTGTTTCTGAAAATTAGTGTACATTTTTAGATCACCTTTATAAATATAACAGGATACCACAACAACTCTCTGTAATATAAACATTAGGCATCTTCTTTGGTCTTAGAATTTTTAACAAATTTTGTTAGCCAAGCCTCTTCTAGCTCAACCATAATATTCTGCATGTTATCATATTACCCACCAGTCTTAAAGCCATTACTCTTCCATGCCTTTCAAAGTCTTTCATTACTTTTGGTTATGCTATCTGTCAATCTTCATCTGGCACCAGTTAAAAATTATCTTAATAGAGATCTCAAATAATGGGAACCAATGTAAGTCTTGTTGCTTCCAACATATCATAGCATATTCTTTCTACCCTTTTCTTTTTCCAATTTGTGCTCATAAAAATAATCAACAATGATCCAAAACCACTCATGTAAATATGAGATCTTTGAGAAGAGAAAATAAACAAACATATAAAAAGATCTAATAATTGTAGCAATAAACAGTATGCTAAAAAAGGGATGCCCAAAAGCCAATTGTAGACAAGTCAATATAAGAAACAGCCATGCCTGTACAATTATCATGGATGCACAAGAGTTTATCATACCTAAGCAACAGAGTGAGTCCAACAAAACAAGTAGCTGGAAAAAGTCAAAAACAGTTGTTTCCTATATAATTTAAGATTACTTGATGACTACAGCATAATCTTAAATCATTTTTCAAATAGTGATATAACTGCAATTAATTCTCCTATTCATGCTGGGTTTTCTAAAAGTGCTACAATTGTCACTAGTCATTGTGACAGCAAGTATTGGCTTATAACAGTCATAGAATTTCATAAGAACTTCTATTAAATAACTATATGTTATGTATGCATCAGAAAACTCATACAAGAAAATGCTAACTATGGAGAAATCATGAATGATTCATTATGGTCATCATGAATAATGACTTTAGCACACAATAGACAATCATAGCATAACAAAGGGCACCTGGAAACATAAAATGCTGTTGTATATACCAAGTAGTACAACCTAACTGGGTTTTCTGCTGACAACAGCCAAGTCAGCCATCCAAGATTTGTCTAAAACTTTAGTTAATTGGGTTCTAGTCGACATCAGATCACCTTTTATTTAAAAAAAAAGGAAAGAAAATCACTTTCTAAAAAATTTCTCGACTGTATGAACTAACCAAACAAGAGGGGATAAAGAAAATCCTAAAGAAATCTACATTGGATGGTTACGTTGGTAACTGTTTTGGTCTGGGTTAATGCATTTGGGAAGTAAATTAGGAAACTAAATTCTTGTACTTGTTTCCTCCTTTTCTGCCCCATATCTATACTAGATGGCCACTAAAGCCGTCACTAACTTTCAACAATTTAAGTTGTTCTGGTGTACTAAATGCTAGTTTCTTAAATAAAGCATGCACCTTCAGTGTTGAAAAATGATGAGTGACTGTTTTCTTGGTCTTCTGTTTCACTAAGTTCTCTCAAAGATTTGGCAAAAAAAAAAGGAAACTAGAGACTTTATACTTGACAACAATGTTCTTGCAGTGGATCTGATTGGGTTATTAACTTATTATCTATGTACTATATTTGAAGCCTGGGTGAGGCTCTCGATTTATCAAAAGTTTTCCCATTGAACAATTAGGAATGTAAGCTCCAACATATCGTAAAATGGTATAACTGCATTCCTTTTGGAGTTCTCATCAATCTCAATCTAGGTCTACATCATGATGCATGAAATCTAAATCCAGAAACCGAAAGCTAAGCCACATAATTATACAACATGATAATGTCTATGGTATTATTTTCTTGCCATTTGTTGTATATTCCTATCCTGTCTCTTCATCCCTTGGGCCTCTTATGTAAATCCAATTCCTAACATATGGATATATAACATTCTTTTCCATCTTTATTATATTATTTGCTTATAAGTTTAATAAATAAGAAATTATTTTGAACGAAGACCAGTAACAATAAAGATCATGGACAAAAAATAACAAGAGATAACATGTCGAATATAAGTAATTAAAATGGTCATAGCTAATAAAAACAATCACAACTAGCTCCAGGTCAAGATGAGTATGTAATCCTCTCGAAGAACACTTCTGTGCAAATTTTAATAGAAGGTTCCTCTATCTCAAGCCCTCGATCTTCCCTATGTTTTTCAGTCATTAGATCAAACCAAAAAAAAAAAAGCCAGAGCACATATTTATACCATAAGGATTTTCTTCCTATCGTGCCTTTTGCTTCTCCCTTGGGCCTCCTCATACCTGTTTGGTATGATATTGCTTCCTACCCATGGGGCTTTTAGGCAATTTTCTACCTTTGTTGCTTCATCTGCTTTATGGTTCAACTAAGAAAATAAATCATTGAGAACAGAAACTAGTAACCAATGGTGATACTACTACCTGCAATGGTTGGAGATGGGGACAGTATGGTAGTAGTGCATATCGTACCAACACGGTGTCTAGTTGGTGCTGGCACAATAAAAAGTGACACTAACTACAATGTGTCAGTAAGGTATGGTACCAAGGGACAAACCAAGTACCAGTTCTCTACAGATACAATGTAGCACAGCTGGTACAGACTGGTACTTCAACCCTTGACAGTAACAAAAAGCAGTAGAGATAAGAGTAATGAAAAATAACATCTAACAAACACAAATAGCAACTACCTGAGGATGAAGATGTAGTCCCTTCTCAGCAAACTTCTCGTGCAAGTTGTGAATTAGAAGGTCCATACTTCTCAAATTCTCAACCTTTTTCCTGAACTCTTCAATCATTAAGGATGGTAGGCCTTCATCCTTCATAAGCATCTGAAGATGTCCTAAGTGGCTATTCAGCTGAGCTGAATAGGTTTCTAAACTGGTATGAGTTCCTGCCAATTCTTCCATGCACTCAGCTAGTTTGGCATTCAGTGCAATGATTTCCTCTTTGCTTTTGGATTCTGCTTCAGTCTTTTCAGCAACCAGTAAAGAACTGTTCCTTTCTGCCTGTGATAAGGCATCTTCCAATGATTTTATAGTTGCATAAGCATCTACCAACTTGCTAGCCTGCATATAATGTTCCTCCTTCATTTTCTCCAACTCTTGCTCTATAGAAGCTCTACCAAGTTGCAGGTCTTTCTTTTCTTCAGCAATGAAAGAATTATGCTTTTCTGCATCAGCCAATCTGTCCTCTAGTGACCTTATAGTTTCTAAGGCATCAGCAAACCTGCTAGAATGCAAGGTAGCTTCCTCTTTAACTTTATCTAGCTCTTCATGTATATGAGCCTTGGCAACTTGTAATTTTTTAATGTGCTCTGCAATCCAGTTCAGCTTTTCTACAGGCCCCACAAAGATATCATCTGTAGGAAGGACAATGTTTTCTATAGAATCAACTAATCTTTGTAATGTACCATTGCTTTTCTGCAAGATCTGTTCACTTTGATCTCTTTGATTTTTCAAGGAAGCAACATCTGACTCTAACTTCTGAATGTGCTCTGGGAGTGCAGATAAACTCTTGATCTGCTCCTGGTGATCATGGATTGCAGAATCTTTTAGCTGCAGGTCATGTTTTAGCTTCTCGATTTCAGAATTTTTTTCATCCAGAGAGTGTTTAAATCCTTCACGTTCTTGCACCAAACCCTTTCCTTTCTTTACAGCCATTGACAACTTCTCCCTAAGAAGAGAAGATTTTTCCTCCACTCGCTCAAGCTCTTTTTGCAAGGAATCCTTATCACTTCTCAAAGCAACCAGTTCCTCTGACACTCTTCCCAACTCATCTGATAGCCTCATCATTGTGGACCTATCGATCAGATCTTCTTCCAGAATCATCTCACAAAGCTTCAGCTCTTGACCACTTACATACAATAAACTTTGCATCCTCTCTATCTGTTCTCTCTCAGCAAAAGAGGTTTTTATCCTTTCTCTGATTTTAGCCACGCATTTCTCTATCATCACATTCATGTCAACATATGGTTGATCATCCAGCGTGATTTCGGAAACCTCTAGTAATACCTTCATCAACCCATCCTTCTCAGAAGAAAGAATAGACAACTTTTCAACAATCTCTTCATATTTGCATCTGAGGTCTCCATGCTCATTTTGTAGATATTCCTTTGCTTGTTTCTCTTCCAAGATAGACTTGGTCAGGCGATCAATTTCCCTGTGTGTTTCCAAGAATTCTGATTCATGTGATGCTACAGCGAGCTGGGTGCTAGCAATTTCTTCCTGCAGCTTGATAATATCATCTTTAGCCTGGGTGAATGAGTTCACTAGCCAATTGATTTGAGAGTCCAGTTTGCTTGATGAAATGGTTTCTGGTAGCTCAATCAAGGACAAGGCATCCTTAGCTTTGTGATTTTCCAGGAAGATGATATCTGCAAGCCTTTTTTGATTTACAAACCACCTTACCCTATCTATGGCCTCCATGGAATGCATCTCTTGTGTGGAATCAGTTGACGTAATTTCTTCTATTTCCTGAAGAACCATGTCTCTTTGTGAGATTGACTCTCTTAGGGAACTAACCAAACTGTGTGTTTCACTCAGCTCCTGAGTTCTAGCATTAGCCATCTCCAAGGCATCAGATTTTTGTCGCAGCTCTACCAAGCACCTCTCGAGCTCACTTGTCTTGTCCGCTAGTAACTGCTTTAACTCCTCAGCAGTGGCTTCTGCATTTTGTAACGTATCAGATTTTTGTTGCAGCTCTGTCAAGCAATTCTCAAGCTCACTTGACTTTTCGGCCAATAACCACTTCAATTCCTCAGCGGTGGCTTCTGCAGTTTGTAATGTATCAGATTTTTGTTGCAGCTCTGTCAAGCAATTCTCAAGCTCACTTGACTTTTCGGCCAATAACTGCTTCAATTCCTCAGCAGTGGCCTCAGTACTTTGCACAACATCAAACCTTTGTTGCAAGTCATGCAAGCACCCCTCAAGTTCACTTGTCTTCTCAGCTAATAACTGCTTCAATTCATCAGCACTGGCTTCTGTAGCTTGTAAGGCATCAGACTTTTGTTGCAACTCCCGCATGCACCCATCAAGCTCACTCGTCCTCTGAGCTACTAACTGCTTCAGCTCATTAGCACCAGCCTCACTGGCCTGTAAGGCATCAGATTTCTGTTGCAGCTCCAGCATCCACCCCTCGAGCTCACCCGTCTTCTCAGCTACTAACTGCTTCAGCTCGTTAGCACTGGCTTCACTAGCTTGTAAGGCATCAGACTTCTGTTGCAACTCCTGCATGCACCTCTCAAGTTCACTCGTCTTCTCAGCCAATGACTGCTTCAAGGAATCACGATGTTGGACCAATGATTTCCCCTTTGACACAGCCATGCTAAGCTTCTCTCTAGCTGCCACCAACCTGTTCTCTGTCTGCTCAAGTTCCATCTTAGTTTTGCTTGCCTCCGCATTTGCCTCTTCTAAACTTTCGTTCATCCTCTTGACCTCTTCAGCCAGTTTCCCATTTTCTTCCTCAAGCTTAACCATCCTCTCCTGAAGATAAGCTTCCTTACTCTTGCTTTCAAGCAACTCTTCACGAGCAACACTAAAAACAATACCTGATTCATTCTCTGGTGGATTTGCAAAGTCAGGCCTGATCTCTGCCAAGCACTGCCCAAGTTGCTGGATTTCTGATAAGAACTGCATGTGCTTTTCTATCAACAACAAGGCCTTCTTCTCAACAAGAGAAATTCCATCAGCTGCAGAATCTTCCAAAGACCCATGTTCTCCTCCAACTACAGATGAAAGGGAAGCTAACAACCTATTGGAAACAACATCAGATGACTCTTTCAAAGACTCAGACCACGCCTCCTGAAGTGCATCCAAGTAAGAAAGGATGACATCACGAGACATCAAAGAGTCTGAGGCTTTCACATTGAGGTCTTCGATCTCTTGATCTTTGACATAAAGAACAGCTCGGAGCTCCTTAATTGTGCTATCAGAATTTAATTGCTCACCTACAATGCCTTTCAAATGATGTATAAACTTGGTGCAATCACCTAACATCCTGTTTAATGGAGTGAGCGATGACCATGCTTTGTCCTCCTCGCGTTCCTCTGTCTCCAGCAGGTGAAGGTGTTCAACCAATTCAGCATTGTTTGCAGCAAACACTGATTGTTGATTAATCATATCTTGAATTTGTTGGCGTAGACCGACGACTTGCCTCCCAAACACCTCCCTCTCTTCCTGAATAAAATATACTCCTTGATGAATAAAAATCAAAAATCATTTTTTTCTAGACGAACCGAATGGGCACCTCACCTTATACTTTCTGCACTCGGCCATGGTGTCCTCAAGCCGAGCCCGCACCTGGGCAAGATCGCTGGTAGCCAATCTCCCTGCCGAGCTCTCCCCAATCTCAATTACGGCCATTGACTCCTCGAGCCCGCTGCTCCGACTGCCCACCATGCCCAGCTGGTCGGACGCATCCTCGAAAGTCTCCTCCTTCCCCGCATCCTCCGCCCGGTCCCCCTCGTCCGGCGACTCCTGCATGGACCCATCGATGTTTACCAGAATGCCACTGTCATGATCCCCTCGCAACACTCTGGATTCCTGTATTCCGAGTTCTTCAGCATCAATTCACCAACAGAACCAAATCTGAACCCGCAAAAATCCCATCTTTAACCAAAAAAAGAGACAACCTACCCGATCTGGATTGCCCGGGAGCTCGACCAGCACCCCGTCGCTGCTCCCACTCTCGTCAGACGATTGCTGGCCGGTGCTCGGGGACTCCGGATCAGCATACGCACTCGGATCCTCGCCGGCCTGCGCCGGCGTCCGGATTGCGCCAATTGGCTTCTCCTCCTCGCCGCCGGAATTGGAATCCGAACTGCTCGAAACCTTAGGACTGGAATCGGAATCCGAGTGATCCGTCATTGGCAATCAAGAAGAACTCCACCCACTTTCAACTCAAATCAGAAGCAGCAATCGAAACAACCAGCGGAAAAATAGAGCTGGAATCGACCGGACTATCCGCAGAAACCCTAGATCCAACGGATTCGATCAAATTCGAGCTGGATCCGATGGATCAAAGAATCGAACAAATTAAGAAATAAAGAGAGTTGAAACCGAGAAACAGTATCGAAAAGAGGAGGAGAAGGATCAAAGACGGAGTAGAGAGAAAGAATTGAGATCCTTTATATAACGGACGGAGTTATACGGGGAGGTGAGGGGAGAGATCCGGTGCGCGTCGGCAGGGGGTAAACTTACGTGGGCTCACATGTAGGACAAGAGGAGCTGGGATTCTGTGGTCCGGGAGGTGGGAAATGGGCGTCCCTGGTGGTGGGGCCGGGCCACCCGGGGCGCACTCGGAGGGTGGTGGGGACTTGGACGGCGCCCCAAGTGCATAAAAGCTGGTTAAGTCCTGATCTAGTTTGGCTTGCTGTGTTACGGACGTTATCAAATTCGGCGATTAGGATCTTTAGACTGCTTTTAGCATCATTCTCATTTTATTAAAATAATTTGAAAATATTTTTTTTTATTTTTTTAAATTTTTGATAGTAGAAATATATTTGATTCAGCTGATGATAATAAAGAAGATGGAGAAATAATAAGGCCAGCATTCTAGTCAAGATGAGAGAGCTCGACATTGGGCATAGATAAATACAATTGAGAGAGCATTAAAGAAAAAGAAAGAATCAATGCGGTTGTATGTGAAAAATAGTTCAGCATCGGATATAGAGATAGTTAGTGCGATCCAAAAATTCAATGTGGTTAGATAGAGGCAATATGATTTAAGCCAATATTAGGAGGAAGAAAAAAAATTGGGAGAAGAAAGATGAAAATTTATTTTTAAAAAAATTAAAAATAAAAAGTTTTTATTTTTATTTTTATCTAAAATGATAAAAATTCTTCAAAAAAGAAAAAGAAACAGCATGGATAAAATTGTTTTCTACGTTGAATTCCATGTTTTTATTTTAAAAGAATACCAAACAAGCTAAACTGTTATTTTATTATTTTTATTTATATTTTTCATATGGCTCTTAATTCAAAATTGGTATATATGGCTCTTAATTCAAAATTGGTATATATGAAAAGTGCAACAACAGAAAAGGTGGGCCGGCCGGCAATCCTTAAAATTGACTATAATCCTACCATTGGAATGTACATGTCTAGTTGAAAGAAAGACTAATTGATTAATGAATGTGAAAGTCATTAGTTTTTTTTCCAGATGTGTATAAATTAATAAATATATCATTATATATTATTAATATAATTATGATCTTAATAGATTGATCGTGTTACCCAAGCGAGCTAAGATAACACAACTGGAGGGCCAGGCGAGTGGAATCAAGCGAAGTAGCATACTATAAAATAATAAAAAAAGATAATATGGCAATTTAAAATTATATCAACAGAAGCTAATATCCGTGGAAAATTTGACATAAAGGCCTATGGTATTGGAGCCATACATGAACCATGCATTTATGTATATCAATCTAAATATAATAACAATTAATACACCCTAAAATAAACTATCCATCGTCGTGTTGGTGGCTCAATGGTAGCTCGACATGTGTTTCTGGTAAAAGATGATGAAGTAGCTGCTCAGCCTTCACCACCTGATCTTTTACATCCGTGCTAGGGGCTCTAGATCTTCTACTCGCTAGATGACAAGTAGCCAGTTATGTCGCTACTCCACTTTCTTCTTTACTTAGTGAGATCTGTAATCTTACAAATTTTAGAATATATGAAGTTGTTATTCCCTAACAGCCGGAGCAAGTCCCCCCTGCCTCTACTCTCTAGCAAAATGATGTGCATTCTAAAGAACGATATGTATCCACCTTCGTCTATAAAATGTAACCCTCTAGGACTCTCCAGGTAAAAGAGATGAATTCTTACTTCACATGCCTTTCCTAAGATCGACTCCATATGAACCAAAATCTTTCTCTCTCTCTTCAAAGCTCCGAGTAGTTCTGACTTCATCTCTTAACTCCATCTTCCGCATGGCATCCTCCGAGCCTATATTTTTCACTCCCTCACTCGGATTCATCCTATTTTATACTCGATTCTTTTGCCAAACACTTTCGGGCTTTTTCTATTTTCTTCTTTAGGAGACTCACTTAGGTATTGAAAGGTCCACTGCTGGGGAACCCTCCAACATGAGAACTTTCCTACCTTTGCTAGGTTTGCAAGATCGATCGGGGTTTGGGTACCAATGTCCTAGTTTGAGGTCTCGTTTGGCCATCCTGTAACGATCTCTTTCTTCTTATCTTCATGACTCCAACTTAGCAACCTTAGCCAACTCAACTCTTCGACGGCAACAGATTAGTACTAGAAAAAGGGCTTGACCTGCATTTAAGGTTCTAAGTTCTTTTCTCCCCATCATCCAAGTATGAAAAACAAAAAGACTATAGTAAACTCCTCTGCCACTCTTTCAGACGTACCTATGGAACCCGTTGATCTCGACTGAAGTCACTAAGATCTCAACATTTTGGAGGCATCGACAACCCCAACTGTCACCTCCAAGCAATTTCAGCAGCTCCTACAGCAGGTTCAAATACTGATTGTTATGGTGCACGACCTGCAATAATCAACTCACTAACCTATCCCGACGTCGAGCGATCATCTAGCCCTAGTATGCCCTGATTTCCTCCTCCCTCAAGGAGCTTGAGATGAAGCAACTAGTCTCACCCTGTCAGTTCAGAAGGAGTGCCCTGGGGATCCCGATCTACGTATTGGAGCACCGAGCAAGTTTCACTCCATCACCATCCTCGCCCTAAGGATATCGAGCGAGCTTAGGAGCATTAATCTGCTCCTCCTTCTCTTTCACTTTCTTCTTCCTCGCATGATTCGTCTGCAAGTAGATCTACAAGCGGTCGACCTCGAAGGAGGCCCGATTGGTAGGATGAACTGGATCAAAAGATTGAGAGATGGACTGCTATCTCGAAGTCTTCCATTGGCACCAGTTAGCTCCAGCGGGAGAGCCTTTGTTCACCACTCACCCTCCCTTCATAGAGCAGATCATGAGAAAGCCAATCCCTCGTCACTTCTGTTAGATATGTGCCGTAGAAAGCCAATTATTCGCTGACACATTTATTTTTTAGGGCTTGTATTTGAACTTATAAAACTTTTATTATTAATAAAGGATATTTTTATTTTTAGTCATGTTTATGTGTCCATAATTTATCCTAAAAATTAATAATGATGATTTTGCATATTCTCAAGGTACTGAGAATTTGAAACATACACTATTAGTGGTTGATTTCTAAATGCTCTCAATTAGAGGATCATCATGAAAGACAATGATTGATCCAGTTAGATTGGTGCATGATCACCTTCTTCATGGGCAGATGAGTCTCGAGTCTATAGCATGGTGATACTAGGATGATAATGCAGGTGGTTGTTAAAGAACAACTTGCACTGAGCGTGACCATTATGAGAAACTACTTGGATGTCTACTCACTCATCAATGGTATTCTCAATGCTACAGTGGTATGACTAGTCTTTTGATCTGTGGTGCATTGGCTATTTATAGTGAGATTGCTATAGTTTGACTGCACGTCTACTTGATCCCTAACCATTTGGATCCTTATTGTGTATGTTGGCTATGGTGGATTCAGATTTACTATTGAGAGTAGAATGTACTTAGATGAAATCTATCGATCTTAATAGAAAAGATATAATCCTATATGATTCGCGAGACTGAGTTCGCTAAGTTTTTGGCCAAAGCAAGGTGAATACTGAAAAGGAGTTGCCATGAGATTCATAAGAGAATTCAAATCGAGCTAATCTTACATATGACTGATGATGGAGTTTGACGAGTTATCTATGACCTCTGTCAAGTCAGAATTTTAATAAAAGGATTGAATCATATGATAACTGTATCTAGAGATTCATACTTTCATTCTATTGGATTGCCACTATATACTGCTAGGTGTCACTGGTGGATTGTGGGATCCACGAGCATCGTCTTGATGATCGATGATTCTCGATGGATAGTGTTAGAATTAATTTAATCTTTCGAAAGAAGTTTTGATGATATTATGATAGAGATCATAATGTGTTTTACTACCAGATAGAATAGAACCTATGGGGTCACACATAAAAGAGGTTTCTGTCTGATCTAATGATTGATCAACAATTATGAATCATTAAGGATATAATTATCAATACGATTGATAATTAACTCAAAAAGGATAAATTAGTAATTTGATTACTAATTAGACTAAATTAGATTGAGAAATAAGTTTTAAATTAAGTCTAATTGAATTGGATTCAGTTTGACTTGAATTGGGTTTGGTTTCATTGAATTATGAGATGACTCAATTGTTATGGAATCAATTTCTGATTTGATCTAAATTTGGATTCAATTAAATCTTAATTAAATTATAATTTAATTTGATTAGAGACCTAATTATATTAGGTTCAATTAGGTGTTTGGGTTTAAACTAAATTATTTTTGGTTTGAGGCTCAATCCAAAATCCTAGAGTCCATTTTGTGAAGGACTCTTCGATGCGCCACCCTTTATCTACACCCCTTCTCTTCTCATGTAAATTTTAGATTTGCATGAGGTTTTTCATATCTTTTCACTCTTGGTTGACCACTTATCCTTCCATTTGGATATGGATGAGTTTTGGTTTGAATTTAAAATTTAATTTGAATGTTTGATAGAGTTTGACTCTATCAGGACTCTTCTAGGCACCCCCTTAAAAGATCTATCTTTGAGACATCTTTAAGGGGTTTTTTTAATCCGAACAAAATTTGGCCAGTCACTAGAGTGAGAGAGGGACTTGTTGGCATCCTTCCTTCCAAGTTTGAAAGGAAAACTTCATTAGTACAAGGCGTGGCACTTTGAGAAAGAAAGCCGCGCTCCTGCTATTTTTTTTCTTCTATCTCCACTACTTCTTCAAATGAAGATCATCTTCCAAATTTGAAGAAGGTTCAAATCAATCATCAAAAATCTTCTCTATAAGGAAACTAGCATCCCAAGGAGATGGATAAGTCTCGGATCAGATCGGATCTCGTGTGGATATCTTAGAGGCTAGGCATTTGCGTGGCTTTAGGAACCTGTCAAGTTTTGATCATCAGCTGCGGAGTTCTTCGACCCATGATAACGTATGAGATCTGATCTCATAAATTAATTTTGAATTTCATATATCTTAGATCCATGTTAGGAAAGGTTTTAGATCTAATTTAGTGCATGATAAAAATAGTTAATCTATTTGATTTCACTGCGATTTTAAAATAGTTTTGAAATAAATGCATGTAATCTACCCATCCCTTTCTAACAGTGGTACCAGAGCCACGATTTCAATTAGACATATTTAATCTAATTTTAATTTTAGATCTAAAAGTTAGTTTCTAATTTAAATAATTTATTTTAGTTTTATTCAGATCTAAGATTATTGAATCATGTATGAGATGCATATATCTATATTCCTTGTGCGTAGTATTTAGATTAGATTGATCTCTATGGCCATTCGATTATAAGAGACATATTTAATATGATTTTAATTTTATATCTAAAAGTTAATTTTTGATTTAAATGATTTATTTCAATTTTATTGAGATCTAAAATTATTGAATCATGTATGAGATATATAGATATTTTAGATCATTGATCAAATCAAAAAAAAAAAAAAACCTAGATCTGATTTTTGATAAATAGTTTTCAATCATATTTGATTTTTCTTTAGATCTTAATTTTGCATGCATATGATACATGCTTAATTAGTTTTAGATCTGATTTTTATATATATGATATATGATTTTAATTTAGATCTGTAACAATGCTATATTTCACCATGTTTGAAATGTAAACCTAGTGTAGTTTAGATTTGAAATTATTTTGACATCTAAACTAAACCCATGATCATAATATACTTAATTAAGAATTAAAAAGTGAATTTAAAGATCTAAAATTTACTACATAAAATATGGGTTAATGGATTGGGTAGCTCAATTAGGTCTAGCTAGTTTGAGCGGTTGATCAAATTAAATCAATAATTGGTTAGGTTTAGATATAATCTCTCATGTCTAACTCAAATAAATATAAATTTGGTCAGATCGATTAATAGCCACATATTGTTGATCAAATTAAAAGACCTAATTTAGCTCCATGGTTCGAGCTTGAATTAATTAGCTGACCTGATCAATGCTTATTGATCGATTGGTGTCTAAGATAAGTTTAACAGTTCGATCGGTGGTCTTTAATTAGGAGCTACTCGCATAGATTGAGTTAATGGCATACCCTCCCATCGATCTCACTTACCTAGCCAATATGGTTGATTAAGTCTTGACTTAGGTTGCAGATGATTTAAGCTAACCCATGCCACTAGGTTAATCATATCTGATATGACTAATTAAGGACGAGACCTGAGCATAAATCTTCTTAATTAATATTAAGTCTAGCGGTCTTCTACCATTGTAGAGATGTTGGTGCCTACCTAGTATTGATCATTCTCAACTGGTCATAGTGGTTCGGTTGTATCAGATAGGTACAACCACTCTATGGCATTAGATGCCCTGGGATAGAGATGGGGTTGGGCTCAATAACTATTAGGTGAGGGTCCCAATGATGGCTTTGTGTCTGCTGGTGTACGGTGGATCTGACTTAACTAAGAAATATGCCAATAACTGTTAGGTGAGGCCATAAGACTTATAGACCAAACCAGCTGCATCTTGCTTAATGTAGCAATGGACAAAGAGTTATCCTCTCATTGATTTGTGTTACCAATAACTGTTAGGTGAGATGCACATAAATCAATGGAATTGCAGTACCCACTAGAAACTACTCACATATAGATTTCCATTTTCTCCACCCGAGGAGTGTGAAAGATCTGTAGAAATAGTGGGAGCCCTTGTTTATTTTTAAAGTCCCAATAACAAACATCTACAAGTTCAAAACATCTAATTAGAAATTATTTCTCTTTGCAGTTAACCATGTCGAGTTCAAATCCATTAGCTCGAATCCTTGACACCAATAGGTTGATCGAAACTAATTATAAGGACTGGCTTCAGAATTTAAGAATCGTTCTCAGTTTTGAGAACCTGAACCATGTCCTCGATTAGGATGCACCTGTGTTGCCAACTCATCCATCCCCTAATCAACGAGCAGCACTTGAAAAGTGGATGGATGAAGACAATAAGATGAAGTGCTATATTCTTGCATCCATGTTCAATGATCTTCAGTGACAGCATAAAGATATAAGGACTATCAGGGATATGCTGACTCACCTACAAGAGTTGTATGGTGAGCAGAGTCGCACGGCTCACTTTGAGGTCTCTCGGAGACTTTTTAGAGCAAAGATGCATGATAGATAGTCTATCCATGATCATTGTTTGATAATGATCAAGGACATTAAGGAGCTTTAGAAGCTAGGCATGAACATCGATAAAGAATTGTAGGTAGACATGATCTTGCAATCCCTTCCTGATTCGTATGGGCGGTTCATCATGAACTACCATATGAATAAGATTGATAGCTCTTTGCTTGAATTGCTGAACATGTTGGTAACAGCTGAGAGTACCTTGAAAAGTTCAAGGGAAACCATTTTGATTGTGGAGCAGGCTTCTTCCAAGAGAAAGTTTTCTTGGAAGAAGAAAAAGAAGTCTACAAAGAAGCAAAAGATCGGTAACAAACCCAAGAAGCAGGCTTCCAAGAAGACCAACGAGAAAGAAAAATATTTTCATTATAATATCAAAGGTCACTGAAAAAGAAACTGTCCTGCATACCTGGCCACTTTGAAGAATAAGAAGATGGATATGCCTTCTGAAGGTACGTCTGAGTTGCTCGTTATTGAAACTAACCTAATGATTTTCTCTTCTAGTAGGATTCTAGATTCTAGTGCTCATTTATGCACTTTCATGCAGGATCTGGAAGAAGTTAAAGGGCTAAGAAAAGGTGAGATTACTCTCCAGGTCGACAATGGGGCAAGAGTTGCTGCTGTAACCGTCGAAATTTATCCTTTGTGATTATCGTTAGAAGTTAGTTTAATTTTAAAAGATTGTTATTATGTACCTAAAGCTAGTAGAAACTTAGTTTCTATATCTATGCTGGCATAGGATAATTATGATTTTTATTTTAATAGAAACTTCCATGCAATTTATTTTGGAAATAAAATTATTGTACATGCCTTTTTAATTGATGGACTTTATCATTTGCATGAAGATGCAAATATTAATATTAACGAGCAAATTATGAATATTGTAGGATCTAAGAGACTTAGAGATAGGATTAGTCAAAGGTATCTCAGGCACCTCAGGCTAGGCCATATTGGAGAGGACAGACTTAATAAATTGGAGAAAGATTGCCTTCTTGGGTCATTGACTTCTGAGTCTTATCCAATTTATGAGTTATATCTTCAAGAAAAGATGGCTAAGCTACCCTTTATAGGACATGAAGAAAGAGCCACTGAGATATTAGCCCTGGTATACACTGATGTGTGTGGATCATTTGATGTACAGGCCAGAGGTGGCTATCTCTACTTCATAATCTTTACCGATGATTTCTCATGGTATAATTTTATATATCTGATGCATCACAAATCTAATGCCTTTGAAAAGTTTAAAGAATTCAGATGTGAAGTAGAGAAGTAAACCAAAAAACTCATAAAGGTTCTTCGATCAGATCGAGGAGGAGAATATCTTTATGGGAAATTTTGGACCTATCTCAAGGATTATGGCATAGTCTCACAATGGATACCTCCAGGGATGCCTCAGCTCAACAGGGTATCCGAAAGAAGAAATCGGATCCTATTAGATATGGTCCAGTCCATGATGAGCTTCACAGATCTTTCGATCTTTTTATGGGGATATGCTTTGCTTTCTGTTATTTATCTATTAAATTTGGTTTTCTCTAAATCCATTCCTGCCACACCATATGAGTTATGGCATGATAAGAAACCATCTCTTGGGTACCTTAAGATTTGGAGATGTCCGGCTCATGTCAAACGACAATAGACGGACAAGTTAGGGGTTAGGTTACTTAGGGCTCATTTTATAGGATATTTTAAGAAATCTATGGGATACTATTTTTATCTTTTAGAGGATGACAATGTGATTGTAAGCCATCATGCCGTCTTCTTGGAAAGAAAGTTTGTCCAAGATAGAGATAGTGAGAGGAAGATTGAGCTCGAAGAGAAAGTCTCTGAAGAGCATTGAGTCCAAGAACCTGAACCTAGTAATGAGCTAGTAAATTTAATACCACCTCCATCTCGTAGATCAAATAAGATCTTCCATCCTTTGGAAAGATACTTAGGTATACTTATGGAGGATGTAGAGAAAGTATTTCTTATGAAAGATAGCGACATTAGGAATGATCCCAAAATCTATAATGAAGTAATGTTAGATGTAGACTCCGAGAAATGGATGGAAGCAATGAAGTCAGAAATTGACTCCATGCATTCTAACCAAGTATAGTCCTTAGTAGCTCCATCTAAAGGTATTGTATCTATTGGATATAAATGAATCTATAAAAGAAAAATTGGATCGAATGGTAAGGTAGAGACCTATAAGGCGAGGCTGGTGGCAAAAGGTTATAGTCAATGCGAAGGCATTGACTATCAAGAGATTTTTTCGATAGTGGATATGCTGAAATCCATCCATACCTTACTTACGATTACAGCCCATTATGATTATGAAATCTGGTAGACGGATGTGAAAACTGCCTTCCTAAATAGGTATCTAGAAGAAGATATCTTATGGAGCAATCTATGGGTTTCACATCTGGTGATAGTGATCACAAAGTATGCAAGCTGCAAAGGTCAATTTATGGACTTAAGCAAGCATCACGGAGTTGGAACACTCGCTTTAATGATGTGATCAAATCTTTTGATTTCATCAAAAATGAGGAGGAGCCATGTGTATATAAAAAGATCAGTGGGAGCATTATCACATTCCTCGTATTGTACGTAGATGATATCCTCCTAATTAGAAATGATATTTCTATGCTAACATTGGTCAAAGTTTGGTTGTCCAAAGAATTCTCTATGAAAGACCTAGGAGAAGCTTCCTACATTCTTGGTATTAAGGTCTATAGGGATAGATCTAAGAGAATGATAGGACTCTCACAGCAAATGTACATAGAGAAGGTGCTGAAGCAGTTCAGCATGGAAAACTCCAAGAGAGATCTCCTACCTCTTAGGCATGGCATTCATCTTTCGAAGAAGATGTATCCTGACACACCTAAAGAAATCCAACGCATGAGCAAGATCCCTTATTCTCCAGCTATAGGAAGTCTCATGTATGCCATGCTGTATACGTGAATTGATATAGCTCTTATCATGAGTGTCACGAGCAGGTATCAGTCAAATTCAGACGAGGAGCACTAGATAGCTGTAAAGAATATCCTTAAATACTTGAGAAGAACTAAGAATTTGTTTTTGATTTTTAGAGGAGTTTCAAAGCTAAAAGTGGAAGGATACACTGATTCAGACTTCATGTTCGATGTTGATGATAGAAGGTCTACATCGAGATGTAGTTTTCTATGTAATGGTGGATCGGTTAGCTGGAAAAGTTTCAAACAACTGGTCATTGCATATTCGACCATGGAAGCCAAATACATTGCTACCTCTGAAGCTACTAAGGAAGCCTTTTGGTTCAAGAAATTCGTTGCAGAGTTGGGCATGATGTCATCAGATGCCATTGCACTGTACTACGACAATAATGGCGCCATAGCTCTTACTAAAGAGCCCAAGTCTCATTAGAAGTCCAAGCATAATGAACGATGATTTCATATTATACGTGAATATCTCAAGAAGTAGATCGTCGAGATGCAGAGAGTCGACTCCACATAGAATGTGGTGGATCCACTGATAAAGTCTCTAAGCCAGTAGAAGACTGAAGCTCACCTTGAAAAGATGGGTCTTAGGTTTATGGCTAATTAGCTTTAGGTCAAGTAGAAGTTTGTTAGATGTGTGTCCTAGAAAGCCAATTATTGGCTGACACATTTATTTTTTAGATCTTGTATTTGAACTTATAAAATTTTTATTATTAATAAAGAGAATTTTTATTTTCAATCATATTTATGTGTCCATGATTTGTCTTAGAAATTAACAAAGATGATTTTGCATATTCTTAAGGTGTTGAGAATTTGAGACATACACTATTAGTGGTTAATTTCTAAATGCTCCCAATTGAAGGATCATCACAAAGGACAGTGATTGATCCAATTAGATTGGTGCATGATCATCTTCTTCATGCGTAGATGAGTCTCGAGTCTGTGGCGTGGTGACACTAGGGTGATAATGCAGGTGGTTGCTAGAGAACAACTTGTACTGAGCATGACCATTATGAGAAATCACTTGGATGTTTACTCACTCGTCAGTGATATTCTCAATGCTACAATGGTATGACTAGTCCTTTGACCTATGGTGTGTTGGTAATTTATAGTGAGACTGCTATAGTTTGACTGTACGTTTACTTGGTTCCTAGCCATTTATATTCTTACTGTGTATGTTGGCTATGGTGGGTTCAGATTTACTATTGAGAGTAGGATGTACTTAGATGAAATCTATTGATCTTAGTAGAAAAGGTATTATCCTATGTGATTTGCGAGACTAAGTTCACTAAGTCTTTGGCCAAAGAAAGGTGAATATTGAAAAGGAGTTTCCACAAGATTCACAAGAGAACTCAAATCGAGCCAATCTTGCATATGATTGACGATGGGGTTTGATGAATTATCCATAACCTCCATCAAGTCAGGATTTTCAATAAAAGGATTGAATCATATGATAACTATACCTAAAGATTCATACTTTCATTTTACTGGATTGTCACTATATACTGCTAGGTGTCACTGGTGAATTATGGGATCCATGAGCATCGTCTTGATGATTGATAATTCTCAATGGATAGTATTAAAATTAATTCAATCCATCAAAAGAAGTTTAGATGATATTATGATAGAGATTATAATGTGTCTCACTATCAGATAGAATAGAATCTACGAGGTCACATACAAAAGAGATTTCTGTCTGATCTGATGATTGATCGACGATTGTGAATCATTAAGGGTATAATTGTTAATACGATTGATAATTAACTCAAGAAGAATAAATTAGTAATTTAATTACTAATTAGACTTAATTAGATTGAGAAATAAGTATTAAATCAAGTCTAATTGAATTGGATTCGGTTTAACTTGAATTGGGTTTGGTTTGATTGAGTTACAAGATGACTCAATTGTCATGGAATCAATTTTTGATTTGATCTGAATTTGAGTTCAATTAAATTTTAATTAGATTAAAATTTAATCTGATTAGAGATCTAATTAGATTATGTTCAATTAGGTGTTTGGGTTTAAGCTAAATTATTTTTGGTTTGAGGCTCAATCCAAAACCCTAGGGTCCATTTTATGAAGGACCCTTCCATGCACCACCTTTTGTCCACGCCCCTTCTCTTCTCACATAAATTTTAGATTTGCATGAGGTTTTTCATATTTTTTCACCTCTTGATCAACCACTTATCCATCCATTTGGATATGGATGAGTTTTGGTTTGAATTTAAAATTTAATTTAAATATTTGCTAGAGTTTGACTTTATCAGGACTCTTCTAGGCGCCTCCTTAAAAGATCTATCTTTGGGATGTCTCTAAGGGGTCTTTTTGATCTGAACAAAATTTGGCTGGCCACTAGAGTGAGAGAAAGATTTGTTGGCATCCTCCCTTCTAAGTTTGAAGGGAGAACTCCATTGGTACAAGGCATGGCACTCCAAGGAAAAAAGCTGCGCTGCTGCTATTTTTTTTCTTCTATCTCCACTACTTCTTTGACTAAAAATCATCTTTTAGATCTAAAGAAGGTTCAAATCAATCATCAAAAGATCTTCTCTACAAAAAAGCTAGCACCCCGAGAAGATAGATAAGTCTCGAATCAGATCGGATCTCGTATGGATACCTATAGAGGTCGGGCATTTGCGTGACTTCAGGAACCTATCAAGTTTTGATCATCGAATGTGGAGTTCTTCAACCCACGATAAGATATGAGATCTGATCTCATAAATTAATTTTGGATTTCATATATCTTAGATCCATATTAGAAAATATTTTATATTTGATTTAGTGCTTCATAAAAATAGTTAATCTATTTGATTCCGCTGTGATTTCAAAATAGTTTTGAAATACATGCATGTAATCTGCCCTTTTCTTTCTAACAACTTCAAGGCACCATCTATGGGAGTTTATAATGGCACCATCGATCCTTATGACCATTTAGAAAGCTTCAAGGCCCTCATAATGCTGCAAGGGGCCTCAAACACACTGCTATACAAGTCCTTCCCTACTATTTTTTAGGGTGCTGCTCCAGCTTGGTACACCAAGCTCTAACCGAACTTCATTCACTCTTTTGAAGAATTTGATCGCTAGTTCACTATTCAATTTCAAAGTAGTAGAAAGCTAAGAAAGGGTACTGATACCATCTTCTCCATCAAGCAGGAAGATGGAGAATCCCTTCGAAGCGACATGAGTCACTTCAAGATGGCCATGTTGGAAGTTCGCAATCTAGACTACTAAGTTGCGATATCGACCTTGAAGAAGGGGTTGAAGGTAAATAGTTTCTATTTCTCCTTCTCGAAGAAGTTTCTCTATGACTTCTTTGAGCTCATCACCTAAGCCGACAAGTATATCACCATTGAGGAAGGGACTGCAGAGAAACGAAAGGAGAAGAGGGATCAGAAGAGGGCTAGGGAGGACCATCCGGCTCCCTTGTAGAAAAAGTAGAAGCATGATGGGAAGCCTCCCCATTGATCTCAGAGCCTCAATGTTTCGAGGACTTCACACCTCTAAATATTTCTCAAAGGCGAATTTTAATGGAAACAAAGAACCAAGACATTCTTCGATGATATAGGAAGATGAGCCAACAATCTTAGTCTCCGTGTGACCAGTTGAAGTACTGCTACTTTCACTAGGATCATGTCCACAACACTGAAGACTGCTTCTAGCTGAAGAGAAAAATAGAAGCCTTCATCCATTAAGGCTACTTGCAGAACTTCATCAAGCATCCAAAGAACATCGAGGCCTCAGGCCACAAACTTCAGTCTATGCCCGAGCCTTCGATTGACAACCAACCCATTGCTAGAGTCATCCATACCATCATGGAGGGACCTATGGCTAGAGGTGAGAACACATCTACAAGGAAGGCCTATGCTCATGTAGCCCAGATGGGGGACCTGCACCAAAGAGGCAAAGGTTGGATAAGGTCATTTCTTTTTGGATGCTGATGTCGAAGGTGTCCAAACCCCTCATGATGACACTATAGTTGTTTCTATGTCTATCATAAATTATGATGTAAAAAAAAATTTAGTGGATAATAGAAGCTAGCTCTATGGACATGTTATTTTATGATGCTTTTTGTAAAATAAATCTACCTATGAATCGGCTCTGAAGGACCAATTCTCCCTTGTCGATTTTCTATGCGATGCTATCTTTGTCGAGGTCATGGTAACCTTGCCTGTGATCGTAGGACAAGCTTCGAGGTATGCCATGGTCATGCTTGACTTCTTGGTAGTAAAGATAGCCTTGACCTATAACACAACCTTAGGAATGCCTAGTTGGAATGCCCTTTAAGCCGTCGTCTCCACTTACCACCTGATATTGAAGTTTCCTACCACCTAGGGCATAGGCAAGCTTCGAGGCAATTAAGCTTTAGCTAGACACTACTACATCGCCTCCCTCAAGAGTAAAAATCCTAGAGAAACCATGCCAATTGAAAGCTTCGATACCCGTGATGAAAGATAGTAGCAGTGCGGGGAGCTAGCGAAGTAGCTTATCTCGATTCCCCTGCATGAATCTGATTGGGATAGAACGGTCCAAGTTGAATTGTAACAGGATGAAGCCTCTTGGGCTTAATTTTCTATAGGCTAACTTCGATATTTTCACATGATTAGCCAAGGAGATGCCTAGAGTCGACTCGGAGGTCATAGTGCACCGTCTGCATGTCAACCTACTACTTCGATTGGTGCGACAGAGAAAATGGAGCTTCACGCTTAAGTGACAGCAAGCCATCAAGTAAGAGATTGACAAACTTCTGACAGCTGGTTTCATCCATGAGAAGGACTACCCCGAGTGGTTGGCAAATATCATCCTCATCAAAAAGGCAAATGACAAATGATAGATATGTATAGACTTTATTGATTTGAATAAAGCTTGTCCGAAAGATAGTTTTTCTTTACTGATGATAGACTAACTCATCGATGCCACCGTAGAGCACCAGATCCTCAACTTTATGGATGCCTTCTTCAAATATAACTAAATTTGGATGGCACTCGAGGATGAGGAGAAGACATCCTTTATCATGAACCAAGGGTTGTACTGCTACAAAGTTATGCCCTTCAGCCTTAAGAATGTGGGAGCCACCTATGAATGTCTTATCAATAAGAACTTCAAAGGTTAGATTGATCATAATATGAAAGTCTACGCATGGCATGTTGGTAAAAAGCTGCCAAACAATACAGCATGTGGCAAACCTCAAAGAACCCTTCTAAATCCTGAGAAAGTACTATATGAAGCTCAATCCAAGCAAGTGCGCCTTTGAGGTAGCCTCGAAAAAGTTTTTTGGTTTTCTAATCACTCACTATGGAATCGAGGCGAACCAGAAGAAAATCTAAGCCATCACAAAAATATCACCCCTAAAGACTTGGAAGGAGATGTAGTGCCTCATGAAACATGTGGCTGCGTTAAACTGATTCATGGCTAAGTCAGTAGAGAAGTGCCTACCATTCTTCAAGACCCTAAAGTAGATCAAAGACTTCCAGTGGATGACTGGAAGTCTACTGGGGAGATATTGTATTTAAACCTAATTATCTCCCCCATAGTCATAAGCTCGATCCTCGTTCAGGAGGAGGAGGGAGTGCAAAAGCCTATCTACTACATCAGTAGGGTGCTACGGATGCGGAAACCAGATATCCTAAGCTAGAGAAGATTATCTATGCCCTAGTGATCTTAGCATGAAGGCTCCGACCCTACTTCTAGGCACACTCCATCACCATACTGACAGATCAATCCCTGAGGTAGGTTTTGCAAAAGTTCAATGCCTCAAGAAAAATGATAAAGTGGGTGTTGAAGCTCGGAGAATTCGATATTCATTTCCAACCTCAACCTTCCATCAAGGCCCAAGCTCTGGTAGATTTTCTTGTGGAATGTATACTTTTAGAGGAGATTGAGACCATATTAGAATCTTCTACCTCATTTGTGTTCCCATGGATGTTACACATCGACAAATCATCCAACATTGGAGGTGAGAAGGCTAGGTTGATTCTCGCCAGTCTCGATGGCATTGTGGCAGAGCAAACTCTCTGTTTTAGTTTCAAGACATTGAATAACGAAGCAAAATACGAGGCACTCTTGGCCAAATTAAGACTCACTCGAGATCTTGGAGTTCTGCACCTCCAAGTCTTCAGTGACTCCCAATAAGTGATTGCCTAGGTTTGGGGGAAATACGAGGCACATGCATCTTTTATGGAAAAATATTTGCAAATGGTATGAGAAATAACCCCTTCTTTCAACAAATTTGAAATTTTACAGATATCTAGATTGAAAAATGCCTAGATGGATCTATTATTGAAACTGGCAAACTTAAAGTGTGCCGATATTCGAAAGCCAACATACTTGGAGACCCTAAAAAAACCTAGCATCATGGGGAACTGACCCAAGTAATGCAGGTGAACCACGAATCCAACTAGATGGCCCATTGATCAGACACCTATAGGATGGGTCATTATTGAGAGATTGGATAGAGGCCCAAAAAGTCCTCGTAGTCCGCATAGTATGTGATGCTCGATGAAAAGCTTTAAAGGCAATCCCTCTCCATGCCACTCATCCACTATCTCTAACCCTCAGAGACCGAATATGCCCTATGTGATGTCCATGAAGGCATCTACGGTAATCACTTAGGGGATAGGCTTTAGCACACAAGATCCTACGTTAAGGTTCTTTCTGGCCGAGTATCCGTGAAAGATGCAGATGAGTTTGTAAAGCACTGCAATCAATGCTAGTGATATTCGAGCTTCAGCATTTGATAGTGGCTCCTCTCTCTCCAATTGGCTCTTATTGGCCATTTGCTTAATGGGGGATAGATATCCTTGACCCTTTTTCATAGACCACTGGGTAAAGAAAATTCATTATAGTGGTTATCGACTACTTTACCAAGTCGGTCAAGATCGAGCCATTTGCCTATATCACTAAGAAGATCTCCCGTGACTTCATCTAAAAGAGTAGTCATCTATTACTTTAGCTTGCCTAAGGTCATCGAAACTAACAATAGTCGACAATTTGATAATGCCTCCTTTCGTGAGTTCTATCAAGAACTCTATATTGACCACCGCTTTGCCTCTGTCATGTTGGACCATGGTACCATACTGATACCATGTTGTGGACCGCCTATACCTGCATGAACCTGAGGAAAGCAGTAATGGGCCTCTTTCTGCTGAGTCTATGATGATCTGGACTCTCTAAGGATAGCAACCGTCAAGCCCTATGATGATCTGAGGGGGTTCCTCCCTCCTCTTGGCCCTATGACATCTAGGGCTTGAGGGAGATGCCCCCCACTCTAGGGTTTCTTCAAGAAACCTGAGGTAGGAACCTTAGAGAAAGAGAGAGGAGAGATTGCAGAAGAAAGAGCTCCTTTTTTATTCCAATATCAATTTAGGGTTACATTGCACATGCATATATACTTGTTGGTGCAGAAAATGGCGGATGCCAGAGTTAGCTGGAGTTGGAGAAGACGAGGTTATCGTCGAGATCTGCAAAATAATTCAAACCAGAGATGGGGTGGCTCTGATAGGATCCTTTGATAGTCAAGTTAGTTCTCTGACCAATAAAAATGGAGCACTCAGAAAAAAAAAAAGCAGAATTTATAGCTTAAAGAAGAAGGCATATCTGAAGGATCTCTTATATAGACGGAGCTCCTAACAGAATGGCAATGACTGCTATAATTGAATGCTGGTTGGCCGTTCGAGGCCATGTGAAGTTTGTTACGAGAAGTGGGCTATTATTTATCACGACTTGTAGATGGTTGGATTCTACTCATCAAAGTTCGGATGAAAGGCTAGGAACTTCTGTTCTAAGCGATGAGTTATTTATGCTGGAGATGTCAAACTCGAGGTCAGATTGGCCAAACTTGGGATGTTGGCTTTTGAATAATGAGTGAGGTAGAGGACTGAAGAATCCATAACTTTTACTGAAGAAGATGCGCAAGAAATTCAATTTTTGCATAATAATGCAGTTGTTGTTTTTTTTAAATATAGTTGATTATGATGTATGCCGTGTTCTAATTGATAATGGAAGCTTTGCTGTTGTTTTATTTTACGATGCTTTCTTTAAGATGTCCATACCTAGTGATCGCTTGAGATCAATGAACTCCCCATTGGTAAACTTCATCGATGATGCCGTGCCAGTTGAAGGAATAATAACATTACTTATTGTGGCAGGACGGTATCCAAGGCAGTCCAAGACACAAGTAGATTTTTTGGTAGTAAAGGCTCCTTCTACTTACAACAGAATTCTTGATCGGTCTAGTTTGAATGCACTTCAAGCAGTGGTCTCAACTTATTAATTGAAAATAAAGTTTTCAATAAATTATGGAGTTGGAGAAGTTAGAGAATATCAAGCTCTGGCGAGATACTGCTATACAATTGCTTAGCAAGGGAGAGGACAACTAGATCCTTGTTCGGTGGATGGGCTTGATGCTCATGATGATTTGACAGAAGAACAGGAGGAACCTATGGAGGACCTTATAGCGATTCCTTTAAATGATGGACATAAAGATTATACTATTCAGATTGGCTCCAATCTGGGAGAAGAAGTCAGAAAGCAGCTCGTCATCTTCCTAATGAGAAATATGGATGTTTTTGCTTGGGTTCCTGTAAATATGTCCAGAATTCATGCTGAAGTAATGGAACATCATCTGGTTGCTGATCCTAAACACCGACTAGTAAAGAAAAGATGTGCGGCTATGCACTAGAGCGACAGAGGGTAGTTATGGAAGAAGTCGACAAATTTCTCAAGATTGGATTCATCTAGAAAGTTCTTATCCGAACTGGATCTCTAATGTGATCCTCGTTAAGAAGGCGAATGGCAAGTGAATGATGTGTATAGATTTCAAAAAATTAAATAAGGCATGCCCAAAAGATAGCTACCCCCTACCCAAAATTAATCAATTGGTGGATGCAATTTTAGGCCATGAGCTTCTTACTTTCTTGGATGCTTTCTCTGCCTATAATCAAATCCAAATAGCACCAGAAGATGAGGAGAAAACTACTTTTATTACCGACCATGGTCTTTATTGTTATCGGGTCATGTCCTTTAGGCTTAAAAATGCAAGTGCAACCTACCAGCATCTGGTGAACAAAATTTTTAAGAAACAAATCAACCACAACATAGTGGTCTATGTAGACGACATGCTTGTTAAGAGTTAATCTTCAATAAATCACATCACCGATCTAGAAGAGACCTTCAATATACTCTGAAAGTATAAGATGAAGCTAAATCCGATCAAATATGCTTTTGGAGTAACTTTAGGGAACTTATTGAAATTTATGGTGTCAAGATGTGGAATCAAAACAAATTCAGAGAAAATTTTAGCCATTCAAGACATAATTGTCCCAAAGATAATAAAAGAAGTTCAGCACCTGACAGAGATGGTAGCAGCTCTAAATCGCTTCATTTCGAGATCGGCCAAATGATGTATGCCCTTCTTCTAGGTTCTCAAGCAGTCAAGAAACTTCTACTGGACTCTTGAATACCAACAAGCATTTGAAAAACTGAAAAACTACCTTGGCTCATCTTCTCTATTGGCCAAGTTCGAATCTGGAGAAGAGTTATTTTTGTATTTGGTGATCTCTTTCGTAGCCCTTGCAGCAGTCTTAGTCAGAGAAGAGAAAAAAGTATAGAGGCTAATCTACTATATAAGCGAGTTATGAGGGATGCAGAAATCAGATATACCAAGTTAGAAAAACTAACTTATGCTGTATTGATTGTAACTCAAAGGCACCAACCTTATTTTTAGGGGCATACTATAACACTCCTTACTGATCGACCCATCAAGACGGTTCTCCACCAGACAGATGCCTCAGGAAGAATAGCAAAATGGCCAATTGAGCTCATGAAGTTTGATATTAATTTTCAATCTCGACTATCAATTAAAGCTTAAATATTGGCTGACTTTATAGTATAATACATCATCCTAGATGAAGCTGAATTTAAGCAGCATGAGGTCAGTGTTCCATGGCTGTAGCTGAACTTCCTTGAATAAAGAACAGATCTCCCTGAAGGCTTTTGGGTCCTGTATGTAGATGGTTTGTCCAATGCTTCCGGAGCGGGCGTAGGTTTGATCTTAATCAATCCAGAAGAAGTTATTACTGAATATGCACTGCTCTTTGAATTCCCCGCAATAAATAATAGAGCAAAATATGAAGTTCTAATCGTGAGGTTGAGGATAGCTAAAAAATTAGAGGCAGACTATATGAAAGTTTATAGTGACTCTCAATTGGTGGTGGGACAAGTTAGTAGCAATTATGAAGCTCGAAAGGAAAGCATAAAAAAATACTTAGAAAAAATAAGTAGTCTGATCCTGGCCTTTAACAGCTTTGATATTTAGCAGATCCCAAGAATGGAAAATACTAGGGCCGATCTTTTCTCCAAACTAGCTACTCTGGCTTCAAGTAAATTGCCAAAATGGGTTTTCTTTAAAATCCTACAACACCCGAGTTTGGAGAAATCCTAGACTGTAATGCAGGTCAACCATGAGCCTAGTTGGATCGATCCACTTGTTGCTTACCTTAAAGATGGTGTTCTTTCCTGAGATCCAAAGAAAGCTCAAAAATTAAGAAATCAAGTCTTTTGATATATTTTGTATAAAAATAAACTATATAAAAGATCATACTCTTTGCCACTCCTAAAATATCTTAGACCTTCTAAAGCTGACTATACATTATGGGAGGTTCATGAAGAAGTATGTGAAAACTATTTAGGAGCCAAATCTGTGTCTCATAAGCTACTTCGACAATGCTACTATTAACCGACTATGCATCAGGATGCTATGGATTGTGTGAGAAAATACGATTAGTGTCAAAGAAATGCCAACATTAAAAAACCGTCGGCTTCTCAGCTCACACCTTTAGGCATCCCATAACCATTTGCGTAGTAGGAAATGGACATACTCGGATTCTTTTCATGGCATTTGGGCAACAAAAGTTTTTCTTGGTGGCCATAGACTACTTTACCAAATGGGTCAAGATTGAACCCTTGGCAAAAATTACTGAAGCTAAAGTGTAGGACTTTATCTGAAAGTCAATAATCTACAGATTTGGCCTACCTTGGACTCTTATTACTGATAATGGATGCTAGTTTGTAGGAATGAAGTTTGTCAAGTTTTGTGAAGATCTAAATATCTCTCATAACTTCATATTGGTAGCTCATCCATAAGTAAATGATAAGGCAGAGGTAACTAATAGGATCCTATTACAAGGAATAAAAGCAAGGCTTAAAAGGACAAAAGGAATATGGGTGAATGACTCTATCATGTGCTTTGGACTTATAAAACCATCTAAAGATTACTAATTGGGGAGACTCCATTTGCTTTGGCTTTCAAAATGGAAGCAACCATCCCAGTCAAACTTAAACTTCCATCAGTACGAGTTGAAGCCTTCAATGAACAAATAAACTCATAAGATCTCAGAGCAAACCTTAACTTATTGAAAGAAAAGCGAGAAATGGCTTAGATTAGGATGGCAGCTTATAAGCCAAAAGTAGCCCGTTATTATAATTCTAGAGTTAAAAGTAAAACATTCAGGATAGGAGATCTAGTACTTCGGTGAGTGGATATTTCATAGCCACAAAATCAAAAAAAGCTTGCTCCGAATTGGAAAGGTCCTTATGAGGTCGTAGAAGTCGTTAGACCCAGAACTTATTACTTGAAGAAGATTGGAGGGGCTGTACTCCCACGACCTTGAAACTCGAAAAATTTACGAATGTACTATCAATGATCTTATTTCAATAAAACTTTCTTCCTTTAACATCCTTGTCTTTGGTGCAAAATTATGCGATGACAGAAAATTTACTTGGCTGAACTTCATTCTCGAGCGAAATGAAGGCCTTAGATTATGTAAGATAGGAGATAATAGGGAAAGGCTCTCTCAACGGCCCTTTAATATTCCAGCAATCTTATCAGGAACAGGAGAAGAACCTCGTCCTGATAAGGAAAAAAGCTAACCATGTTAGGAATAGGAGAAGGATCTTGTTCTAACATAGGTAAAGACCTCTGGTTATATAAGACATGAGGTAATTGGGAGAGGTCCTCTCAACACCCGTTTAGTGTCCCAGCAATCTTATTAGGAATAGAAGAAGAATCTTGTCCTGACAAGGATAAAAGCTAACCACGTTAGGAACAAAAAGAAAATCTCATCCTAATATGGGTGAAGACCTCCAGTTATGTAAGAAGGAGGTAATGGGGAGAGGTCCTCTAAATGTTCCTTTAGTGCCCCAGCAATCTTGTCAGGAATAGGAGAAGAATCCGATCCTGACAAGAGTAAAATCTTATCCTAACATGGGTGAAGACCTTGGTTATGAAAGATAGGAGGTAATGGGGAGAGGTCGACAACTTTATCAGGAATAGAAGGAGAATCTTGTCCTGACAAGGATAAAAACTAACCATGTTAGAAATAGAAGGAGGACCTCATCCTAACGTAGGTGAAGACCTTTGGTTATGTAAGATATGAGGTAATTAGGAGAGGCTCTCTTAATGGTCCTTTAGTGCTCCAGCAATCTTGTCAGAAACAGGAGGAGAACCTCATCCTAACAAGGATAAAAGCTAACCATATTAAGAATAGGAGGAGGACCTCATCCTAATATGGATGAAGACCTTCGATTATGTAAGATAGGAGGTAATGGAGAGAGGCCCTCTCAACGATCCTTTCAATGCCCAGCAACCTTATCAGGAATAAGAGGAGAACCTCGTCCTGACAAGGTTAATAGCAAATCATGTCAGGAACAAGAGGCAAACCTTATCTTGATGCAGATAAAGATCCTGACAAGGGACACGAAGGCTCTAGTTTCTAGAGTAGAAGGCGAGGTGACTTTCAAATTGAACTCAGAGGCTCCATTCATAAGGAGGAGACAGACCTACAACATGGTAGATTAACGGCAATGCCTCAAACAATGCAAACATCAAAAAATACAAAGAATTTAATGGAATTCAATAAGATAGTAGCAAAGGAATGAAGGGATGCTGTTTTATTAAAATGCAACTTGTTATAGGTGAAGGTCTACAAGACCAATTACAAAAAAAAAAAAGAAAAATTGAAGTCCTAAGAAGAAGGGCCCAAACCCTCGGACTTCGGACTACCAATCCCAGCCATCACTAGAGACTGCTTCAGGTCATTGATTTTTCCTCAAGCTCCTTTCTTGCTAGCAAACTCTTATGAAAAAATTTTGAGACCTTCGGCAGTCATCTTCTGATTTTTGCAACTCTTCCTCAAAATCGCTGACTCGGCCTCAACATCTTTCACTAAGCCCTCCTGATAGGCCATCTAGATTTTGAGATCATGAAGTTCCATCTTTGTACTCTCAAATTTCATGATAAGATTTCCAAGAGTATTTCTTAGTGAGGTGACTTCATCTGGATTTGCACTCGAGTTGGCCTGAGCATTGTCCGCCAACTATTTTTAAAGCTACATCACTTAGAGTTCGTCATCTTGAGCTTCTTTTTATAATCAATAATTTGCATGCACCAACCGATCCGATAGGAATTGTATGATTTTTCAGTGTTAAACAACTATTTTTAAAGGTCGGAGAACTTCTTTGACTAATCCCAATCGAATTCCACCTGACTTTGGACCCAGGCCGAACCACTCTCCAACTACTTAATTTTCTCTTTTGCTTTGTGAAGTTTGGCCTCGAGGGGGCCAATTTTGCCGGTCAAAGTCCAAGCCTTCTCGCTGCCAAGCTTCTTCACCTATTCTAGTTCTTCAGTCAAATGATGCTTTTTATTAATAAAATCCATTGAATCCTTTTTATGTGCTTGGCGAAGATGGATGATCTCAATCATGCTTCTGAATAATTCTTCTTTGACTTCTAAAGTTCATCTTCTATCTTCTTCAACTTCTTCTTGGTTTGATGAACTTCCTTCTTCAAACCTCTGATGATGGACTTCAGGGGAATGGCTTGAGGTAACGACGTGGCATCGGCAGGTGATGATGAGTCATGGCTATGTTTGCTAGGAGGATTCTGAATAACAAATATACCACAGCATAAATATAAAGAAGGAAAATCTATCTTCATTACTCAAAATATTTCAAGTACATGGAAGAAAAAAAGAGAGTACAACTATCAAAATTTTTCAACCTCTGGAGGCGGGGTGGTAGATGAGGTCGACGCATTCTTGACAACCTCTGGCTTTGGGATAGGTTCAGGAGCCGCATCAATAGGTTTAGAGGCTTCAGCACTAGGTTCGGCAGTTGGAGGGGTAGCACCGATGTTGGAAGGTCCCGCTTCATCGTTGTCGATGAAGAAACCAGATCTAAGATTTCAGGGCTAGATCTTGAAACTTTTTTAAGATCAAGCAGTGAAAGACTAAAATTAATCAAAATTAAATTTAAATATTAGATAATACCCTAAATATAATATTCTATTATATGATCATGGCATATTATTAAATCAAAAATTAAACATAAGGAAAAATTAAAACATGTTGATCACATCAATATGCATATACACTACATCTAATGCAGGTATAAAGAAAATAGATCAGATCTATTATCTATATAAGTTAGATATTCTAACTTGCTGATCCAAATTTGAGAATGATGTTGCAAGCCACACACATGTCCAACCTCTAGGAGTCATCTACACGAGCCTATGAATCACGATCAGAAGTCCTGATGTAGGAAATCAGCATAGTATGCTAGTACTGTGCTGATCCTTCTTCGATAGTCGATCTGGAACCATCTTCTTCAAATCTTGGACTCTCTAATTTTTAGAAGGAAGGGGAAGAGATTTTGAACCTGAAACACCTCTCCAAAATCTCTAAAGAAGGAGGAAGAGATCAAAGAAAAAAAAACTTAGAAGAAGAACCCTTCTTCTTCTTCTTATTTTCTCTCACCTAGACATCTAGATTGGTGTCAAAATCCCAACACCCAAGAATTCTTTCTCCTTGGTTTTCCTAGAACATATCAAAAAATTGATCCAAAATTCATCCTATATATAAAGATATAGAGGAGTCCTTGTCTAGGTCAAATACCTAGACAAGGAATGTCCAATTTGGGCAAGACAAGGGGCGCCCAACTCTTGGGCCGCCCCTTCAATATTTTTGGTGTGGACCATCTGAGAAAGTTGCACAAAACCTTCTCCTTTTTACCAAGAAAATCTGAGAGAAAATAGGGAGGAGGGTGACACACATGGGAGGAGGAATTTTGGTTTTTCAAAACTTTATCTCATAGGATTTGAAACTAAAATAAATTTCTTGTTTGACTAGGTCCACTACCTAATTTCCATATGAGAAAGAGAGGAGAGGAAGGCGTGCATGAGAAGGCCTAGGAGAGAGGTTTTGTCATACAAAATTAAGAGAGAAAGAGGGCATGGGGCATTGGGGGCTAATGTGGTGCAAGGTTGATTCTCCTAATCACACTAGGAATCTTCTATGACTTGGTCAAAGTGATTTCTAAAATCAAATTAAATCAAAAGCAAATCAACCTAATTAAATTAGGCTCTCATCCAATTAAAAACTTAATTAAATTATATTAAATTAGATTTAATTTAGATTTAATTTTTTAATTAAATTAAAAATTTGGGTTGATCCAAGTCCTAGTTGAACTAGGACTAGTTCTTTCTTGCACTTGGCTTATCCAATAAGCCAATTAGACTTGATCCAATCAAATCTAAACTAAATCTAATTAAATTATATTTAATTAAACTTAATCTCAACTCTCTAGCTTAATTAAATTAAGTTAATTAGTAATCTAATTACTAATCGTTCCTCCTGCAACACTTGTACTAGGTTAAACATCAATCGTATTGATTGTTTAACCTTAGAATGATTCTTAATCATTGATCAACCATCCGATCAGATCGTGAGGTCTAATATGTGTAACCTTATAGATTCGAATCTAAGTCGATAATATAGGAATAAATTTCTATATCAATCGAAGTAACCATTTAGCAATGAAATCTGACGGTCTGATAGGTCAAATGTATAGAATAACATCCTTAGAACCTATGTGGATGTAGTTTCCATATAATTCATTTTTTTGACCAAAATGCTTATAGGATACCAAAGAGTTCAACTGTCAGCTCTGATTAGATTGTCCATATTGTATTTCAAAATATCAAATCTATTTGATGGATTATTCTGGCCAAGATTTTGCTATATTAAAATATAGTGATATATTCTTCTCCAACTCTTAGAGTGGTCAATTCCATCTTGATCATACTCTGACTTTATAAGTATTTGACTATGCCTAGAAGCCTTTCATTACTGAATTAAAAATTTAGTTAGTCCAGTGCCAAAGCATAGTGAGTTTCTTGTAAGTCACTGAGATGATCTCAGGTCTAAGGGACACTTATACCTATATCCCATCAGAGACATTCTCGATAGTAGAATACTCTGAAGTTGGTCATATTCAATGATGATGTACCTATACATCTCATCTGTATGCCATACTAGTATCTTCATACTTCTTGATTAAGAGGATAATCAACCTATATGGCACACAACGACCTATGCTCGATAAAAGCTGTCGTCCTAATTAACAGCTTATCATTTAGTCGTGAACATTTTTAAGGACTAATCAATAAATCCTTTTTTTTATCAAAGCTAAATAATTCTAAGGACTTAATCACAATAATGGAGTTCATTAGAAGATGAATACTTCATGATGAAAAATATCAAAAATATATTTTATTTATTAATAAATTAATTATAGATATAATGCAGCATAACTGTCAATAGGCTAGCGATTGGCTTTTGGACATATTTTTCAATAACTCTCACTTATCCTAAAGCCATTCTGTACAGTATCTAATATTCATCTTCGACTTATGATTGTCGAACTTCTTTATTGCCAGAATTTTAGTGAAGGGATCGGCTAGGTTCTTCTTTTCGTCGATCTTCTAAAGGTCAATGTCACCTCGATTCACGATCTTCCAAACCAACTGAAAGTGATGCAGGATGTGCTTCGTCTGCTGGTGTGCCTTTGGTTCCTTCGCCTAAGCTATGGCACCAATATTGTCGTAGTAGAGTAGGATCGGACCATCAAGAGAGGATGCTACTCTGAGCTCGTTGATAAATTTTCTCAGCCACAGCTTTCTTCATTGCATCCGATGTTGCAATGTACTCTGCTACACAAATAGAGTTTGCTACAGTATGCTACTCAAAATTCTTCTAGCAGATGGCTCCACCATTCAGAATAAAGATATATCTTGATATGCTTCTGCTATCATCAAGGTTAGATTGAAAGCTAGTTTGTAAACCCCACTAGTTTCAAATCTGACTCATCATAAACCAACCATTGGTCCTTAGTATTTCTCAAATACTTAAGTATGGCTTTAACCACTTTTCAGTGGTTTTCTCTAGGGTCAAACTAGTATCTACTCACTACTCCTAGTGAGTATGCCACATCTGATCTCATACATGTCATGGCGTATATGATAGATCCTACTGTCGAAGCACATGAGACTCTATTAATACGCTCTTTCTCTTCACGAGTTATCGGACAATCCTTCTTAGAGAGAAAAGTCATTTTTGAAATTCTTCATGCTGAACCTTTTTAACATAGTATCTATATACGTGAATTGAGATAATCTAAGCATCCTTTTAGATCTATCCCTATAGATCTTCATCCTTAGGATATAGGATGCTTCACCCAAGTCTTTCATGGAGAACTATGATGACAATTAGACTTTTATTTTCTATAGTGCGAGCATGTCATTTTCGATTAAGAGAATGTTATCCACGTACAAGACAAGGAACACCACTATTGGACCATTTGTCCACTTGTAAATATAGGGCTCTTCTCTATTCTTAACAAAGCCATACATTTTGATCATCTTATCAAAATGCATGTTCCAACTCTGAGATGCCTACTTCAATCCGTAAATGAATCTCTGAAGCTTGCACACCTTAGACTCATCTGTGGATGTAAACCTCTCAAGTTATGTCATGTACACTTCTTTAGTTAGCTCTCCATTTAGAAAAGTTATCTTCATATCCATCTGTCAGATCTCATAGTTCAGATGGGCAGTTATCGCAAGCATTATCCGAATGAATTTGAGCATTGCCATGGAAAGAACGTCTCATCATAGTCAATATCATAATATTCATGATACCTCTTGGCAATCAAACGGGCTTTATAGGTCTCTACCTTTCCATCTACGCACTTTTTCTTTTAAAGATCCATTTACATTCAATGGGTTTAACCTTTTCGGATGGGTCAACCAATGTCCATACATTATTGACCTTCATGGACTTTATTTCGAATTTCATGGCCTCAAACCATTTCTTAGAATCGAATCTCTACATAGCATCCATATAAGTGATCGGATCCTCATCATTCTCATTGAGTTCGATGGGATCACCATCTCGGACCAAGAAACCATAATATCTATTCAGATGATGTGGTACTCTACTGGATCGTCTTAATGGTGTAAGTACACTAGGCTCTGGATCTGATCTAATCGAATTTGACTCAGGTTCAGCTACTGGTGTCAATTTTTCTACCTATTGAACTTCATCAAGTTAAACCTTAGAGGCAACAGTTTCTTCACTAAGGATTTTTTTTTTTCAAAAAGATTGTCTTAAGGCCGATGAACACTTTTTGTTCATCAGTATGATAGAAATAGTATTCTTTGATCCTTTTTGGATATCCTATAAATATGTACTTATCAGACCTAGGTCCAAGTTTATCTATAACTAACAGTTTGACATAAGCTAGGCACCCCAAAATCTTAAGTTATGAAAGTGCTGGCTTACGCCCTATCCAGATCTCATATGGAGTCTTAACTACTAACTTATTTAGAACCCTATTTAATAGATAATAAGTCGATTCAAGTGCATATCCCTAGAAGGATATCGATAAGCTGGCAAAATCGATCACGGATCAGACCACGTCTAACAGACTTCAATTCCTTCTTTTAAACACACCATTATGCTGTGATGTTTTTGAAGTAGTTTATTGGAAGAAAATTCTATTCTCTTCTAGATATGTGAGAAACTCGCCAAACAAGTATTCTCCTCCTCAGTTAGATCGAAGAGTTTTAATACGCTTCGTAGTTTATTTTTCTACTTTACTTTGCAATCATTTGAACATTTCAAATGAATCCAACTTATGTTTCATTAGATAGACATATCCATATTTGGATAGATCATCTATGAAAGTGATGAAATAAAAATATCCACCTCTGGCACTTATGCTCATTGGTCCACGTATATTAGTATATACTAGATCTAAGAGCTTAGTGGCTCTCTTATCTTTTTCAGTAAAAGATGACTTGATCATTTTACCAAGAAGATAGGACTCATAGGTTGAAAGTGATTCACAATTACTGACTTTGAGAATTCCCTCTTGAGTCAACTTGTTTATCCTGTTCTTGTTTATATGACCTAGCCTATAGTGCCATAAGTAGATATCTGATACACTATCTAATCTAGGATGTTTGCCAGTTGAATAGACTACATTAATAGGTTGTGATAGCATATACACACCATTGTTCAAATGTCCATAGAAAATAGTAACATCATTCATAATGATGTTACAAACTTATTTCTTTATTAAAATTTCCTAATCATTTTTGGCCAGAAGGCCTATAGAAGTAATATTTTAAAAAAAATTAGGATAGAAATGACAATCACTAAAAATAATGGTATGGGACTCAAATACAAGTTTCAAGATTTCTAAAGCTAGAACTGAAATTGGTCTTCCATCTTTAACGTTCAAGAATCTTTCATCTTGCTCAAATCTCCTACTGACTTGCAACCCTTGCAATAAAATACAAATATGGTAAGAGCTACTGCTATCCAATATCCAGTCAGTATAATCACAAATAGAGAAATTGCAATGAGTTATCATATAAATACCTTGCCCAGCAATAGCTTGCTTCTTTCTCTGCCTATTTGGATCCAGGGAGATAATGTACTGAAGACAGTTCCTCTTCCAGTGCCCCCACTTTTACAAAAGAAGTATTCAGCTTGACTCTTATCAGGCTTGATCTTCTTGGTCTGGCCCTGCATGGATATTCCAGCCTGAACTTGCACCTTCTTTGCTTTCTTCTTCTTGTTCTTCTTTTCTTTCCTAAAGGATCGAGAATCAGAAGATGAACCTTCCACTAAGTTTACCAACTCTCTCTGGAGTTGGTGATCCTTCTCAAAGTTCTAAAGTAACCCCAGTAACCTATGGTAGTCTACTTCAAGCTTTGTCATTCTGAAATGAGTGAGGAATGAAAGAAAAGATTTGGGCAGTGAGTTTAGAATTGCATCTTTTCCAAGCTATTTATGCAATAAAAAGCCGAGCTTGCTCAATCATTCTATCAGCTCGATCATGTATAGTACATGATCAGTGATAGAAGCTCCATCCCGCATCCTGGTGTTGAAAATGGCATAACTAGTCTTGTGTCTCTCCACATCATCGGATGTATCAAAGGAATCCTCCAATACTTGAAGCATGTCCTTTGGCTGAGCCATCTCAAATCTATGATTGAACTCGTCACTCATGGCAGTCAGCATAATGCAGTGCACTATGGTCCGATCACTGAGCCACTTTTGATAAGTGTCTCTTACTATTCCATGTGCATTGACAATTGGCTCCTCAGGTGTAGGATCCATCAACACATATAGGAACTGTTCATGCTCCAAGACTATCTTCAACTTTCGATACCAGCTACCGAAGCTGGATCCTATCAATTTATTATTGTCCAACAATGATTGGAGAGATAGAAAAGTGCCCATATCTGCACCAAGAAAAATCATAATCTAATTAGTAATTAATTTATTAAATCTAAAGATTTGGACTTTAATCAAAAGATTCTTCCACTATTTTATTTGAATTAGTAGCCTCTACCTCCAATTCGAGGAATTACCCTAATTTCTTAGTGGATACTAGAATCCATATAGACTGCACACGAGCCCAACTTTGGTTGGCCAATCCATGTACATCTAAAGATAGGTTCATAACCAATTATTTCTTCAAATAATTTCTAGTAACTAATTTTTTTTGCCCTAGTCCCTAATCAGTAGGCTTTGGCCTCTATTGAAAAGGTTCGATTAGGTCCAACCATTAACATGACCATACTTGGCCCATCTAATCAATGAATGATTAAGCCCAATTTTAGTTAGCTAACCTAACCACCATTTAGAAAGATGCAGTCAAGAAATCATATAATGAATGATAATTTCATTAGCTGATAAATACCAGGCCTTTGGACCTTCAATGACTATCCAACTAATGGACTCATTATCATCTATCTAATGGGAGGCTATGATCTAGTTATCATAATCACTATTTCATTTTAAGGATCTAATAATTTTAGAGAATTTAATTTAAAGATGAGAAAAGATCAGATGAACCAACTTATCATGATCTTTCCACTGGCTTCACCAAGTTAGCTTAAGGGAGACCATTGATAGGCTGGTCTAGGAGCACCTAAATCAGTCACACTGATTTACCTAGCTGATATGGGTCAGCTCGAATAATCAAGTGATCTGATCAAAATATAATTTCACCAAGAGGCCAAGTAAGTTCGATCAGTGGGAGGGTCTGCCAAAGCTTGTCTTAAACACCATAAAAAATGGTCAGATAAGTGGGCTGCCAATTAAAGACTATCAATCTGATTTACCTTAGACACCAACTAGTTTAATTAGTTTCAATTAGATCAATCTAATAGTTCATACTAGACTGTATAGCCAAGAATCAAGTCCATCTTGGGTCGTGTTAAAGACATGAACTTGACCAACTATAACTATTGTAATTAATCTAGATAATCCTTGACCTAATCTAAGACAATAATTGATTAAATTTAGTCAATTCTCTAATTAAGCCCATTCTTTAATCTAACCCTAGGTCTAACCCAATTAATGGACCTAATTCCTACTAACTCATTTAACCCAATGTATTATGATTTGTGTCTTAGGATCTTCAATTCATAATCGTAGATCCTAATAAAATAACTTCTTAATTCTTAATTAAGTTTTGGATTAAGAGTTGGGATTCAACTTTTCAAAAATAATTTTTATGTTTGTAAAATAATTTCATAATATGGTTCTATTAATAAAGTTGCATGTTTGATTCATAATCAATATGCAAGCAAGATAAGCATGAAACTACTTTAGATCTAATCTAAATAGGTTCATATAATTAAAATAGTTTCAACTATAATCAATCATAAATTATCTTAGATCAAATCTAACATATTTATGATCATTAAAATTAGATTAAAATATTTTTAATTAGATCATAAAATCTCTTAGATCTAATCTAAAATTTTATGATCAATATTTTAGGTCAGCACGTACTAGGACAATATCTCCATTGTAAAGGATAAACCTTATAGCAGGATAATCTTATAGTAGTCCATCTAATCTAAAATTTTTATTTTTAGATCTAAAATTATTTTAAATCTAATAAATCATAAATAAAATTATATCATATCTAATAAATTTATGATAAAAAGTAGATCAACATAAACTAGAATAATCTCTTCACTGTAAGGAGTAAACCTTATAGCAGGATAATCTTATAGTGGTTTGTGTGATCGAGATTTTTAATTTTAGATTTAATAATAAGATTATAAATTAAATCTAATATAAGAAATAATCTAAACATACATACATAATCAGGTAATAATCAACCTGGCTCTAATACCAATTGAAGGAATAAGATTTAGGATTTCAGGACTAGATTTTGAAACTTTTTCAAGATCAGATAGCGAAAGACTAAAATTAATCAAAATTAAATTTAAATATTAGAGAATATTTTAGATCTAATATTCTATTACATGATCATGATATGTTATTAAATTAAAAATTAAATATAAAAAAAAAACTAAAATATATTGATCACATCAACATGCATATACACTACATCTAATGCAGGTATAAAGAAAATAGATCAGATCTACTATTTATGCAAGTTAGATATTCTAACTTGCTGATCCAGACTTGAGGATGATGTTGTAAGCTACATACATATCCGACCTTTAGGAGTCATTCATACGAGCCCACGAATCACGATCAGAAGTCCTGATGCAGGAAATCAGCATAGTATGCTAGTACTGTACTGATCATTCTTCGATGGTTGATCTGAAACCATCTTCTTCAAATCTTAAACTCTCCAATTTTTAGAAGGAAGAAAAAGAGATTTTGAACCTAATAAACCTCTCAAAAATCTCTAAACAAGGAGGAAGAGATCAAAGAAAAAAAACTTAGAAGAAGAACCCTTCTTCTTCTTCTAGTTTTCTCTCACCTAGACACCTAGATTTGTGTCTATGAAATCCCAATGCCCAAGAACTCTTTCTCCCTAGTTTTCACACATCCAAAATCCCTCTTAATGTTCTAGAACATATCAAAAAATTGATCCAAAATTTATCTTATATATAAAGATATAGAGGAGTCCTTGTCTAGGTCAAATAAGGAATGTCCAATTTGGGCAAGACAAAGGGTGCCCAAGCCCTTCCGATATTTTTGGTGTGGACCATCTAAGAAAGTCACACAAAATCTTCTCCTTTTTACCTTAAAAATCTGAGAGAAAATAGGGAGGAGGGTGACACACATGGGAGGAGGAATTTTGATTTTTCAAAACTCTATCTCATAGGATTTGAAACCAAAACAAATTTCCTGTTTGACTAGGTCCACTATCTAATTTCCATATGAGAAAGAGAGAAGAGGAGGGCCTGCATGAGAAGGCCTAAGAGAGAGGTTTTGTCACACAAAATTAAGAGAGAAAGAGGGCATGGGGCATTGGAGGCTAAGGTGGCGCAAGGTGGATTCTCCTAGTCACACTAGGTATCTTCTATGACTTGGTCAAAGTGGTTTTTCAAATTAAATTAAATGAAAAACAAGTCAACCTAATTAAATTAGGCCCTCACCTAATTAAGAACTTAATTAAATTAAATTAAATTAAATTAAATTAGATTTAATTTTAATTTAATTTTTTAATCAAATTAGAA